>CAVLJG010000002.1:25646547-26164307 GCA_963669975.1 Acanthoscelides obtectus
TGATTGAAACATTGGCATCCGTGGTTAGATTCGTCAGTATCTCCAACTTCAACAATTTAATGTTTGTATGATCGGAAGTTCTCACAAAAATGTTTTCAGATAAGGTTCAAACATCCCTTTGTTCTTAGCGCTGATTGAAGCTATTGTGTTCAAACGATGCTCTGAACTTCAACATGAGATCAGTAACCTAACAAAAAAATATGACGTCAAGTAGGTTGACTTTGCAATTTTCAGGGAGGTCATCAATTCATAAAGGATTATACGAGGTCTGTAAATTAAGTGAAGAAGAATTTTACGTACAAGAAAGAAGGGATGCCTCCAGTCGTGGCTAACTTGTACATGGAATGCTTCGAGTTAATGCCACGGAAAGCGCAGAAATAAAACCGGAGTTATGGATGCGATATGTGGACGACATTATCCGGAACCATAGATACGACTAGCTGCGAAAATTTTTTGAACACCTCAACAGCCTAAGACCATCGATAAAGTTTACGATAGAAGAGGAAGTGGACAACAGCCTTCCATCTCTATCCTGTGACCAGGAAGAAAGAGGTGATTCGAACTCTCGTTGATAGAGCTAAGGACATCTGCAGCACACAGGCAAGTTGAGAAGAGGAGACCGATGAGATTAAGGAAGATCTAACAAACAACGGATACCCAAGACGATACTACAATCAGGAGAAGCACGAGGAATAAAGAGCCACTCATATACCGTACTTGGAGCTCATGTCTAGTATAATAAGAATCGGCAAGCAGTACCATACCGAAACCAGATTTTTGATCCGCCTTCAGTACAAGTTCAGACAGTCGAAAACATTCAAACGACTCTAATCGAAGGCTACTCCAGTATCGGAGTTCCATCACTACTACGAGGAGTGGAAGAACCGTCTACAGCGCTGTGTGGCTTCAGAAGTAAATTATTTGAGGGTGACAATATAAAATTGTAATTACATTTGGATAAAAAATTTTAAAAATCAGTCTCATAATTACAGTCCTCGTATGATTTTTTCTGATTGGAAACGACACCCTTTGGTTTGATCCACGACTTTTGGGACACCCTGTATATAAATATAAATGCATAATGGTGGTTCAAAAACGATGGAATTGTGGAAAATGGTTAAACAGCATACACATATTGAAAAATATGCCTTAGAGTAAATATACTGGATAATTGGTTATTTCGTAGTAGATGGTACTTTGTGCTGTCTCTGAATAGAGTAAAGCTGATCAGGTTTCATTTGAAGCCTTTGGTGCAAAAAGGTGTTAACTCAGATTTTATAGTTTGGAGAAATTGGCCTCAAAGTTTAAATCCTGACATTTTTTTTGAATGGTGTTAGGGCTGCTTTTATCATTGAATGTTATTTTAGACACTTATAACAGTATCTCGAATAGACAGTTTTGTTAAAAAATTGTTTTTATTATCAAAATTTGAAAAAGATGTTGAAAATCTGACTTAACACCTTTTTAAAAAAGTTATTTGTTTGTACCCGGAAAATGAAAGTAGCAGAAAGGTGTTAATTCAATGATGTTATTTATTAAAAGTACTTCAGTGGGAACTTATGGTAAATTTTTTGAATACTCCAGAGATTATTGGGTAGTGCCATAGACAGAATATATATATATATATATATATTATTTTAGGCACCGGCTGAATCATTCCATGCAATCAGATGATCGCAAACCATGCCTTGGTCCTTGATATTTCCAAAAAGGCCATAAGTGAGCTGCCAACATCTTCAGAACCGCGATTTCCTTGGTCTTCGGTCCAGACGTGAAAAAAAAATACAATTGGTTGCTGTGTTGATATCAATGTATTCCTAGATTTAGAACCATCTTGTCGTAAATAGAAGACATTTTCGGCAAGGAAAGCCTTTTTTGTAAATCAAATGTGAGGTATGATTTTTTCGTTTGTTTTGCTATTCCTCGATCAGATTTTTGTACGTCAAAAGCTTTTTTACTTTGCCGCATGTTCCTCATTCGATCCTACATCGTAAACATCTTTCCATTTTAAATGAAAACTGAATTAACCCTTAACTTTTTACCGTAATGCAAGAGTTAACACCTTTTAAAGTTTACAGATTGAAGTTTTTGATATAGTTAACACTTTTATGAATCTCTGTATCTAAGAACTGGATAGATGTACTACCAAAAAAGCACCCTTTTAACACCTTTTGCACCAAAGCCTTCATTTGTTGTACACCGAGACCATGCTGAAGAGTTGCCAAATAGCACGAATGGCTGTCCATGATTGGCCGTCTGTGGTCGGACGAACGACAGATATGTCGCTAGTTTGGTTATTTGGAGTTAGTTGAAGCTTACCTAACTAATGCTTTGGCAGCCAGTGGAGCTTCGCTGGCGGGTGCTGAGTGATAATACAATTGTGCAACTGCCATCACAACAGCTGCATTCCTCGACTGCAGCAACGGACGTGTTGAACGCAATAATAAACGATGATCTGGGTCCAAGCTTGGGACAGGTTTATCCGACAACTCAGAGTTTGAGTCATAAGAATCTTTGTCCGATTCATTAGCTGTATTCTAAAATTTACATGAAAAACTGTATTGTATATCAACTCAACTCGTACTTCTATTTTAGTGGAAAAGTGCAGTTAAACATTTTATGATGGCCTTAAATATTTTTCACATAGAATGGGAAGATCAGCTGAGTTCGCCATATCAAGAACATCTGCAATGCGTATTTTTGTAAAGAGACTTTAAAATTGAACCCGTATAAACTTCAACTAGTGCAGGAATTGAAAACCGCAGGACCACCAATCTATGCCGTGCGTTTGCCGAAACAAGTTTCGAAGTTTGAACAATATTCTCTCTTCTGATGAAGCTCATTTTCATTTAAATTGATTTGTCAACAAGCAAAATTAAAGGTATTGAGCCACAGAAAATCCAAATTAAAACACGAACGACCTTGCAATCGCGTTTATGTTACAGTTTGGTCCGTCATACCTGCTGAAGGAATCATCTGACCCTATTTTTTCCTTTTCTTCCCACAACTGCATAATTTTGCAGCCTACCATAGCAGGACCTGGTTTCAACAAAATGGCGTGCCATCCCATATCGCCAACGAGTTTTTAGCAGTTGTGAACGAAATGTTTGCTGGAAACTGATATCGCGACGAAATGACATTCCGTGGCCTCCCGAGATCTCACGCCATATTTTTTTTTTCTCCGAGGATACCTCAAGAGCCTCATTCACGCAATAAACTGAGACGAAGATTGTTCCAGCTCAAGCAAATTTCCGAGGAGATGACCACTATAACACGAGCGATTGTGCCAGTGAGTTTTCAGGAGTACGCACGTGTCGATGGCTCACATCTCAATAATGTTATTTTTAAAAATAAAATTCAAATATGTATACTTCAATAAAAATATAAATTTATCTTCCCTACGCTTTGTAGTTTTTTTTTCTATGATTTTAAAAATCCGCTCAACTTAATGGCCCACCTTGTATTATATATTTTAGTGCAGCTGTAATGGACATTTTTTTCGGTAACCGTGAGATGATGGACTGGATACAGGAGATTTATATTTATATTTCTTGTGTTATAGTCACTTCGTGGGTTACCCATAAAATTGTCAATGTTTTTAAATGTAAGCATTAGTACCTCTTGAATATACAGGGTAACTTCGAAGTTGAGTCATTTATTTTAACAGTGAGTAGATCTGATCAAAAGAAATGTTTTTTTCCTTTACCATTTTCTGATAAAATTAAAGTAACAAAGTTATAGCCCTTTGGAAGTTTAAGTACCGCCCTGTCTCAATAATAATATTATGTGCTCGTGTTTGGCGACAACGGAATAATCCGCCTTATCGGTTCATCGCATCGGAAAACAAAAAGCGAAAGAATTTGGAACGATGTTTTTACATTATTTCATTCAGTTGTATACAGTCAGTGTCAGTCGGTAGTGAATAGTGGTGTCTGTTGCGTGGCTCAAACGAAATAAAAATTGGCACATGTTTATGCGGATCGGTGCAATCAACCCCTCGTGCCTTTGTTAATGTAGTACAACGGGTTCGTGAATCAGGTGACTTAAGACCTCACATATGGACGGCATGCCGGTGCTCCAAGACCTCACGATCAAATACAGGTCCCCACTGAAATACTTGTCGGGAGGATACTTTATAAAACAAGGTAAACATTTTTTTTATTTTTACACACATATTTTGGTTTATCTTCCTTCTACAATCATTATCTGAAAATTAATGACTCAACTTCAAAGTCACCCTGTATATTGTGGTTACAGTTAAAATTTATAACTCTTAAATTTCCTCTGCAAGTCTCCCTAAGAAATTTTAGGATGCATCTCAGCACACACTATGCACTAGAAAGATTCTATAGGTATGGCTGCTGAACATACGTCCGGAACAAAAATTATGGCAAAACTCAAAATTCGCGTAATATACCGTTTTAGTGTATCAAGGTCTAGGTACTTACTTAGTACCCTGATGCTATAGCATGCATTGTTAACCTTTTTCCTAGATGTTCTATATGTTTAACCCAGGAAAGTGATTGGTCAATACAAACTCCCAGAATTTCCCATTGCTAAAGAGCATGAAACGGCGCTGTCTGCGTTTGTCATGGATGCAGAAGATGAAAAGGAAACATGCCATATCAGTAGTGAGGATGTGAATGGCAAGCCACTGGTAGGTGACACTCATCAGATTTTCGCCTACTAGCACAAAATAACCAGTGTTTTGATGACACTTTGAAAGGTGGTATGTCCAAAATTGCTCAATGCTGACAGTCTGCCGAGTCAGCTATTTTGGAGATATTGATTTCATATTCTGTTACCAAGACTAAATGGTTCCATGTCAAAGTTAAATCTTTAATTCTTGGAACCAAATTAAAAGGGGGGATTAGTAGTCAAAATCGTGATTTCGTGGTTTTTTTTACAAGTAATTTTTCTACGTACGTATTTAGGGTTCTACCCTGCAGTTTTTACCATCCGGTTTTTTACCTTGGGTTCTACCTTCAGGTATACAGGGACATCTGGGACTTCCTGCCCTCGGTTGCCGTCGGGGATAGCCAAGGTTTTTTTTATAACCATTTAGCTAGGGGGTAATACCGATAATTCTCTTCAACTTGTCTTTGAGGGACTACTTTAAATTCTTTTATTTTTTTTTGTTCAATAAATGTCGTGTATCTTGTGAGTTTGTATTTCCTTTTAGCGCAGAATCCCAACAGTGATACTTGTTATTTCATTTCCTTGTTTTTGAAACTAGGTGGCGCCCAAATCACCACTGCATCCAAGGTACAAAGAACCACACCCGGAGGTCTCATTAACTATGACTGAACCTAGTTTTGGCGGGATAATACTTATTTTATATTCCAGAGTTATGGATTGGATACTAATGAGGAGCTTCAAATGAGGTCCCGCATAACCCCCTATTTCATTTGAGATAATGTTCCTAAACAGTGGCCAGCCCTCATTTTAAAATATCCGACTGCCACATACACTCATGCATTCATTAATTTCATTGCGCCATTCAAAAGTAAGTAGTTTACACATAAATCTTTAGATCAAGTAATATTGAGTAACTAACAGTAGTAGAGTTTGCTGTTTCTTACATGTAAATTTGGGTCAGCAAATTGTGTCCTGGCATAGTGTGTTAACATATTGACAATTGTAACCTGGCCCCATTCATCAACATCCACTAACAAGGCACAAAGCTTCCTGTAAACTTGATGGATCAAATCTACCCTTTTGGACACACTTCTGAGAATGCCATTACTGCTGAACCTATCACTAGCACTGTTTTGTCTGCTAGTAGTTTTTGAATTATTGATATCAGTTCGGATTTTAACTCAGGTTCCAAACTGTAAAAGAAATTGTATCATATACATCAATTTTGTAATGAAGCTGAACTTATGTCATGTGATGTCACGACCGAACCTTGACGCGCGAGGGCGCTCACTTAGAGCACCTACACAGAAAATGACCTAACTCCTTAAATCGGAATAATTCTTTAATATTTGTAAAAGATACTAGTTATACTATGATATGCAAGTGAAATTGAAACAATTGCTGAAAATGTATTTAAGTAACGTTGAGCATGATTTACCTATATAACTTAGGGATAGCATGAGCAGCAGTTTTTCTAACATAAGGTGACATATCAGATGATGCATCTCTTATTGCTAACATCACAATTGGTGCTATTACTTTAACTCGTATGCTAGATAACACTCTTAGAGCTCCTGCTCGTATTAACTGGTTTGGTTCCTGCAAATGATATGTGTATATAATTTATCAAGTATTTGACTCTTTTTCAAGTTGAAAATGTTTGACACATATACAAAAAAAAGGTTTCAGTAGAATGACACTCATTTCATCACCAAGTGTATGAAATAAAAGGCATTTCTTTGAGACAAACTGCAATGGTGATAAAAGTAACATCAAAGTAGCTAATGAATCAGAAGTTTTAATTAGAAACAAGTTTAACATGTTCTCCTCTGGCATCTTTACTAATAATAGCCTTGTGTTCCACATTTTCAAAAGTAATTTCAACAAATCTTTTATGGAGTAGTCTTGGTTGTCTGTTTACAAGACAAAAGACGTCATACACATGAAAGAAACATGCATCACAGGTTTGCAGCATATAGCCGATATGTTATTTTAATTTTCTATTACAATGTCAATAACATTTGAAACACAAAAAATGTGACATTTGCAAACAAAATTTACAGAAAACACAAGAATACAAATAATAAACAACAGTGAAACCTGTATTACTAACACAAGTTATTTCCAAGAAATTCCTGATGTTTTACTGTATTTTTTGCTTTTTATATGAAGATAAAACATAATATACTAATATACAAAATAATAGACAAAAGTGGAAACAGTGTTTCTAAAGGTACGATTCCACCAAAATAGTGTTCACCACATTTGTTTACAAACATTTTGTGTGAAACTCCAGCATTGAATGTGCTCACTGGTATCGAATTTATCTTCTGTGTCCACCGGCAAAGCAGTGCATAACTTTTGTAAGCGTACAGTGTAGCACACTTGTGCACGAACATGTTTACCAAGCAAAGTTCTCACTAACTTCAGTTCTTAATATGGATAGGCGGGAATACATAGTGTTTTGTGCTGCAGCTTGTGTTTTAATAGGTAGTCTGCTTAAACAGAAACGAAGAAGAAAACCACGATGTTGGGTGAGGCCTTTTCTGCAGTGATGGAATGAAGAAATGAATAGATTTGTAGAAGTGGATTTAAAAATTTTACTCGTATATCGTGTGAAGGTTTTGAGTTCCTTTTAGCTCCGAAATAGAACATAAAAATATGTCACAAAACTTACAAATACTACTATAATTCAAACACATAACCCTTTCAGGTGATTTCAAAATCAAATTTGTGTTAGCACAACAGCAAAAGAAAGTAACATTACATCTTGAAACGGATCTTGGCGTTAAAAACTGCAGTTGTGATAACAATATAAAATAACAAATAATAAATCTGAAAACCCAGCACCTGAAGATTTTGAATTCGCTATTTTCTTCTTTTCTCTTCGGTACCGAGCCAAAATAATCTTCCATTTTCTCATTACCTCAGTCGAGTCACAATTGAAACTTTGAGCCAACTCTTGAGTGTTTTTTTGTTTCTGTTTTTATAATCAGTGTGACTGGAATCCCATAGAAGAGGATAATTTTCAATTGCTTGAATAAATTTTATAATCCTATCATTCGTCCAGTCCATTTTCAATTTCGTAAAAGAAGTGCGCGTACAAACAAATGTTTTCACTCCAGGAGCGGGAGCAATACTGAGTTCGCGAACAACAAGTATGTACCCGCCGACGCGAGTCCACTGCTTGCATGTGCGCGCGCACAAAAGTAAATGATGTTCGCGAATGTTTCCGCACCATTTGCTATTGTTTGCGTGAATGAGTCGACCAGAAGAAACATTTGTGCTGTACACTGTGCATTAGAGTGCCGCACAGTTCAGCACACTGGTGGAATCGCATCTTAAAACTTGTCACTTCTATGAAAATTCTTGACATTTACCTTTACCAGAATAGGAACTGCTTGTTAGGCAATTTGCAAACAACTACATATATAATACAATAATGAGTGTTAGATTCATCTTAGTTTAGTAAGCCATTTTATTATCTCACCTTCAGAGCTCGTTGGAAAGTTGATATAGATAAGAGAGCCAAGTCTTGCTGTTCTTCAGCATATCTTTCCAGGTAGACATATACTAACTTTTTCACTTCAATATTCTTTGAGACGACATTTTTCACAACTGCTGGGAATAGCATAGATGCATCTCTTCCTTTAGCTATCATCTAGAAGCCAGTATAATGTTTATTAAAATAGCACTTACAATTTATTGGAATTGATGTATTTACCCCTATGATTCTTTTCATAGCTTCTAGCTTTAAGTTATCTTTATTTGAGTCCAGCATTTCCTTGAGATCATCGTGCCTAAAACAGAAAATTTATTGAAAAACATACAGCAAAAATCTGCTGACAATTCACCTTTTGAAGTCTGCATGAAAGAAGCCTCCAGATGCTGGATCTACTACATAATCTGCATCAAAACCACGATCGTTTGAGTATGAATTATTTTGAGACATGTTTGCCGAGGACATTATCATTTCAAAAATATATTAGTTTATCACCTTTACGAAAATTTCACAAATATTGCCATCATGGAATGTAGATGTAAATATCCCAAGTTAGTTGACGTTCACAATTGTCGTTGGTCGTTGACGTATGACGGATTGGCAAGCACAAAACATAATACACTGAACAGTCTGAACACGATTGACTTATGTCACTGGCAAGCACCCATTTTTTTCTGGATGCAACATGGTTGCCAGATTGTGCACAAACTGAGGTAGGTGCGGATAAAAACTAAACCAGGTGTTTTGTCGAAATTATACTCCATGGGGAGTCAACACATATGGGAGAATGGGAAACAGTGCGGTGTTGCCGAAACAACCTGACAATACTGTTTTGATCCAGAAAAAATGGCAACTTTGACAAGTATGACGGTTAATTGCTGTAATTTTTAGTTAACCTCTTTTATTTGTGTCTGGATGTTTGGAAGGTAGGTTGGTCCGAGTAAAAATAACTTGGCCACGCAAGACAACTATTGAAATATACTCTACTAGACTATCCCTACATAATTTTTCTCGAAATCGTTGCACAATACTTAAAAATAGGCAAATGAAGATTGAAAAACTGCCGCATTTACGTTCTAAATGACTCCGTCATTACCCCGGGATAGACATACGTTGAAAGTTAATCTTGTCACCTGGATTGCGGCGTTGCCAGCTCATCGGACGATTTTGCTACCTCTGCTATCTATCACCAATTCCTTGGACCTTGCTAATAGTTTTGAGATTTTTCAGAAATGAATGTAAGTACATAAGAATACTTACAAGTATGTTCGATTAGGGGTGGTCAAGATAAGGATCAGACTAGGTTAAACTCAGTAATCACACAATCTTACATCAAGCATTTGTTTGCAACGCCTACTTAATTATAATGAAAAAGTAGAAAAAAACCCCTTTGTTTAGAACTAAAAAACAAATGTTACGTGATACATCGTTGAAGTCCTAGAAAAAGCTGTTATTAGATACAGTGTAGCACTTTTTAAAAAACACCATCATGTAGTGCCATTAGTTTTTTGACATTTCTTAAAATAAAAGTCAGACAAAAATAAAAACGATCTGGCCAAATTTTGGTTTTTCCCAAATACCTTAGTATATGACTAACTTCTCAGTGTATGCAATGTGCGCAATTTATTATTTATTTAAAAAACATAGGATGTCAACCCTAACCCACAAGTAGATGAGTATGCAAGGCTCACCTATATTTTCCTGCACAGATATCCTGTTTCCCTCAGACGAGTTGGAAGTAGACCTAATTTCCACTTTGGAGACACTTAACACCCACGTCACAACACCAAGGCACCACTGAGACACAATCGAGAACCCTATACTGAACACCACTACTGAAAAGAAGTAACTAAACCGAATAGAGCTCTGCACGGAGATGTGAACGCGTAGAAATTCTGCTGCGCCGACAGTTGTCGAAAGTCATATACTGAGGTATATCTCAATCGCCAGATCAATATTAGTCAAAGAATCATTTCCAAAGCGACTCATTTTCACTACATAAGCTGACTAGCAATGTTAAAAACAGTATTAAAAACTTTACCCTAGCCTAGGAGGTCATAATTACTTATTATCAGAGGTATTGTAATTTTTGGTGACAACAGCTGACAAGACTTGCCGCGGGTAAACTGGAAAAATAATGCAGGTAGTCATACAATTTTTCCATCTAGAAACCATTTGTAATTCAAAATTCCGCTTTTGTGATTGGTAGGGATTAAGACGAGGGAAATAGCCGTCATGGAAACAGCACGATAAGTTTCAGAAGCTACATTAACACAAAAAGGTGCAACGGATTGACTTGTGTTTGAATGTTTATGGTGGCTATGTTGAAAAATTAAAAAATGTTCATATTTATGTTTGTGATACAACTTACATTCATAAATAAAATTTCTCTGACTGGATTACAAAACGGGTCTTACTTAAAAAATGACCCTCGGATAAACTGTTACTTCAATGCTATTTTTTTAGGTTAATAACTGTGGCATGCTGGCTATTTTCGATTGTACAACTGAAGCCAGAATTATGGGACGACTTGATTTTTCTTCAGCTGATGCAATTAATCTTAGCAGTGACGGTTGAGGTTTTCCTCGCCCAAGTGCGAATTCAGTCACTAAAAATCCATATTCCCCTACTAAATAGTAGTATTAATGATCATATAATTTTAGATCAAGTACTTAATAAATATATTTATATAATAAAAAAATAGTTTTTTCCCGTATTAAAAAAATATTTTATCCTATAAAATTGAGCATTTATAAAAGCGTTCAGAGACATTAACATTACTACGCCTCAAATTTTATATTTATCTCCATTGGAATCGCTCAATGTTAAATTCAAAGCCTCTTTTTTATATGACATTCTAGCAAAATAGCAGATATAGCAAAATTGTCCGCTGAGCTGGAAAATCGCCAGTTTTCCAATCTTCATTTGCATTCAATGTTGCCAAGTCTAGTGCAATTTCACTAGATCTCGTGATTTAGTTAAAACTTTTGTTAATTGTTATATTTCTAGTGATTTTTTGAAGGCTTGTAGCAAACAAACAAAAAATAAAAATACAGTGAAAAAATATAGAAATGTATCCTTTTAAGCAAAAAAGTATATCAAAAAAATTAAAATATTAGTATGACAAGATTTAAATAGCCTTTAACCCGCAGATCACTACAGTCTACATTCATTTCTTTGCATTTTGCATAACAGCACAAAGTGTATGTATGAAAGTTTTAAGTAATAATAGCATGAGACCCAATCGCCTTGAAAGGCATTTGAAGCAACAACATCCTACTCTGGTTTTGAAGACGAAAGAGTTTTTTTCTTCTAAAGCAGAATCACTCAAGCGGATGAGACTGGATAAGTCGGGAAGCTATCACATGGGTGTATCGCAGCATCTCAAAGCTTCATTTGAAATAGCTTTTATGATAGCCAAGCAAAAGAAACCTCATGCTATCGGTGAAGAATTAATAAAACCATTTGTCCTAAAAGCCACGTAGATAATTTTAGGAGAAGATGCAGAGCAAAAAATGAAGTCTATTTCTCTTTTGAATAACACAGTCAAGCGTAGAATCGATGACATTGCAGCAGACATAAAGTCACAAATAATTAACAAAGTAAAATTATTGCCATTAGTTGCGATTAATCCAGCGACATCGTTAATTGTACACAGATAATAGTTTATGTTCATTACATCGGCGGAGATATCATTCAAGAAGAGGTTTTGTACAGCAGGTACTATATCTGAAGATATATTTAATTCAATATCAAATTTTGTTGAAAAAAATGATTTGGATTGGAATAAACTCATTGGACTTTGCACAGATGGCGTAGCTGCAATAATAGGTGTACCATTGGGCTTAGCTAAAAAGCTCAAGGAAAAAAATCCCGCAATGCTTAGTACACATTGTGTTATTCATCGGCAAGCTTTGGCTCCTAAAACATGGCCACAGAAATTACGCCAGATTTTGGACTCGGCGATAAGGATTGTGAACTACATTAAGAGCAGCGCTTTTAACAGTCGGTTATTTATTTGACATTGCGACGATCTCGATTCTGATCACAAAGCTCTTCTGTTCCATACACAAGTATGGCTGTCCAAATGCAACATGTTGGCTCGCATTTATGAATTGAAAGAAATGGTGATTCTTTTTCGTGAGTTCAAAGAAAAACACGTTTTTTTGACAGTGTTCAAAGATGACACATTTCAATGGAGGTTGGCTTATTTAACTGACATATTTGACTCCTTGAATGAGCTAAACTTGAAACTTCAAGGCAGAAACAACACTATAATAAGCAATTATGATTATATTCAAAGCTTGAACTTTGAAATCAAAAATTGTCTTCTGAAAATGTTATATCTTTTTCTCGGCTGTTCTAGGCAATTAAAAATAACATACTGGACGAAAATTTACAAGCTTACATAAAAACTCATTTGCAAGCGCTGAAAGACGAGTTTCACCGATAGTATCGAGAGATAAATTCAGAGTCACAATTACCAGAAGAAGTTCAGGAAGAATTTCTAGAAATGAACGTTGATTCGTCCATGAAAGATGACTTCCATTTTAACATTGGAGAAAATTTGGATCAAAAGATTGCCTGTTAATTCGACACTTGCCTCTCTTGTTTTACGAATACTAGTTGCCTTTTCTTCAATTCACTTATGTGAGACAGGCTTTTCTGCTCTAGTTGCAACTAAAGCTAAACAGCGAAATCGTCTTGATATCGATAGCGACCTGATGATAGCTCTGCAAAAACAGAACCTAGAATCTACCATTTTATTCAAGTTTTTCGATAAAAAACATTTATTAGTTTATTTAAACTTTTAAAGTTTCTTTATTAGAATTAAAATAAAAGTCTTTGTATCTATATAATCTGCATTTTTTTTGTATTTATTGAAAAGGTAATGGAGGGCATGAAAATATAATTTATAGTCTGGGGAGCTTCAACAAAAAAAGGTTGGGAAACCCTGATCTAAGGCTTCAGTTATTGATAATTTATAGTATGGCGTGCCACTTAAAAAATGTATGAGGTGGTGAATGAGACTTTACGAATTTCTTCTTACACAGTCGAGCCCCTGTAATCCGGGGCCCCTGGGGCATTGATGCGGCTGATATGGCGGTTGCTACGACCCTGGGTCCTACAAAAACTAATTTTTAGCAAGGCTCATGTTTGACGTACATATAAAAATAATTTTTAATTTTCAGTCTGCAGGTACGGAATATTCGAAAATAGGCCATGTGTAAGCGTAGAAAGTACCATTTCAGTTTACTTGACACTGTTTTTTTCACAAAATTTATTAACAATAACATCCATACTCAAGGCAATTTTAGTGTTTTAAAATCGATAGACATAGTTGGCTCATAAAAGTCCTGGGACAATTTAACTACTTTTTATCTCGAAGAGCTTTTTACATCCCACGCCTACTGGTAAGGTTGTATTGTAATCGCGCAAAATTTCGAAAATATGGTTTTTTGGATGTTATATGACATACACGTAATGAAAAACCATGTCGGTCTGTCCTCTAATCTTATAACCGCCTATAACTTGAGAAATGCCGCTCGGATTTCGATGCAATTACACAATCTCACTACTATGCAAAAGCTTTGTAGTTACCTTCAGAATCCGTTCAGTGGGGCCGAAGAAAGAGGCCTAAAACGAAATCGATTAAAATCGCTCAGTTAAAAATATGTATGGACTAATTGTATAGACCTGCTTGACTCACTTTTTCCTCAGAAAGTCTAGTTTGTGCTGAACATATTCCTCTACGTACTGATAAGGGCGTTGCGTGGGAAGTGGAGAGTTAACCTATTTGACGCCATCTGTTTGGCTTGAACCCAAGAAGTTCATGAAGATGACGATTTATTCCTTACATAGTTCGTCCTACACCACGGCTATTATGTAAAAACCCTATAAAATGTCAAAAAAACATCGAAATGTCATCTTGCAGACTAGGTAGTTTTGTAAGCGTTGATCTATGGAGGAATTACTCAGCTACGCGCATTGTTGGTTGCAGAAAGCTAGTATACTCGTATGTTTTGTAAATCCGAGTAGTCTGTAGTCTGAGAGGATGTGAAAGAATGAAAGTTGGTTGAGTAGCAAGATCACATCTGGATGATTTTGTGTATTGGTCTACATGGAGTATTATTAGCTGTGCCCGACGAGTTATTTATATGTTGTCCTTTGTGTGTACGGGTTATATTCAAAGTTATAAATTACGATAGCTCCCGTTTTTTTTTGTGTTATCAAAAACTTTGATTATGGGAAATCGCCACTGCGCCCGCGTTGTGTGCAATTAAGCCACATCACAGTAAAATTAGGAATGACGCATCATACTTCAAACATTTGCGCAGTGTCTCACATCTAGACGATGATTTGTATTTTCTATTGACATCGCAAAATAAATTTCTAGACTGAACTGGAAATAAAAAATAATGTAGTAAATAACCCTTTCACTTTCATAAATATTACTGTCTGTAGCATATTTTCTCACCTGTTACTTCACCAACCAGGGATTTTCTTTTCTTTTCTTTCTCATTTTTGAAATTCAGCAAATTTGCGTATGTAATTTCCACAATGATTTGACTGATCTAATTCGAAAGGAAACTACTAAGGTAACTCCTGAATTAATTGTCATTGTACTTGAAAAGGGTCGGGCAAAGGAGTCCGAAACACAATAACTGTAATCATGAAATTGTTTTTATTGAAACAAATAATGAACACAATTTATCCCTGCAAAAAACTAAAAACCAAACAACATGTCACTGCTTCGAGGTATCCTCTTCCAAACAAATCCTCTTGTTATCAGTCAGCAAAAAACATATCAGGAGAAAAGTCCAAACTTGTATCTTCCATCTGATCAGTAATGGCGGTAGAAGGAATGCTTCCTTTATTATCCATCATTTGCATTTCAACCTTGCAATGATCTGGCTGCTTCTCAGCGTAAGTATTCAAAATATAATAATGACTACAAATTATCCCTGCAAAAAACTAAAAACCAAACAACATGTCACTGCTTCGAGGTGTCCTCTTCCAAACAAATCCTCTTGTTATCAGTCAGCGAAAAACATATCAGGAGAAAAGTCCAAACTAGGCATGCTTCGTTTATGCTTTTCGACTGGATAGCTCTCATTCAACCCTTCAGTGTCCAGTGAAGGTATCCCTACGTTTTCCGGGTCGATCAAAGCACCAGCGTTATCCACTACTTCACGTGGTTCATTGGTGATATTTGCCGAGTCTGTTTGAGCATTGCCGAATAGATCAAAAGTTTCCGGAAAAAGTGGTATATCTCCAGCTGCCGCATTGGTCATATCCTTTGTCAGTTGCAAATCCTGAACGTCGCCTAATTTTTCAACTTCGTCTATCACTTGATATTGCATATCATCCTTCTGAAGATTCTGGAGAACTTCGTCACTAACAGTGACGAAGCTTCCATCACTGGTCTTGAACAGTATCTTCACACTAGAGTGGGCTTCATTTCCCAATAGATCAGCAGTAAGTTCTTCAGAGCTACTGGGTATGGTCGACTGAATGACATTGTTGGACACTTTTGGGTCAGTGGGCAAAAACACTTGACCAGCACCAAATCCTACTGTAGGATGCGGGATGAAATTCTCAACTGTGGTCTCTGAGCAAGTTTCTTCAATGATGAAAGAATTAGCATGTTGGGCAGATACCATCTCTTTTGTCAGGTTAGCAATAGCCGATCTACTAGCCTCGGCTTCCTTAACACATGCCCGGTGTTCAGCTTCTATAAGGAGCTTTCTATTGTCTTTGTAGGGATTGTACAGATTGCTGGACGAAGCTGGCGCAGGGTATTCGGGCTTTTTGGAGAGAAACTGGGGCTTGGGAATCACTATCTTCTCGGCTGAAAAAGAAAAAGCAAACGTAAAAGGCGACATTTGAAGGACGATAATCGACTTATAAGAAAGAATGGCTGACAGGAATATTGGTTTATATAGCGCAAGGGACCAGAATTTATGTCAGGGGGTCACAGGATTCATGTTCAGGAGAATTTTTATCTCCGGAGGGGAAGGGGTGTGTCTTATTCACTGAGCCCTTCTGGGGTTTTGAAGTACAACAGCCTTATTACTTTTGGTACAGTTTTCTAAATTATGGAACCGTTACTGGTTCACTCGTATTGAAAATTTGATAATTGATCCGTCATCAGCGACCTGAAAACCACGAATATTAAACAAAACGGTGGATGATATCAGAATTCAAATTCTTGAAACAACCGCAGGTAGTATTACAATGATGTAGATGGAACAGTAGGTTATAATTTCCAAAATTACTATTTTGTAGGCATTATTATACAAAGGTGTAAAAAAATTAGCAATATATTGCGTTTATGGCTAGTCCGTCTCTGGCGAACTAAATGAGTTAATAGTTTTAGTTGGATCGTCACTTATGTTCTCACACAGCGTAGCTCAAAACTGACAAGTTTTTAAAAGACCAAAATTTGACATGACACGCATGATATCGCCATTTTTTGAGTTACTCGATGTTAAAACTTAAGCGGCGATATATATATATATATATATACAGGGTTATCCAAATTAAGTGTCCACCATTAGTAACTTTGTTATTAGTGAAAATACAAAGTTGTTTGAATTAGCAAACTAGTAGCATTTTTAACGCTGGTAAAAATGAGAAATAAAAAAAAACAATTGAGAGTCGTTATTTTGATTTTTTCAGTAAAATAACATTTTTTTAAATGGAAACCCTGTATATTATATTTTTTTCTGTTAAAGCATCAAATTTTAAACAAAAAAGTTCATAATGACTTTTCCGCTAAAGTCATAAATAAAGTCAAAATAACGATAAATATTTTTAATTATTTGCAGTATTATAATATTAAGACGGCTATGAAAACAACATGGCGTTCGCGATTTGACAGCATTAAGATAAGCGACAAATTGTTAAACTGGACATACTCGAAACTAGAAGGCTTTGGAAAACAATGATAAAATCAAATAATGTCAAACATTAGTGTAAATACTTGTTTATAAGCTTTATTGTGTCATTAATTTAAAGAAAAATGTTCTCCCATGAAGAAAAGTGTGATATGTTAGAATGCTATTTAGTGTGCAGAAAATCCTCCTTGAGAGCAAGAGAATACTACAGTGAATTATATCCCGCTCGCATTCAACCGTATGAACGATATTTTCTGAGACTTTATCGAAAATTTAGGGGCAACGAAAATGTTTTTGCTAAAACAAGGGCAAAAAAAGAATTCATAATAAGCGAGGCCACGGAAATTGCAGTTATTGGATATTTTGAAGCTTATCGTGAGAATTCAATAGCAGATATTCTCAAGGACTCTAATTTCAGTTATGGTACTGTTCAAAGGATTTTAAAAAAATACAAATTTATTCCGTATAAGTACCGACCAGTTCAAACGCTTTTGGCAGGGGATCCAGAGAGAAGACTTGTTTTTTGCCATTGGTATCTTAGCTTCTGTCGCCAAAATGTAAATAACTTTCGTTACCTTTTATGGACAGATGAATCAAATTTTTCAAATTCTGGAATGTTTAATAGAAAAAACCACCATTATTGGTCAAGAGAAAATCTTTTGTTAGTACATCCAAGAGGCCCACAAGTCCGTTTCAGTTTCAACGTTTGGTGCGGTATAATTGGTTCAAAAATTGTTGGCCCGTTCTTTTATGAGGGAACCCTAACTGGTGAAAGATATGTGGAATTTATGTCAGAAATTCTGACTAATTTCTTAGACGAATTGGATCTTATAAGTAGACATCATCCGCATTTTCAGCAAGATGGCGCACCTGCCCACAACTCCAGAGGTACTTATCATTTTCTAAGTACTACTTTTAATGATCAGTGGATAGGAACAAATGGCCCAATACAGTGGCCTCCCAGATCACCAGATCTAAACCCACTTGATTACTTCTTGTGGGGTTACTTAAAGAACCAAATTTACAAGCGAAGGTACGATAACCTTGACGCGTTAAAGACTGCAGTTAGGGAAAAGATAACCCAGATAGATGGTAGGACCATACTTAAGACAGTTCGAGCAGTTGAAAAACGTGCCCAAAAATGTATTGAAGAACAAGGTGGTGTTTTCGAGCATCTTCTTTAAAAAAAATTGTTATTGTATTTTGTAAGATTATAAGTTGATGTTGAAAATAAAGTTTGTCGATACAATTTAATTGTTTCAGATTGGAGGCCATAACTTCAACAATTTGTAACCTAGGAGAAAAGTTATTGTAAGCTTTTTTGTTTAAAATTTGATGCTTTAACAGAAAAAAATATAATATACAGGGGTTTCCATTTAAAAAAATGTTATTTTACTGAAAAAAATCAAAATAACGACTCACAATTGTTTTTTTTTATTTCTCATTTTTACCAGCGTTAAAAATGCTACTAGTTTGCTAATTCAAACAACTTTGTATTTTCACTAATAACAAAGTTACTAATGGTGGACACTTAATTTGGATAACCCTGTATATAGGGTAAGGTTGCCCATATTGAACCTGCTCCTAAATTGAACCCATGCGATTTTTCTAATCTGTATAAAGCTAGCGCAATATAAGAATCGAATATTAAATCACCATCCATAGTTAAGATTGTTCCGCGAGAAAGATCCTTGATTTTATGGGAACAGGTGGCAGTGCTGTGCTAACATGTTTAACTGTCACTCGAAAGTAATTTCTGGTACCCTTCCCTAAGGTAACCGAAAACTTCCAAGCAAGGTGAGAGCAACTTTGATAATAGTAGTAAATAACATGTCAATTAAGGTATCTTTTAGAGTAATTGACATATTTTACAACCATTTTAATTTTTAGTTTGAGGTTATGTTTTAAATGTTATGCTGGCTGCCAGTATTGAACCATTAACAGTGTCCAAAATCGAACTGGGGTTCAATTTAGGCAACTATACGTCCTCCAAATTGCTTATTGTGTTTTAGACTGCTGTAGTGGATAGATTTCTGGTATTTGCGTGAAATACTTACTTATTATTTATTTTTAGATGGCAAAACGTGGAAATTATGGAACATGGTCAGCAGATGATATGGAAAAAGTTTTAACAGCATACAATAATGGTGAAAAAGGAGTAAACGAATGCAGCCGAGATTATGGTATTTCCAAATCTACACTACTTTGTGAGCGCATAACACAGTTTGCAAACTGCTTGTTCGGATTGACAATTCGTGATATCAGAAAACTTGCATTCGATTTAGCTGAAAAAAATGGGCTTCCTCACCAGTTCAATAGAGAGGTCAGAATAGCAGGAAAGAAATGGTACTACCGTTTTATGAAGAGGCACCCACAATTATCGCTGCGTCAGCCTGAGTCTACTTCAATTAATAGGATAAAAGGATTTAACAGGGAAAATGTTATGCATTTTTTTGATTTACTCTAAGGAATATATGGTAAATACAAAATCAATGCTACCACCATCTTTAATGTGGACGAGTCTTGTTTCTCGACTGTAGCTAAGAAATGTCAGAAAATTGTGGCAAGGAAAGGTTCAAAACCTGTCAGATCAATCGCTAGTGGGGAGTGGGGCGTCAACACAACCATAGTTTGTTGTGTAAGTGCAGCTAGCTGGGTTTTACGTACCCCCACTTATTATTTTTAAAAGGAAAGGGTATACTGCAGAATTGAGCAATGGCGCTCCACTTGGCAGTAAAATCGAGATATCTGATTCTGGATACATCACTAGCGAACTCTTTGTCAAGTGGTTGCAACATTTTATGGACAGTGTTCGTCCTACAAAAGAAAATAAAGTGTTACTTATTTTGGATGGTCACACGACTCATTGTAAAAACCTTGCAGCTCTTCTTTTAGCAAGGGAGAATGGAGTGGTTTTGCTGCAATTGCCTGGACATACGACGCACCGTTTACAACCTTTAGATAAGGCTTTTTTTAAACCATTGGAGACAAACTATACACAAGCTTCAGAGAGATGGTTCAGGAGTAATCCTGAACGCGCAGTTACGCAATATCAAGTGGCAGAGCTACTAAATGCAGCATATGGAAAAGCAGCGACCATTGAGACTGCAATAAATGCGCTTAGATCATCTGGTGTTTGGCCTGTTAATAGGCATGTGTTCAATTACTCCCATTTCGTAGCATCTGAAGTGCTTAGACCTAGTGTAAATCCGACAAGTGAAGCTTCTAGACTTGGAAATTAGGAAAGTAGTGCTGATGGCGACATCCCTCTATCCATACTAAAAATTCAACAGGTTGTACCAAGTGCCTGCTCTACATCTGTAGTGGATAATACAGAAATGGCGTTAGATAAGTTACTAAGCACATCAACATCTGTCTGTCGCTAGTTTGGATGAAGTCGCTCCTTTGCCGAAACCAAAGAAGGTTGAGTCAAATAAAAAAAGTAGAGGTATTCAAAAGGCGGTTGAAATTACAAGCCGCCTTTATAAGGACTATCTTAATGACAGCATAGAAAAGCAGAGACGTAAGAAGACAAAAGTACCTTTGAAGAGAAAAGTACCTTTGAAGGGCTTAAATGAAATCAAGAAGGATTCGCAAAAGTGGTTTTGTACAGAATGTGAAACGGCAGAATACAGTGATATGATCCAATGCATATGGTTCAAAGCATGGTTCCACTGCCATTGTGTAGGTGTAGGTGCCAGAACGAAAATATTTTTTTGTACTTCTTGTATTGGGTAGTTTTGCAATCCTATTGGAATAGTAGAAATATAGGAAATCATTCAAAAGTCGAATTTGGCTTTAAGAGCAAAAAAATTAAATTACCGTTTTCGTTACATTATTCTATGATACTTTCGTGTATGATGTTTTTATAAAAATAAAGGTTTTGTTTATTTAGCATGAAGTTATTTTTTATTTTGTTGCTACTGCTTAATCTTTGTAAATAATGTGTAGGTTCAATTTAGGATACCTGGGGTTCAATATGGGCAACACGTTTCCCAAAATGAACCATTTGCAATTGTTTTGTTTTTAATTAGTCATATAAGTAGTTCATTATTTTAAATAGTATTTATACATACCTATGTGTTCTCAAATATCCAAAGTATACTCTAGATCAACTGGATTTATTATTTAAAGGAAAAGTGGTTCAATATGGGCAATCTTACCCTATATATATATATATATACAGGGTGACTTCGAAGTTGAGTCATTTATTTTAACAGTGATCACTGATCAAAAGAAATGTTTTTTTCCTTCACCATTTTTCTGGTAAAATTAAAGTAACAAAGTTATAGCCCTTTGGAAGTTTGAGTACCGCCCTGTCTCAATAATAATATCATGTGCTCGTGTTTGGCAACAACGGATATAATCCGCCTTATCGGTTCATCGCATCGGAAACAAAAAAGCGAAAGAATTTGGAACGATGTTTTTACAATTATTTTATTCAGTTGTATACATACAGTCAGTGCCAGTCGGTAACGCATGAGTGAATAGTCGTGTCTGTTGCGTGGCTCAAACGAAATAAAAAATGGCACATGCTTATGCGGATCGGTTTCCCAATCGAGTGCAACCAACCCCTCGTGCCTTTGTTAATCTAGTACAACGGGCTCGTGAATCAGGTGACTTAAGACCTCACAGGGGACCTCACGATCAAATACAGGTCCGCACTGAAATACTTGTCGAGAGGATACTTTATAAAACAAGGTAAAACATTTTTTTAATTTTTTTTTATTTTTACACACATATTTTGGTTTATCTTCCTTCTACAATCATTATCTGAAAATTAATGACTCAACTTCAAAGTCATATATATATAAGAAAACATATTTCCAACGACGTTTCCTTTATTGTCCTATTTTTCCGGAATCAAGAAGTGTTTCGCAAATCGAGAGGATCAAATATAATAGTTTCAGAATAGACCCAAGGGTCACACATTAAATACTTGCCCCATATTTGGGAAACGCCATGTTAATGATAAAACTAAGACAATATTATCATACTGAGAAACAAATAAATTCAGTCAAAAGTAGGAAGTAATGCATAAGCTTATGAGCTGATAGATGAAGAGTGCGAGATTTGATCATTCTTACAGTTAGATAACTTGTTGCTTACTTCTTATCATCTCCTTTCAATCAGATGAGACTGCTTTTCTCTGATTTTGTCCATCAAAATGTGTTTTTATCAAGTTTGCTCACAGCGTCAAAGGCGCGCGCGAAAAGGATTTTTCTTATATTCCTGTCCGAATGTCTAAATTTTCGATTAATTACCTTATTCACAGAACAAATAAGGCTATGGTGCACTAACGGACATAAAAAATACCAAGCCGAAACATGCAGAAACGGTATTTTATTCATATTTGCGTCGAGCAGAACGTATAGGCAACCAGACTTACGCACACTCTTATTTCCAGGCAAGCATCGATGTGCTTACAAATTGATCAGGGTTACCAGGTGTGGTGATTTTTCACCAAAATCTGGTAATTTTTAACCGTTTGTATCCTTTACATATTTGCATATTAAATTTACTAAACAGATTCAAAAGTATAAGTAGTCAGATTTGCCCTAGAGGGAGTCATCACTCTCTGGATCCGCGCTTGGTATAGTGCTTAGTAGTAGCTTTACGTTCTCTTACAAGAACCTGAATATCATATTTATCATTTTGTAATGTATATAATATGTGAACGAAAATCTATATCGCTCATTTTGGTCTATCTTTCCACTGCATGTTGCATCCGAATTCGGACTAGGCCGAAGGAGCCAGTCAAGGATTTTTTGTCTACTAATTTTCATAATCTGTAGTATGTATACTACAAGTGCACTTGACGTAAGTAAATTTTTTGACATCTCTGTCGTTAAATTCATATTTTGCTGTTACTTGGTACTTATTCCTAGATAATTTGCAAAGAGCAGCACCAGCCTGCTGAAGGTAGATATTTCCACCGGTAAGTATTATTATTGTGTTAGTACAATGCGGTCACTTTGTGAGGCATTGGTAGTCAAGTGAGTCAAAAGTATGCACGAAAACTACGTACCTAATTTTGGCGACAAACATATAGGCTTGACTCCTTCTAATGTATTAGAATTCGTTGCGTCATCTTAAATCAATTTGAATGAAATTTGAGGAGGAATATGTTATGGTCATAGTAGATAACGCTGCTATATTTTTGAAAAAAGTTTTTGGTAGCAGTCAAAAAACTCTTTGATGTCGCCGATACTTCCGCTTTCTCAGAATGTTTCCAATTTTTTATAAATAGCTCCAAGCAACTACTCATCTTAAAAGCGTCCATCAGGGATACATTTTTCAAGAAATTTCGCTCTTGAGTCATTACTATTGAGTGTTAAAAAATAAGCAATATTGCGGTAGTCTTTCCCTTGCGACATAAATGAGCCACGTGAAATAAAAAAAACAGTCTCCAGTGTCTTAATTTGCGAGTCTGTATTTTCGTAGGAGATCCCTATATGAAATTTTTCATAAGACTTGTGACACTTTTTGCGTTATTCTAATTGCATCCGAGAAATAAACTATTCATGTACGCTGTATAAGACAAAATAAAATTGGAATGTCTTAATGAAATAAATTACCAGGTAAGGGGAAGTCAAATGTCAGATTTTCCAATGTTTTCATTTGTAATGTCCTGGCTGCCGCAACAAAATATTTGAGATGTTCATCTGCTATAGTAGTTGATCCACAGTACATGAACTCCACTAAGGATTTCACCACAGTATAATCACATCCTGTGATCACCACATGCTCGACAGATGAATTTTTCTCCAGTTCTTCCTATAAAAATACATCAGTCATGATCATGTGTATTTGTGAGAAATATCTACTCACCTTAAACAAGGGACTGTTGGCAGCCAGAACCACTTTATGAACGTGTAAAACCCTCTCTCCGCAGCAAATGGCTACATCCACGAACATCTGCTGCTCCAAAAGCGAGCACAGTCCAATAGTAGTCCGCTGAGGACGTTGTTCAAACTCTACACAGTATTTGCTTTGCCAATTTTCAGCCTTCTCCATTTTTTGCCTAAAGATGTCCAATTAAAACGTATATTCGCAGCTACAAATAAAAAAATTTTCTCACCCCTAGAATATATATATATATATATAATAGAATTTGAAGTTGTACAGGTACAATCGACAGTATAAATGCTACAAAATTGCGCTATTGTGCAAGTAGCTGTTTTTTCTTGTAACTACCCAAAATCAAATTGAACTGACATTCAACATCAGTTTTGCCAACGTCCATACTAAGAATGGCGAAAGTCCCTATATAACCCCAGTAAATTATAGTTTAAGAATTGACCATAAGATGTCGCCTTAAATAAAAGCTTACACACAGAAATACAAAATAAAACTGAAACAACAAAGGCAATCATCTACTAGAAATTTCTTTGCCTTTCAGCCTTTGAGGCTTTTATGTATAATAATCATTGCAATTCATATTTAGTATGGAACCGTCAGTAAATTCTACCGCGCCATCTAGCAACGGCAAGTATTGACTAGGATCTCACTAATTCTTGCTGCAGAAAACTGTTTAAACTAATAATGCTACAAACAGAATTAAAGGTTAATTCTCACTATACATTCCGTTTCCATTCCATATCAGTTTCGTAAACGTTCAGTACAAGTTGATTGTATACACAATATACCTTACGGATAATGTGCATACACACGCAATAGCCTACTTTAAGCGAAGGCGAATATTTAATTTCAATAATTTACGGAACGGTTAGGGAATGGAAACGGAATGTATAGTGAGAATCAACCTTAAGGTATCTCGTTTTGCCACTGAAATACAGGGTGAAAACGAAAAATTTCACTTTTTAGGGCACTGTCAGCTCGCACCCTGTATAAGATAGAAAAAAGGCGAAAACTGCTTTAGATAGATACTTCTGCATATTCTGTGGCGTGCTCGAAAATAAATCAGAGGCGTCGTTCAAGAGCTATGACCCTAACTTAGTTTTTTTTAATGGAACACCCTGTATTTGCACTTTGAATATTAACATTAATATGAGTATGATATAAAATGTGGGCACCTTGTATTTATGCCCTCCATTAATTTTTATATAGCACAAAAAAGTGGCACAGGTTCCTGAAACTGTACGATTCTATCTTTCAAAATATCCAAGATACCGTGCAATTACAAGCAAACTGGAACAGAGTGTACATATTTGATTTTTTTTCTTTAAAACAATTTATTTTACAAAATATTTGATGAGACAACGTTAACAATAAAAATATGCTAATACCTAATTGAGGCAAAAATTATTTTGTAATAAAGGCTAAAATCTTTTTTTGTTTTTCAGGCCATCAGATACTAAATTAATGAAAAAATGTTTGATAATTAAGAAAAAAGATGATGCAGTTCGGCCATTATCTCCACAACCAGGTCCAAGCAAACCGTCTACTTCAGTTCAAGAAGAATCAGAGGAAACGAGACCGAGTACAACAAATGAATTAGACTCCACTTCTGATTCTGATAATTCAGTATCCAGTAAGATCCAGAAGATCAACCAACCTCAAAAGAAAAAAATATATTCCCAAAAATACAAGGCTGAGTGGGAGCAGCATGAAAATTTAAGAACTGGGTGCACCAAGTTCCTGTGGAAGTTTAAAAAAATTTAACTATTATGGTTAAGCAGCCAACTTGGTCAAAAAAAGTATATGAAATTTCTTCTGATAATACAGTAAAGCAAAATGAAATTAAAATTGCAGCTTTTATTGCAGAGCATAATATCGCAATAAATGTGCCAGATCATCTTAGCGAACTTATAAAATCTATTTGTTTGTCTGGAATGGAGAGTAGCCAAGCGAAAAATGTCTGTAGGCCGAACTAAATGTCGGCAATCATAAACAATGTATTAGGGAAAATAAGTTTTGAAAATCTTATTAGTGACTTAAATTGCCATAAATTTTCATTATTAGTTGACGAATCGACAGATTTCACGTCCGGAAAACATTTAGCAATTGTTGTCCGGTACAATAAAAATTTTAATATAAAGGATCATTTTATCGGCCTTATTTTAGTTAAAGACGCTTCAGCCCAAAATTTATACAACGTCATTATAAGTTTTTTTTCGAAAATAAAATACCATACAAAGATAATTTAGTAGGATTTGCAGCGGATGGGGCAAATGCTATGATGGGAGCACAGCATTCGCTTAAAACTCTTTAAACTAACGATATACCGGATTTATGTTTCATGAAGTGTATATGCCACTCTTTAGCGCTTTGTGCCTCTTCTGCTTGCGAAAAATTACCGGACGATGCAGAAAAGTTGGTAAGAAGCGTATATACAATTATATGCATCGCAGTTTTAAAAGATTTTCGGAATTTCAAACATTTTTTAACATCAAACCCCACAAATTATTGCATTCATCACAGACCAGGTGGCTGTCACTGATTTCCGCTGTAAGTAGAATTATTGAGCAATATAATGATCTAGACAGTATTTGCTTTGCCCATTTCCAGCCTTCTCCATTTTTTGCCTAAAGATGTCCAATTCAAACGTATAGTCGCAGCTACAAATAAAGAAATTGTCTCACCCCTAATAAAATTTGAAGTTGTAAATGTGTAAATGCTACAAAATTGCGCTATTGTGTAAGTAGCTGTTTTTTCTTGTAGTTACCCAAAATTCAAATTGAACTGACATTCCACATCGGTTTTGCCAACGTCAAAATTAAGAATGGTGAAAGTCCCTATATAACAGTAGTAAATTATAGTTTAGGAAATGACCATAAGATGTCGCCTTAATTAAAAGCTTACACACAGAAATACAAAATATAACTGATACAACAAAAGCAATGATCTACTAGAAATTTCTTTGCCTTTCGGCCTTTAAGGCCTTTGTGTATAATAAGCATTGCAGTTCACATTTATACGTCAGTCAGTAAATTCTACCGCGCCATCTAGCAACGGCTAATTTTGACTAGGATCTCTCTAATTCTTGCTACAGAAAACTGTTTAAATTTAGATCCCTGTCTCGTCTTGTATCGTCATGTGGGGTCAACTGAAGCCTGACAAGGCGCAATACAGGAAATCTGGCAACGTTTTTTGCAGTGCAAAAACGGCCGACAACACTGTCAATATTGATAGTATCACTTGTCTTTCATACATCCTTCTTCAACGTCACCGTTGTCAAGCTGCCATTTTTCCTTTACCGCCAAAAAGGTGCCGAAGCGTATATTTTGTGATAGCACGATATCAGTCAAGTGGTGGGTAATCAATACTTTTGCAAGTATCGAATAGATACCGATACTTGATCTGTAAGTATCCCATACTGAGTATGCAATACCAATACCAAATATCGCCTCGATTAATTGCCGTTAGTATCCGTTAATTTAACACTGCTAGTGTGATGTAAAATAATAATAAATAATAATAATCCTGTTCGTGTCTTTATGTCGCTGATCCACGCCCCGACCTTCGAATTTATTGCTTACTGTTTGTTTACTGTTATTATGCGGTCTCGGTCTCCTATAAGTAGGTATCATCTAGTATAGACTAGAAATTAGAAATGACTGATGAGTAGTGATGAGCGATACGCTGAATTTTAAATTACATTGCTATATTTGTTATTGTTACAATATTGGTTAAAAAAAAAAATATAAATTCTGGGCTTTTGTAACCTGAAATTAATTTCAACCTTTTGCTTCAGTTAAGTGTTAGAAATCAAAAGAAACACTTTAATTCCCAAAAGTTCGCCTATATTCAATTGACAACCGGAACGTGCAACAACCCAAAAATCGTATTCAAATTACCAATCTCGTAAGACTGCCTTAGTTTTTTATCCTTTCGGTTCCCAATACCTGAGACCGAATCTATATCAAATATCGACATCTACATAAACGTGAAGGTAGACATCAACATCCTTATCTTAACGAGTTCTGGGAATCCCACGTGTCGGCCTCGACGTTGCGTTCAGAAGAACTGCTGGGTTATGTCATATCAAATAGTATAGCTTACATATTTACATAAGTTTAGAAGTGCTTAGTGAATTATATAATATATTCTCTTTTTCAAAATATAATAAAATATGAGTAATAAAAGAAGAAGTGATGTTTGGTTGTATTTCAATGCAATTGATTCAAATAAAGCAAAGTGTGACATTTGCAAAAATGTCTTATCCTATAAAGGTGGTGCAACCTGCAATAAGGAAACATTTGAAGGTGAAGCATTTTGCGGTAATAACGCAAGATCTTCCGTCTCCTTCGTCTTTAAGAACATCTGCGGAGTTGGAGGAAATACCCGGACCATCAACCTCTTCTACACCTTTGGAAGGCACCCCAGGAAGTTCGGCTTATGACGCCACAAAAAAAATTGATCAGGACAAAAAACGAATGCCTTTTCCCTCATCAAAATAATCTAAAATATCGACTTTTGCTACGCGGCCAATGTCTATTCCGCGTACTAAGAACCTGCATATAAAAGTTTTAAACATGATTATAAAAGACATGCAGCCATTTACAATTGTTGAAGATAAAGGGTTCAGAGAATTGTTAGAAGGGTTTGATCCTGCTTATAAACTTCCTTCAAGAAAAACTTTAAGCAACAGTTTGTTGACCCAAACATACGATGGAGTTGTTCAGAAAGTAAAGAATTTACTAAAAAATTCGGAGTATTTGACGATTACGACAGATACTTGGACATCCACAGCTGTTGAAAATTATTTGGCCATAACCGTACATTATTGTTCTGTCACTTTCTGTCTACACTACAGTATGTATAAATAGTCAGATTGTCAGTATTTATTACAGTATTCGATATATTTATCAAAAAGTATCGGATACTTCTGACTTCGGAAAGTATCGGATAGATACTTTTTGCCCACTACTATCATACATAAGCGTACACTGGGGAAGTTAGGCACACGAGGGACGTATATTTGGGTCGCCTACAATTTTGTTCGTACATCCCTTATTCCCCTTTCCCTATATTGGTTTTTGTGAACAACAGGTACAGACTGGTAGATACACCGACGATATATCTTTATTATTTATTGTCGGTATACCACCGTCAATATCGCAACATTGCACTGCAATAAGGAAACCAAAGCTCGTCTGTATTTAATTGAATATTAAATTAAAATGTTAGGTGATGAGAGTGGAACAGAAAAGTATTCAGAATCTTATAAACAAGAGTGGCAAAAGCAGCTTCACTGGTGATAGCATAGGAGATTGAAGAGCGACTAGTGTACTGTGTAGTCACTGTACATTCATGACTTCAGATTTTTTCAGGAACACATGCCCTCTGTGCGCGCAAAGCAAAAATGTGACGGCCCTGATTTTTCCTCCCTGAATCTGTCAAATTTCAACGTCTACCGGTTTCGACTTTTTCGGTTCGGCAACGCTGTCGATCGTGTCCGTCGTGTTGACGTGGTGTTGAAAATTACAAGTTGACATGACGAGATTATTTTGGGAATAGCTGTTTTTTAGATTGAATGAAATTTCTGTATTTTTGAATCGATTGACATTCCAAAATGGGAGAAAAACAGAGGCCAACATATAGTCACTACGCAGAATTGAACCGTTGCAGTCAAAATGGAGAATACGAAAGAGCGTTGAAAGTAGCCAACAAAAGTAACACCACTGCTGCATTAGCTAGAAGAGCATATGGTTAATTTTTTCAATATCAGTTTTAGGTGTTTCTCCCGATGAGATTTTGGCCTTACACTGTAAACTTATTTGTTTGATACAACTATCCAAGTTTGATGAAGCTATTGCTCTAATCAATAGAAACCCACACTATTTAAAGTGAGTATTTAAATTAAAACTTTTATTGGATCTACTTGTCTTATCAGGCAAATACTACCCAAAATGCACTACTATACACCCCATCCAAATTTATTACCATATATGTGTATTCATTTGTGATGGTTTTCAGGGATATTCTGTTTGAGAAAGCATACTGTTATTATCGAGCAAACAAACCAGCTGATGCATTGAAGATCTTAAATAAAAGTGAAGATGAGCTAGATTTGCGGTGTAAAGAACTAAAGGCACAAATATTGTACAGGCTAGAAAAGTATGATGAGGCTGCCAAAATGTATCATGAGAATATCAAAAGTACTAATGATGATTATGAAGAAGAAAGGTATACAAATTTGAGTGCTGTGATGGTGTTTCTAAACAGAAATGATACAGTTAAGTATTCTTATAATTTATTCAACAAACATTATAGACATTTTGTTTATATTTTATATATGGATGAATATATGGGACTTAGACTTTCAGCATCAACTATGAAAAGTAGCTTATTTCATTTATGTCACAAGACTAAGTGATTTTGAGTGATGAACTATGGTTATATATAATCAATATAAGTAAATACAGTGATAGTAACAATAGTAATATATTAACTGTCGAACTATTTCACAAACATATTTATATATACATCATACATTCACTTAATGCAATAACATTTGTGCAATCTTGAAATGCTAATTAAAAATATCCAATGCGGGTGGTAAATCATTTGCCCTGTGTACCTATTGTTGACGTAGACCCATGCATGGCATAGTTAATAATTAGTTTTATGAGAATTACCAGAGAACAACTGGTTCTGCCTCATTTGTCTGGCTGGTACATATAAGTTAATTTTAAGCAAAAGGTCTGGGGAACATATCAAGTCCATAAATGTCATAAATGGTGATGTCCAAAGGGTCAGCTGGTAACATCATCATTTGACAGTAGTTACAAACCATGTTGTTTAAAATGAAAACAGTTAAAACTAAATACAACTAGTTGTCAGATAATTTATGTATTTATTTATTTACCCTCCTACAAACACATACAAATGTATTTAAATGTAAGAGCCCCTACTAAAAAATAAATTACAAAGACAAAACAACATTTTAAAATGCAAAACATAAAATAGTATATAATACTAATGGCATCAAGGCAATGTGCTGTTTAGAAACACAGCGTTGATTTGTCCTACTGATGTACAAAAAAGGTCTAAGGCCCGTATCGTCAGTCGTCCCTACAATTGTAGGGCGCGTTTATGGCCTCCTTGATTGTCATACTCCTTTCTCTCCTTCAAAAATTTCTAGATTACACTTGTCCTGTGTCAGCGTCAGCGCTCTCCTATTGTGAAGATATGTTTTCTTTTTAAATTGTAGGAAATTTCAGGCTGATAAAACATGATATAACTCAAAAGCAAGCACAATTTGATGCAAATAGATGTTTGTGACATAACCTCAAAATAGATTTCTGACACGGAGAAGTAGAAAACTATGACAATCAAGGAGGCCATAAAGGCGCCCTACAATTGTAGGGACGACTGACGATACGGGCCTAAACCACACTGTTACATAAGAATGTCACATTCGTACATCATCCTATTTATAGGAGAGCGACTTAACTTTTGACACTGGAACAATTTGTTTTTTTATTCTTAGTTTAACTTTAGGAACTACAAATAATACATATTTATATAAATCACATTTCTCATACTTTAGGTTGTTACTGACATTGTAGACGAATAAATCATCACTCAAATGACGTCTATCGCTTAATTTGACCATTTTAAATTCATTCAACATACTCTTATATGAGATCATAAAAGAATATACAGGGTGACTTTGAAGTTGAGTCATTAATTTTCAGATAATGATTGTAGAAGGAAGATAAACCAAAATATGTGTGTAAAAATAAAAAAAATATATAAAAAAATTTTACCTTGTTTTATAAAGTATCCTCCCGACAAGTATTTCAGTGCGGACCTGTATTTGATCGTGAGGTCTTGGAGCACCGGCATGCCGTCACCTGATTCACGAGCCCGTTGTACTACATTAACAAAGGCACGAGGGGTTGGTTGCACTCGATTGGGAAACCGATCCGCATAAACATGTGCCATTTTTTACTTCGTTTGAGCCACGCAACAGACACCACTATTCACTGACACTGACTGTATACAAATGAATAAAATAATTGTAAAAACATCGTTCCAAATTCTTTCGCTTTTTTGTACCGATGTGATGAACTGATACGGCGGATTATATCCGTTGTCGCCAAACACGAGCACATAATATTATTGAGACAGGGCGGTACTCAAACTTCCAAAGGGCTATAACTTTGTTACTTTAATTTTACCAGAAAAATGGTAAAGGAAAAAAACATTTCTTTTGATCAGATCTACTCACTGTTAAAATAAATGACTCAACTTCGAAGTCACCCTGTATATTATGTTTTTTAGAATACAAATATCTGAGAAATCTCTTTTGCACTTTCTCAATCATTTCGATATGGATTGTTTGTGGTGACCAAATAGTTGATGCATAATCTAATTTAGGTCTCACTAGAGTGTTGTACAAAGTTATTATTGTATTTATATCCTTGAAATATCTTGTATGCCTAAATATGAATCCAAGGAGTTTATAAGATTTATTACAATGTGTTCATAATGCTGGACAAATGTTAAGTTTGTTTGAAAGTAGATGCCAAGATCCTTGCATGTGCTTTCTCTGTCTAGCTGTACATTTTCAATCGTGTATGTAAAATGTATGTATTGTTTTTTTCGTGTAAAAGTTAAAACATGGCATTTGTCGATATTTAACGACATCTTATTTTCGTGAAACCAATTGGATATCAAATCCAAATCCTTCTGTAGTTCATCAATCCTTAGATGATGTTATGGGCTTAAATATTTTAAAGTCATCAGCATAGAGGAGGCATTCTGAATTGTTTATGCAGTTTGGTAAGTCATTAATGGAAATACAGAATAGCAAAGGACCAAGGTTACTACCTTGCGGCACCCCAAATGAAGCTATGTATTGGTTTGGTACTGATCTGCCAACCTTTTACCTGTTGTGGTCTTATGGTAAGATAAGACGCTATAAATTTACATGCAGTTGAAGAGAAACCAAATCTACCCATTTTAGCCACCAACAGGCCATGGTCAACCCTATCGAAAGCTTTGACACAATCTGTAAACACAACATCCAACTGTTGTTTATTATTTATAGCCTCAGCTGCTGCCTCTGTAAAGATGCTCAAATTGGTAACAGTTGAGACACCTGGCAAGAAACCATGTTGTTGAAAAGCAAATTCGTTTTTACTCGAGTTCAGGATATCTTGATACAATATGTTTTCAAAAATGTTTGCAGGAGCATTAAGAACAGTGATAGGCCTGTAATTGTTAACTAAACTGGCGTCTTCTGACTTGAATATTGGTGTTACAGATGCATTTTTAAATTTCTCTGGGAACGTGTCTGTCCTTAAGGACAGATTGAAAATTGTCATTAATGGGGCACTCAATATATCTGAACACCCTTTGTAAATATATGAAGGGATGTTATCATTACCAGTTGCTTTATTTGGTTTTAACCTTCTGATACTTGCTTTAACTTGCGCCTCGGTGACCTGGGAGAATGTGTAGTCACTATTACACATATCAAAATTTGGTTTCTCAGCCTGTTGAAATACCGATCCAAAATACAATGCAAATGTATCGGATATCTCCTGGGAACAACTAATCACAAGGTTCAATTCATTATATTATTTATTATTAAATTTAAGAAATATTCTACCATTAAATCAATTAATTAGTTTGTATATATAATATATATTATATATATTGGAAACTTGTTTATACATATTTAAAAATAGAGAAAATTATTTTCCAACACATGTCCAAATGCATTCAATTAATATAAGGATTAGTGAAGATTTTTATATACCACCCTATAGAACTCAAATTATGTGTAAGTCCCAAAATATTAATAGCCTAAAAACGTTTAACCTACTTCCTTTGGAAATAAAGAATTGCCACAGTCTAAAAGACATTTAAGAATCTATTAAAAGACTACTTCATTGAAAATAGCTATTATACTGTGTAAGAATATTGTCATATATATGCTGTTAAATCTTATTTTTCACTGTTTGACTGTTTTTTGTTAGATGTATGTTTTTTTTAGATTTAAAAATGTATGACAATTCCTATACAATGTTTTTCCTTGAGAGGAAATAAATAAATAAATAAATATAGATTCCTTTAGCTAAATATGTTCAATTGCTCTTTTTTCAGGAGAACCAAATTGATTATCTTAAAGATAACACATATGAACTATGCTACAACAAGGCATGCATTCTTATTGCTCATGAGAATTATACTGAGGCCGAGAAAAAGCTTAAACAGTGTGAGAAGCTGTGTAGAGAAGCTTTAGAGGAAGATGAAGCTGCAGAGGAAGAAATTGATATAGAATTGGCTTTGATAAAGTATATGAGATAAATGAATAACATGTTTACTGAACTAGTATAATGTTGAATTTGTTATAGGGTTCAGCTGGCTTATGTATACCAAAAGCAAGGTAGGATTAGAGAAGCTCATCAGATATACACTGCTACTTTGAAGTTGAAAATTGAGGATATGGCGCTAATTGCTGCAGCGAGCAATAATGTTGTTTGTATCAATAAAGATCAAAACTTGTTTGACTCAAAGAAGAAAATGAAAGCTGCCATGAACGAAGCATTAGTTTACAAGCTTCCCTCAAGACAAAGGAAATACATAGCACTAAATAATGCAATCTTAAATTACTATGTTAATCAAACAGAAATCTGTGAGAAAATTTGTAAGAATATTGAAGATACTTATCCAGATTTGATGATTCAGATCCTCATTTTGAGAGCACTGAATCTTATCAAAGCTGACAAAGTCAAAGAAGCTATTGAACTCCTTAAGAACACAGAAAGGGAGGATAATAGGTTGTATTTGCACTTATGCATTGCACAAATACACCTGATGCAGGTAATATTTTTTTTAAACTTCTCAAAGCTTCTTTGCATACTCCCTGTTATCTGTAGTAGTATAGTACACAACAGGGTATATAATGATGTCGTTCATACAAATCTAGATATTTTCAGCTTCTCAATAGATTTAATTTCTTTTTGCAAATCCTAAAATTTATGTGATAGAACAAACTACATACATTATAATGGTAATACTAAATGTATCAAAATGGGAGGGTAAGTTGTGTGGATTGCCTACTTTCAGGGGGATTAAGAAGCGAAATAATAAAGAGTAGTGAACAGAATGCACCTTTATTTTAAGTTAGAATTTCAAACAAAAAACAATGTGGTTTCTCCTTCTTTCCCTTCCTCATTTTTTTCCTGCAAGTCTGAGGCATTTGGGGGCAATGGCGCCATTGCCATTTTACTCTATAAATGGATATAATCTAGCTACTAAAATATTTAAAAAATTCCATTTCATATTCTTACCATGTATTGGGCTGTAGGGAGAAAGGAAAGAAGCATGTAAGGTGTTGGAAAATCTGGGAGAGCATACCTACAAACCAGGAATAGTTGGAGCCTTAACAACACTTTACCTTGGCCTAGGAGATGAACAAATGGCATTAAAGGTCTTTGAACGAACTGTTGAATATTACAAGAGAAATGAGGTTAGTCTCTCTATGTACCTATCAATAGCTGCTCAAGTATTTTAACTAAGATTATTTAGTTAGACATAGTTGATAAGATAAGATGTAGATGTTTTTGATCTCTAATGTAGAATAATTTACATAACATTTGTTGTTTGAGAGAAACATGCCTACGGCTGAAAATACTCGATAAATGTGCTGAAAATTTCATAATTATCTATCTGCTAAAGTTTCGACCCTCTCCATAGTTGTATTAATGATTATTATCAACAGCTATATCTGCTACTCACAAAATACTCAAAATTACCTGATGTACAGACTCAACTAGGAATGAACATATAAATTGGTGCATAGAAGTAGAAATCTAAAAGAAAATGTCTAAAATTTATTTTCGAAATGGTAGATCTTTGGACACTATATTACATGGCAAAGGACAAGTTTCGTGATATTCAGAATAGCATAAGTAATGACATACCAGCAAAATATAGACTAAACATAATCAGCCAGTGAAAAAATTATTGAAATCGGCCGATAAATGACAGAGAAAGTGATGCTTAAATTTGGCGCATTATAGCACGAAATCATAGCTGCCATTCGTTCGCGTCTGACGTCACACTTCTCTAGTGCCCAGCTTCTCGTCGCGTAGGTGTTCGACAGCGTTTAATCATTAGTCTATAGACAATTCATAAGGCACGCCTGTACGCTCGGACACGTGGTTTCCAGTTGATAACTACATATTGAGTACTGCGTAAGTTCATACCATTATGGACGCCGCATGTGAAGGTACGTAGAAAAAAGGGGGTTGTAATAATTGTTGTGCTCGTACATTTTGGAACGGTACAGTAGTTATAACAACCTTTTTTTGTTATTTCCCTCATAACCGATCGTATATGCAGTCATCTAATTAAAAAAAATGGGGCAGAAGACGTTTAGGCTACCATGTGTCCCGTTGTATGTGTGCCTATGCATGTGTTTAGGAGATTGAGTCGGCTCGAGCCCAGGAATCAGCCGCGGGCGTTGCAACTGGATACTGAAGTCACACGTAACGTACAGGCGGAATAACAATATTCTCCCGGGGCGCAACTTTGATGGGCTGTAACTTTTTTGTTTTTAAAGATAAATTAATATTTTTTCACCATCTTGTTTCATTTTTTCTAAACTTTCATTTGAGCTAATAACAAAAAAATGGTGCTTGTTAATATATGTATATCTCGAAATGTCTCAGCTTCCAAATAATGTATTTGGATAGTTCATCAAACATGAAGATGTCTTTACTCTCCATGCGCATGTACACTATATGGAAACCATTTTAAGAATTTGGAACAAGTATATGAATTCTTTCTGTAATAGATAACCAAAGCTGGTCTGTCTTCTCTATGGAGACAAGCGGCAGAATTCCACATTAAGAAAGGGCTACCTCAGGTAGCAGCCAATAGTTTGGAAGAGCTACTAAAAACTAATGGGGATGATAAGAAGCTTATTGCTCAACTGGTCTTAGCTTGTTCTCAAGTAAGTAAATTTATATGAAATTACATTTAAAACAGTTCTATGATATCCATATTGGATATAAAAATATAGCTAATATAATCCTGTAAATGCACTACAAATAGTACAGGTGATATGTTCGCTTACAGTTCGATGTTGCTCGTGCGTTGGAGCTAAGCAAACGGCTGCCTGATGTAAAAGATATAGCAAAAGATGTGGATATAGAAAATCTATTGGTGTCAACGCTCGCTGCCCCAATATACACCAAGAAAAGTCCAGCTATCAAGCAAGATTCATTGCCAAGGTAAGAGCTTCAAATGGATCTCAACCTACCCATTTTTTTTTAATTCAGTCCCACAATGCTTCACGATTTTTTAACGCGCTTTTATTAGCTTGACTTGTATGTAATGGTACCTTTCAACCTAATTTTTATTAATTTCAAGAAGTCTGATTCACTTGAAAATTTTCAGATAGCTTAAGGGCCGATGACTTGGAACAAAATTCGAATTTGATAATTTTTAAAACATTTGAAATTTGGAAAAAATTGGAAATTTTGAGAAAAATTCAGTAATTTTGAAAACATGTTGGAAATTTCGACTTTTGTAAGTAAATTTAGATTTATTGTCAAATATATAATATACAAAAAACGAATCTCCAGATAAGTATTTTTGTTGACCATTTGGTACCAAAAATCCAGAAAATAATACACTAGTTTCAAATCCTAAAAAACACGCTTTAATAGCAAATCGAACTAAAAAGTAGAAAATACTCTACACTACAATGGAAAGTTGGAATAAGATATAATAATAATATAAAAATGAAGATATCAACAAAAAATTTAATTACAGTAATTAAAGCTTGGATGCAAAATAGTTTCGTGCCAATTTTGTAAATGGCAACTAAAAAAATAATTCGAATATTTAATATTAAGCACTCCACGCTATTCTTCTTTGAGTTTTTTTGTTAATATCTTAATTTTTATATTGATCTTATTTCAAATGAATCAGTCACACTTAATAAGTGCGTTTATTTTTTTAACTATAATTTATTACAATGCTGACTGTAGAATTTGAGTAACAAGATGAAGAATGTATGTTTTAGTACTCCCAGAGAAGACATCAAACAGAAGAAAACTGATAAGCATAAAAAACGGAAGGGTAAATTACCTAAAAACTATGATCCCAGCGTGACCCCAGATCCGGAACGGTGGTTGGCTAGATACGAGAGAACCGGCTATAGGAAGAAAAAGGACAGAAGGGCCAAAGAAGTCATCAAGGGATCACAAGGGACAGCTTCTGCACAAGCTGAGCAATTGTAAGTGAAAAATAAATCAGAAGGTGATAACATTAACAAGATTTTTTTAAATTATTGGAGTATACAAGCTGCCCCAGAATAATATGTTAATCTCTCGTATTCATATATGATACAAAAAAATAATGTCACAAGTTCCTATAAAATGAATTGAATCCTGTCAAGGGGCATACTGCCATCTTAGTCGAATTGCAAAGGGAGGACCCCGTCCTTTTAAGCAAGGGCGAGAGTATTACCCCTAAATATTGCTTCAACCGCAAGTTTATTGTGGAGTATCCAATAGGGAGGAGTGGGACGCCGGTAGACGGACGGCTCGGTCACCAAAGAGGGCTCAGGAGCTGGGGTCTCTGGGCCTAGAACTAGGCTAGCTCTGCCTCTCGGTGAATACACCACTATTTTCCAGGCGGAAATCTTAGCGATTCTGGCTTGTGTATCTCGCATTCTGGAGGTGGGTGGGCCTAGGAGAAGAATAACAATCTTATCCGACAGCCAGTCTGCAATGAAAGCACTGAGGGCCTATAAGATTACTTCGAGTCTTGTATTGCAATGCAGAGAGGCTCAGAATTCCCTCGCAGCGAGGCATTCGGTATCGTTAATGTGGGTAGCGGGGCACATGATCAGCCAGCAAGCTCGTTGGTCCTGAGCCAGCTCTAGGAGTAACCGCGCATACAGCTAGGAGGAAAATGGAGTCGTGGGTTGCAAGGCAACATTCTCAGAAAAAGAGAAGTATCTCCAGACATCTCCGCCAGGCACGGGAACTCATTGAAGGGCCCAGTGCTAAGGATGGATCTTACTGCTTACATCTGGATAGAGCCAACCTAAGATTGCTGGAAGAGACCTCGGCGCACGTTTTGTGTCGCTGTGAAGCTCTGAGCTACTACGTATATAGGCAGACTAAACTGGGGTCCATTACTTTGGACCCTCAGGACGTCAAGGAGCTTGTATTCAAGGCGATTCTCAACTTCGCTAAAAGGGCGAGGCTTGTGATCTAATGAATGTAGAGGTGCATAAGTGCCCGCTTAAGCGGCCTATGCACTGGCTCCTTATGGTGGCCGGAATGCCTCTAATTTCACGATTCATTCATTCATTCATTCCTATAAAAAACGTCGTACAAGGATTAAAAAATTGTACGATTAAGAAATACTCCATAAATCATTTGGCTTGCTAGCGGCGTACTAGTTTCTTTGTAAAAATGACATTTTGAAAGGTGACATTGGTGATGTAATAGAACAACTTTTTCTGCTAAATTATGTTTTTTTAAATCCTCATGCCAAATGTAAAAATATATCATTCGAAGATATAAAATAAAATACATTTTTTTCTCGAAAATGCACTGTAGCTAAAAATTCAATCCATGACATATGTTCAGATATTTCATGTTTTTACATGTTATGGCACGTTCTGTATATTTCCTTGCTTTCCAGCGACTTCTCAAAATTCGTAGAAGAGAATCCGTCTACCAATGCGGCCGCTGAGACTACACCAAAGCCTTCAAAGACCCAGCTGCCACAACAAAAAAAGGGACAGAAAAAAGGAAAAAGCAAGCGCCGTTAATGGTTTCAAAAAACTTCGTTTTCATTGTTAATTCAAACCCTTTATAATAAATGTATATTCGCATCTTACTTCCATAATAAAAATTTGAAATGATCGTCTGTTTCATTGTGCTAGCTATAGTAAATGTATATGTACAGGGTGACACATCCATATGGGAACGGAACATTTCTTTTCAACGAAAATTTAAAAAAAAATATTTATGGATCATAAATAAAATACAAGGTGTCCTATTTTTGAGCCACATCTCAAAGATGATTTTGTTTAAATCGAATGACCTACGTTTACTTCCTGCGCCACTTGGTGAGGAAGTTTTGTAATCGCAAAAAAGTTCGAAAATGAGATATTATATTTTTTAGATGTTACATGACATCACGAAAAACCATGTCACTTATTTCCGTCGGTCTGTCAGTCCGCTTATTATTGACCCTTCTATTAACTTGGAACTGAATACGTCAAGTTGGCCATAAAAATTATAGCTGGGGAAAACTATCAATCGCGGAGATTAGTTTTTTGCTACTGTTATTAGTTCACAAATTATCGTGGGGTTCTGAAACTTTCAGTTTTGCAAATTTTGGAATCAATGAACAACCTCAGAGCTCAATATTTTTGAACTGCCCCCCTCAACCAAGTTATAGCTGCGTCTGTACAGTTCAACTAAGAACTGGCAAATTCGACCAGAACGTGATCATTATTTTGTACTATTAAGGCGGCTGCGACGCAGTGAGTTTCAAGCCATTTACAAGGGGTTCACCTGCTTCAAAACTCACACTCCATTTTTCAACATTTTCGAATGAAATTCATACAGTATGTTCAGACGACAATTGCCCAGGGTTCTGTGGGAGCACTATTTGAAATTTTGTTTTTGTACAAGATTTATGGTGGGTTGAAATGCTTACTTTTTTGTTTAACTTCGCGATTTTCTTAAAAAGAGCCTAGTGGAAAAATGAAAAAGTAGCTCAATAGCACCCTGTGTGGTTTTATTTTCAGCGCACTGAAAAAATTTTATTCAAAAATAAAGCGTCAATTTCGAAAAAAAATTGTCTACTATTTCGTGATGTCAGCCCAACCGACGCGGCGGTATGTACGGACTAAGAAAGGACGTATTCAGATAATTTGGTGGCCTTATTTCATATATCGTGTATATAAGCCATTCTAGGCAGCAGCGGTGGCCGCAGTAGTAGACTCTTCGGTCTCCTGATCAGTCGCCGTGCGGGTTCGAGTCCCGCCTCAGGAGAAATTTTTCTCTTGGCTATGGATGTTGTGATTGTCCGTAGGTGGTAGATGGTCTCTGACTGTCGAACGCGGAGGTACCACCCGGCGGTTCTCGTAGGCGGAGCCAGAATGTGTGCATGTTGCATGCACACGTGTTCCCTCGCCAGAGTCCGTGTGGCGTCCCCCCCCCCCCTTTCCCATGTATCCCCCTATAGCCCCACGGTACCCAATGGGTGCTTAGGCCTTCGTGGTAGTTGGAGTATAAAAAAAAAATTCTGCAAATAGGTGTTCATAAATCGTGATGCAAAGTAAATGTTCGTAACTAGTTACGTAAATGTAACTTGTTGATCTATATGGTCAATAAATGAAACCTAAGATGGTGAATATACTGATTTCTTGACTTTAGGCTGCTTCAGCAAATTAAAATTTTTTACTCCTCCATCTTAAAGCCGTTTTATTTCGTACGCCTGTGGCGTGGAATATTTAGAAAATGAGATGTTATGTTTTTTAGGTCTTATATGACATATACATCACGAAAAACTATATCACTCATTTCCGTCTGTCTTCTAATCCTTTACCCGTCTATAACTTGGAAAACATGAGTCGCTGAAACTCGGTTTTTGACGTTACAGGGATTCCAAATCATTGTCATAAAAAAATTGTAGTGCTTAAAAAGTGTTGGTTATGGGAAGAAATGTTGCATCTTTGATATGTGAAACACGTTCTATTATTAAGAAGCTTTTGATCCGAGTAATTACAAGATATTTAAGTGACAAAAATCCGACGAATAATGTGCTCACGATTTGAAAAAAAAGGCGATATAGGTTGGACACCGAGAGCCAACAGATCTGCAACTGCCGACAGTAGGGAAGAATAAATTCGGATATTTATAGTGAGGATTATTAGGGCTAGATCGCCAATCGAAATCCGACGACAAGCAATATTCTAACCCCACATGGATGGACCATAGTGTGTATATAATCATGACCTATTATCAAATATAAACGATTATGCATAAATGGAAACTGGAGATTGGGGAAGATCGGAATAGATATAAGGTAGCGAAATGTCAAAGTCTTTTTTGGGTTAGTTTATTTATTTAACAAATTTTGGACTTCCCCAAAATAGGCATCGATGATATAGATCGGCATCCTAAGTTATGAACGCTATTATTTTTATAATCTACATATATGAAAATACAATGGTATAATATTCAATTCAGTAACGAGAAGCAGAAAATGGGAGCGTGGCTTACTAGGGAGTGATTAACGTTCTGTTTTTTATCAAATATTTAAATTTAAACTTTAAAATTTTACAAGCACAAATATCAGCTCCCCGTAGGTTATGACGTAAAGTCGGATACGGAGGTGTGGACGCTCCTATGTTGCACGCTTCTCTCTCTATCTCTCTCATACACATTGACTGGGAAAGGCAGAAAAAGTAAATGAATTCGACTGTATATGCCATTTATTTGGCTACAGCGCCATCTATGAGATACTATCCTTTTCAGTAGATTTCTTAATATTGTGGAGAAGAGAAACATTTACCTTATTTCACGAGTATCCATCACGCTTTGACGTCTACTAAGGTAAACAGCTGATCAGCAAGTGACATTTTTGTTTTAGTCTGCAACGTTGGCAATAATTTATCGGGTATAAATCTATTTTTTTTATAGTAAAACTTGTTTGTGGCGTTTTGTTTTTTGTATGCAAATGAACTTTTCTAAATAGAAGAGCTGTTAACAAGTTCAAAATCAATCTGTAGCGTACAAAAAACCAAAACAAAATTCGGCCGCCGTTGACTGATCCGTCAGAATTATGTGTCCCGGGCCGATATGGGGAATTTTGAGATATTACTATATAATCAGCTGTCATTCTGCCGTAATGGATACTCGTTAAATAGGGTATAGCAGTGATAAATTCTCAAACAATTTTTTTGATGCCGAAATACAGTACATGATTGGCTATCTTCAAATAGAATACATTAATCAATGATCATACTAACTGAACTAAAGCTGTACACGATTACAAATATATAAAACTCGAGTCCTAGCTAAAGACCAGGCTACCTAAATAACTGACAAAGGATGGTCAAATAAGCATTTGCGGGTTAGAAATTTTTTTTAATTTGAAGCAGACACTTTTCTTTTGTTGCTGAACTAAAAAATATATAGCTATATAAATTACACAGTCTGTTATCTAGGCAGCATGGCCTCAAAAAAAAATATTTAAATATCATAAGTAGTCTAATGTTGTGTAGTAGTCTGTTTTATAATAATTAAATTTGAAGTTATCTGTATCCAGTGTAATAACATTGCAGTAAAAAGAAACTCAAGAAATCTTGAGTTGACAGCCTTGGATTTCTAGCTGAATTCTGGGAAAAATAGTTGTATTTCCTTAACTGCAGATTCTGGCGAATCAGATCCATGTGTGGCATTCCTAGTATCTGATAGTCCAAACTGCCCTCTTAAACTACATGGATTTTCAAATTGTGCTCTAAATACTTTTGTTGGTCCCATCAATAGCCGCCATTCTTGTATAGCATTCTCCCTAGCTAATACCATCAACTCACTTGGGCCACTGGTCATGAAGCTAACCAACCTATTATAAAAAAATTGTCCTTTGTGTTCACTGTAGAATGATTCTGCTTCTTTTATGCTGATTATCTTTCTCTTCAAACATACAATTTCGAAATTCGATTTCAAAATTATGTTTTTAACTTGGTTAAGTGAAAATGGGTTCTTCACTATGTGAGGTTTAAGTATGGCTAGGGTTTGTTGGGCATTTGACATATTCCATTTCCTATTTGTTCACCTAGAAATGTTACTTGTTACAATTTTATCGAACTATAATATTTTTGTGTTGCTTGTAAAAAATTGATAACAATTAAAATCTGTTTAATTTTTAACTATTAATAGGAACATGTGGAACTATGACGAATAATGCACCATCCACCTAGATTAGAGTAGTTAACTAACCCTAAGAATGGATATACATTAACAAGGAATATTTTGGTTACTTAAAAAGGGTTTATTGCAATATTATAACCAATGTACTTGGTGTACATTTCTAGTCCACAAAACATCAAACATCTGTTATTTCTTATTTTGACTACACAAAAGGTGATAAACCACAGAGCTTTTATAGATAAAGCTAAGTTCCAAGAAAGTAAAAGTTTTTGTTAGCAAATTTTGATTTGAAACAAACATAAGACCTGTGTTTATTCAAGAATGACTACTGGATAGTGGTGCAATCAGAACATCTGTACCAGTCTGTGAAAAAACCTTGCAAGTACCGTATTTTGAATTTTCCACATGACAATAAAAACTGTCATTGGTAAATCAATTTTGAAGTACCTGAGCTTTTATTGGCCAGATAAGCATGAGGGATTGATTATTGACATGTAAACCACAGGATAAGTTCCATATGCTGGGATTAGTGGTATATAACAAGCAAACTAACCATATTTCTCATTGCTTTTATTTAAAATTGCACTCAAATATTGATTTGCTAATATACATGTTTTAGCATCTTTTAATATTTTTTAGGTACATAGGGAAAACCAGGGAAAGCAAACACCTGAGAAGGTCGGATTTCGCGTTTTACAACTGAACAATGAATCAACCATCGTGAAAAGGTACATAGACTTATTGTTGAACTTCAATAATGTATTTTTTCAATAACAGAAATTTTAAATGGAACCACTATTTAAAATATTTAGCATATATTTAAAGAACATAATAATGAGAAGAAATGGTTCAATAGATTTGGTAAGAAACAGGAAACAAGTGATTTCAGGCATATAAGTGCCATAACCTTATTTTTGTAGTTACCCATAAATATTAAAATACAAGACAGGGATATTGGTCCTGTCTTTGAAATGAGCCACTTAACATCCGCCATCAAGTAGTTCGTGAAAAAACCGGGCTTACAATGTTTTTTCAATGAACGTGTATTGCCTGCTGTTATTTGAAGTGAAAAGAATGTAGCAACTGTGGGTTCACTCGGAATACTACCTTTAATGGAGCGTTTTCAGTAAAAAAAGCAGTTGCAAGTGGTTTTTGCGCTGACTGATTGATTTGAATCACTTTGAGCATCAAATCCACCCCAGAATCACGTTTCCCTAACGTTAGTAATCATTAATCTGGAATGAATTCTTTTATGTACTACAGCGGCACTCTATTTTATCATGATTAATTAGCTTTTTCTTAATCGCAAGCTGCTTTAAAGCACAAAAAATTAATAAACTAAAAAAAGGTAATTACATTAATATTATTTTCGCCTTTTGTCCACAAAACAGTAAACAATAAACTGAAGACCATAAAACATATAGACTGAAGAAGCTGGAATTCCCAAGCGCAACACGATTGACTTATGTCATTGTCAACCGCCATCCTTTGTTGTTGCCAGATTGTGTATTAGTGCATTGCCAGCTCTACATATAAATCTGAGATTGCTATACTTTTATAAATAGGAATTTGGTGGAATATGGGAGATCTTATAACGGCATGAGTTATCGTAATAACTCATTCATAAGTAACCGCATCTTTAATCTTTCTCAGGGTCTGCCAGCAGCCTGGCTACTGACTGGGATTCTTTTGGATCACCTTAAAGAAACAGTTATGGTTTGCAGTTTGTTTCATTTTCTTATACTATTTACAAACATATTGCAGCTTTGTGAACTACATTTTATACTTCACAACTCTGAACAAAAGGTGTATGGCTCAAATAATATAACAGGGATTGGAGGGAACTGGATGTTATAAAAATGAAATGTTAAAAGAAATTTAGGGTACTTTTGCAAAGCGCAGGAAGAAACCTGCAGGAAATACAGGGAGGGCAATTAAGTTGAGCAAATCTGCAAAAATCATAGAAAAAAAACTGCAAAGCGTAGGGAAGGTAATTTATATTTTTAATAAAGTAGGCACATGGGAATCTTATTTTTAAAAAATAAAATTATTGAGATTTGAGCCATCAAGTCGTACGCACTCGTCGAATTTCGACTTCAAATTCGTGAAAACTCGCTGGCACAGAGCTAGTGGGAAATGTAGTGCTTGAGCTGGGCAATCGTCGTCGGTTTGTTAATGTAAATGCGGCTCTTGAGGTATCCCCAGAGAAAACAACTCATTGGCGTGAGATCTGGGCTTCGGGGAGGCCACGGAATGTCCCCTCGTCGCGATATCAGTTTTCCACTAAGCATTTCGTTTACAACTGACAAATATATATATATATATATAATACGCCTTACAGGTGTTCTTGATATGGCTAGCTGAGCTGATCTCTTTCGCGATGATAACTGTGAATTGCACCGTACGGGCGTCGCAACTTCGCTTATTGTTCTTTTATTCAAATACCTGGATGGTCATCTTAGATTACATTAAATTACGACAGTGGAAAATGGAAAGGAACACAGTCTAACCTGATAGATAAATAGTCGTTAGGCAATTATTTAAGAAAAAACTTAAAAGACTTATTTTTTGACTAGCGGCACGACAAAGTTGAACATTCAAAGCACATGTGCCGTTAGATGTCTTGGAGGCAGCCTATAAATGCACATACATAGCCGTACATAAATACAATGTTCATTCAAGCATATAATGGAGTATCAGAGCTGCGTGTTACAATTAAAGGAACTGGTAAAATGATGATACCACTTGACTCAAATGGCATTTGCAAGGTGCTGCTCTAACATCGAGTGCTATTGAAGTATATTTATTGAGTACCTAGGTAGTTTACATCTTAGAGTTAATAAATAAATAACTTCAACATCGATGGAGGAAAGTTTTTTAATTACACTAAATCCCAATGTCAGTTGTTGATAGTAGTTACGCACTGGTCAGGGTCGTAAGAATAGGTATAACAGAAAAATTTGAGAATATGCATACAAATATACCTTTTACTTGTGCCAAACTTCCATCCAATCCGAGCGGTACTTTCCAAGTTACAGACGAGCCAAAGATTTGCGGACAGACCGACGGAAATTGGTGACATGATTTTTTATGATGTACTTGTGCAGTAAAAACGTTTTTAACTTCCTGCGGGCGTTTATGGTCAATACGTGTCAATACATATATTATTCAATGCAAGCGTTTGTGTCTTTTGTAGAAATCTAGATTTTACCCTCCATTTGGGATTCTCCAAAGTTGTGTGTGGGACGCCCCTACAAATTTTGATATGGGGTCCATGAGAAGCAACCTACGCCACTGTTAGATACTTCAAAGAGGCTCACGTGTGTTTGAAAAATTTGTGGGTGCAATCTTTCGCACCTGAATGTTTCAAACTATCAACAGTTCTCGAAATTGAATGCTATTTTCGAACGTTATTTCACATCAAAACTCCCTGAGAGGATACACCATTAATTATTCGGTTGAGCAAATAAACCTTTCATATTTCAACCATCAACAGTGACGGCTCAGCAAGAGGGTTACCGATTCCTTTATTACGATTAAAATAGTTAATAATGAATATCAGTCTCCAGTTTTGGTAGTGCCCAGATCAGACCCAGCCTCGAGTATTTGCTCATCATACCTTTGGGGTGTTACTGAAAAGGCAGATAGCCTGAAACATCTCTCACACCTACAAGGAATCTACCAGTATGTCATAGAACTTAGCTTTTTTGGTTGTCACAGCATAAATACCTACGGAGCAGCAAAATGACTCTCACTAGTAGGTTTTAGTCGAGTGGATCTTACGTGCATCCAAATGGATATCATGTTGTACAGGGTGGTCCATAAGTCCTTTGAAATTTCAAATTTGAATAAAATTTAACGGGTGAGCTTGAGCGGCGCGGGCGAGGTGGGGGCAGTATCTTCAGTGTCTGGGAATTCAGTCGCCATGGAGTGTTTCACTGGAGCGGATCGTGCTTTTTGTGTGCGCGCGTTTTATCAAAATATTGATTCGGCAACCATTGCGCGGCGTAAATATCGAGAATACCACAATTTACACAATTTTACAAAGTGTCCAACATCTCAAACGATTAAGAACTGGATTGCTAAGTTCGAAGAGACTGGTTCGACGTTAGATAAACAGCGGTGGGGTCGACCAAGGACAACTCGTATTGAAGAAAACATCAACATTGTGGCACAGTCTGTTCGTCAAAATCCTACCCAGTCTACTCGTAAGCGTTCCAGTGCACTAAACGTACCCAGAACATCTTTACAGCGGATTTTAAGGAAAGATTTACGTCTGCACGCTTACAAAATTCAGTTAGTGCAGGAATTAAAAGATAATGACGCTATTCAGAGACTAAACTTTGCGAATGAAATGTTGAATCGATTTTCTTCGCTCAACAATGTGTTGTTCCTGGACGAGGCTCACTTCCATTTAAACGGGCATGTAAATAAACAAAATTGCCGTTATTGGAGCCCCGAAAATCCAAGGCGTAAGCATCAGAAGCCCTTACACAGCCCTAAAGTTACAGTTTGGGCTGCTATGTCAGCGCATGGCATTGTAGGCCCTTATTTTTTTGAGGACGACAGAGGTCGCGCATTAACTGTTACTTCGGAGCGGTATGTAGCAATGATAGAAGAGTTTTTGACAACAGCGTTGCAGAATTTTCCAGGCTATAATACGCAGACCTGGTTTCAACAGGACGGAGCAACTGCCCATACCTCCAACACTTCTATGCCCGTCGTCTGTCAACTTTTTCCCAGCAAAGTAATTTTTTTGAAGAGGAGACATTTCCTGGCCACCACGTAGTCCAGATTTGACCCCAATGGACTTCTTTTTATGGGGCTACCTCAAGAGTAAAGTGTACGACACCACTCCGCGATCAGTTGATGTCCTGAAAGAAAATATCCGAAGAGAAATGGCAAGCATTACAGTGTTGACTTGCCGCGCAGTCATCGACAATTTTAGATGTCGTTTATATGAGTGCCGTGATCGTAATGGATTGCATTTAGACGATGTGATTTTTAAAACATAATTCCCATTCAATAAAGATGATAACAAAATATAATAATTCTTCATAATGTAACTAGTTTGGTTTTATTCCTTTTTTTCCAGCTCAAAGGACTTATGGGCCACCCTGTATTATGGTCAGGTTGACTCGCATGCTATATGGTTTGTGCTTCTAAGGCACGGCTGGTAAGATGTTTTGGGAAACTAAGCAGCACGTATAGTTGCAGATAATTATTCAAGAGGTTGAAAATAATGATACTGCTTTTTCTCTAAAATATGGCCGTATATTTTTTGAAACAAAGAGGATTTCACGTCAATTACGACGGATATCTTGCGACCAGAGATAAAGTCAGCCACTCATTTGCAAAGCTTTTCTGGGAGGCCATAGGATGGAAGTTTGCTTGAGACGGCAGCGTGCCACAGCTGATCGATCGCATTCGTGATATCAAGAGCGATGACATGAGCCTCACCATAAGACTGGATAAGTTTACTCCACAAGTGCGTGACGTAAGTTAGGAGATCCCCTGTGGATGGTTGGTGCCGGAAACCATACTGCCTGTCGCTAATCAAGACTGTTGCGGACAAATTCCACAACTCCCCCGTTCTTTCTCAGATTGGAGTGCACCTCGTAATTTGGTAAGCTAAGATGGTTAATCGGTGCGGACTCTGAAATGTTTGTCTCCGCCAAGAGAAGCATGGCGGGACGATTGGTATGCAGGTAGTGATGAACAGCATCAATGTTGCTGTTAATCCCGCAGATGTTCGTAAAATAAATTTCATCTTCGCTGTTGTTCTTCGAAATCACCCTGCACCCGGACATTCCGAGAGTGGAGTTCTGAAAGCTCGAGGGATCCATCATCATTAATTTCTTTGTTTTGGAAGATAACCGACTGCATAGCTTAGGTGTGGAAACATGCGGACATTTATAAGAAAAGCTAGCGGGTGGTACCGCCTCGGTCGACTGGTCCTTGTCTACCTCCTCCTCCTTGCATGTTAATGATGTTAAATAGACCTAAGCTGGCGGACGGTACTGATGTATTCCTTAACGCGTGTACAATCACGTGAACGGGACGAAGTTGTATACTGGATACAACCAACTTACGGAATAAGCATTTGCCATGGCCCGGCTCAGTAGGGATCCGTCAAATTTTGACCACATATACACTGTTACGAAAGAAGTTGATTTGATATTCCCGGATTTTCTTCCACAATATCCAAAATTTCGTCTTCGGCATTTAAAACGCGTTGTGGGCGAACCCGACCCCCATCCACTCCACGGCTGGGGTGCACGTGCACGTAAAACAATTGAACTAAATGTTTCGTGATGTACTATTCGGAAAGCGATGTGCATACAAACGAGAAGCCGCTCGCGAAATTTGCCCTGCTTCTCCGTACGCTTAAACAATGTCCACAACTCCTTATTAGTGTACATATGTGCCATTTTTATTAATACATAATTAAAAACATACTTTCTTATTTAACTTCACAAAAATCGACCCTTCTTCATTCAGATAACCCACGATACAGATTAAACCTTATTTACACGTTCTTATCAGTATGAAAAAACAAAAAATTTCTGGTATTTTGTTTGCGTCCGTTGTTTGTTACAACATTTGCTACAATAAATTATTAATGCGTGTTCTAATATCACGACGATGAACGCAAAATACAGATATTTATTTTTCAATTTATTATTGAAACTCCGGTTTATAACTTAATTTCTGTAGGACTTTTGTTACATTTTCTTTGAGAATTTAACTTCTTTCGTAACAGTGCATATGTGGTTAAAATTTGTCGGACAAGTTGTGAAACACCCTGTATATTGACTAGCAGTGACCTGATAAACGTAGATATGTATTGTTTTGGAAAATTTCAAGGGTATTTTCAGGAGACAAATCTTCTGTTATGGCTGTTCTGTTTGTCATTAGATAATCTACCTGAAGGGACATCTCCCAATTCTATTAACCATATCAAAAATCGGATGATGAAAGCGTATTTAGGAGCTTTTCGCGATACCTCGGTATTCAGGATCTACCTTCGCGAAAAATCTAGCTGTTGGGTTTCGTTTAGTAGTTAACACATTTTTTTAGTATTTTGTCTTGTCTGGTGTAATTTATGAAAAGTATTATTTCCAACATGGAAATGTTCACAAATTCTCTAAGTTATTAATATTTAAGATACAAATTTTATTTGACGTTAAAAAATAAAGTATTCCGATGTATTTTTCAGTTCATTAAGTTCTGATTTCAGCTCAACGCTCAAACTGCGCCACTGAGTGTCCATACTCATTAACCACACATATGTTATATAAACCAAATAACTTTTTATAAACATTTCGGTTTATGTTACTGTTTTTTTATTGGCAATCAGCAGCAGCCGTTATATTTTTACCTCGTGAGCCCAAACAATTTGTATCAAAAGCAAATACGACGTATTGCATATAACGACAGCTTTTACTCTTCTTGAACTCGTTGGTGCAAATGCGAGGATCTAAAATGGGAAAATACTAATAAACTCTAGAAGAGAACGCAGATTTATAATCATCATACAATGTCAACGTAGCTGTACGAAAATAGAAATGTTGCATCAAAAAACTTCAAAGTTTGAAGGCATACTATTGAAGGTTTTGTGAATTAATGCGTATTTTGTAATCTCGGACAAAACTTTTTTCTTGGGTTAATCGACTACGTAGGTCACTAGTCTAGTGTCAGTTTTTTGCTGAATTTCACAGAAGGCACCAAATAGCACATTTTTATATTCCATTGGGGCTTCAGGGTATTTAATCTTATTTTGATTGCCATATTCGAAATTAGCATCACAAATTATTTAGATGTACCAGTTTCGTTTGCTTGTAAAAATACCGTCAAGTAGATTGACTCTATACTTCATACGCCTTGGTCAAATCGTTTCAAAAGGCAAAATCGAAACGTAATTAGGTAGGTTCACTTAATAACGATGAACTTTCTACATCTGCATATCAAACTCTATAAAGCAAATCTATCATATTACCCAAAATTTCTCACGATTACAATACTTCCGCGCCAGTTTTGACATGGGAAGTGAAAGTGGAAGACAAATGAAAATTCTGCATGGGGAAAATTTAAAAGTCAAAATATGGATACCGTTAATGAAAATTTGAAAAAGTTCTTGCGCATCTGCAATCCCAACCTGAATACCACCAGTTTTGAACTAAGATTGAGGAAATGCCTCAAAAGCCTCATTTTCATACTTCAAATAGCGCTTAGCAACATTTTAGCATATTTTGATGGGCATATTCAAAATCAGTGTCCCATATTAAAACAGTGGAGCATGTTGCATAAATACAACCACCTTGCATATTTGCCATATATTGCAAAACTCATTTGTTAAGAAAATTGGATGCGTAGATCACGAATCAGACATCAGTTTCTATCTAAGTATGACTCCAGGGTGTGTACGGAGTCATTTTTATCATTATAACTCATTATTTTTTGGTCCCCCTTCCCTAGACGCCCAGGTCCGTAAAGTGTTTGAATGAGTCAACCAATTGAAATTTCGTGTACCGTGGAAGCTGTCAATACCCCCGGTCTCTATTTTTCACTCGCTTTCAGAAGCGACGTAGTAGCATTTTTAATAACATAACCAAAGAAAAGCTTCCAAACTACTCTGAACTACTCGTACGATACAAAAGCATAGAGGGAATGCTAAAAGCACAACGAAATAATCGGTCACCTAAAAATTGGCGAGTAGGGTATTCAGAACATGTTCTGATTTCTTCAGGTGATTGCTAGTGTAAGGAACTAAACGAACCAGTTCTCATCAATCTGATGGTGTTTTACGTTTACGTTAATCCTGCAAATTCGCGAGTATATTTGAACAACTGTGCAGGCTATTTATTATTTATCTGTGTCAATGAATTCGCTTGGAACACGTCTGACTTACCCGTTAGATTAGGTGTTTGAGATATTACTTAACCATTCAGCACGACGAAACAATTTTCAGAATATATTCTATCAACTAGTACTGTACAGTTAAATATCGATGTAACAGGTATAACCACTTGTTAGAAACACCTGATTATGCTAGGAAATAGTGATGTATATATATATACAGGGTGTTTCAGTTTATTGTTGCATAACTTTAAGATTCGATAGAACTTTTAAAATTAATGCCTATATATGAATATCCGCTAACTCTTGACTGGAGAATAAAAATGGCATTTTTATAAAACTTACAAAAAAAAACAGGTAAAAGAAACTATATTTCGTGCATTCACAATTGCAAAAAAACGTTTCAGGTTTTAACAGACAACAAAACTAACTGTCAACTAATTGACGTTTAACCTTATTCTGCTTTCAATTTCAAAAATATTTGCAGGCACAGCCTACTTCTAAAAATTATCGAGATACTGACTTTTTAACGTTATTTTATCACAAATAATTAAAAATGCATCGAACCTTAAAAATCAAAATATCTCAAAAACGGCTAACTATAACGAAAATTCACAAAAGATTTTTTTTATGTTGAAAAGTGCGAAGAATCAGTTTTTATATTCAAAAAGCAAAAAATTGCACTAAGAAAAAATTTTCGGTCATTTTAATACACTACAGGTACAGTAGAGAGCGCCCTCTAGCGGCTACAGTAAAACTATGCCCATGGTTCGTTTTGTCGGACCAAAAAACCCTTGTATACCAATTTTCACTGTTATATATCAAATATTGTTCGAAATATTAAAAAAAAACTATTTTAAAAAGTAAATTTAAACACCCTGTATTTCGGAAGCCACGCATTTTTCGACCCATGTTTACCACACCCTGTATATATACACACAGGGTATCCCAGAAATAACACGCCAGAGTGACACGGGAGGTCGATTAGATCAATCAGATAAAATCAATATAAATCGTCTTTATTTAGGGGGCGAAGTTTAGCATAATGCTACTCTGCCAATATGACCTTAGTAAAAGTTTTCTAGTCTTCGAGCTATTGTCACTTTTAAGTTTTTTCAAAAAATCACTAGTTTTTGCTTCTTTTTTTCGGTTATGGCTATCAAGAACTTTTAACTTATGAGTTTTTTCCTGGACCACAATGAACAGTTGGTTGAGACAACCGAGTATTCATTTAATAGAAAACTAGCTAAAAAAACTAAATGATTACATTTGGTTTCAAAGCTTTACTAAAGTCTGACTAATTACTGTCAAAAAAAATGTACCAGACTGAATCAGCAAATGATCTTAAGAACTAGTTATTTAATGCTATTTCAAAGATAGTATAACATTTGTAGGTTCTTTTTACCAAAAACTGAATAATTCTTTTGTCATTGAAGTCGTAATACTTGCGGAATACTACAAATGAAAAATGATAAGTGCAGCTGCCTTTTGTGTACAAATTACAACTTTGTAGTTGCTGTAATAGCTTTTCATTTTAGCAAATGTCTAAAACAGCTATCCATTATCCTTTTTCATTTATTATTGTATGCAGGCATCAAAATAAAACATTATATTGCATTTTTTCATTTCCATTGATTTTTACAACATTCAAATCAAATAAAGAATTAGGAATCATTATTAACATTTTAAAATAACTAAATGAAAATTAAATTAACATCTTGTAATGTGAATATTGCCTGAAATAAATGACTATTGTTATAATTATTATTATTTTCACAAGAGATTTTCAAAATGTCTACCACCGACCCTTATAGGTATACAACCAGCATCTTCTTGAAAATCATCCTTTTCCACTTCTCAAACTTCGGATATTTTGCGTGCTGCTTGGCGGATTCGATGTCGCAGTTCATTGAACTGGTTTTCCATAACATAACTTAAACATCCCCAGTAAAAAAATCCAGAGGGTTCAGCTCTGGGGAGTGCGGGGGCTAGGCAATCCATCTTCTTGGGGATGTTTCATCAAGATACCCCCTTACTGCACTAGCATAGTGTTTAGGGCACCCATCATACCATTATGATAAAACTTTTTTATAACATGATAATCGAGTTGCTTTGGATAGCGTTGCTATGGTTTCTAATGCTTGTCATAATATTGCTTTAAACTTCATGAATAATTTTAAGTTGACAACAAGTTGTAACATCATGGAGTATACGTTTGATGTACGGATTGGCAAGATGTAATGCTTTAAAATCACGGAGATTGTACGGTGACAGATTCGCTAATAGACACCTGCCTAATTCAAAGACTTTCCAACGAATCGATCAGCGGTTACGATTAACTCGTAAGAAATGATCATAGCCTTATTTTTAGTGGTAAAAACCATTTCGGTTTTAGGTATTTTTGCTCAAAATATAGGCCGATCAGGACCTGTATCGTGGCCGGCTAGATCACCAGATTTAAATAATATGATTTAAAACTGTAGATGATCTTCAACAAAGAATTTCCCACCATAGCCAGGAACTGAAAAATAATATCCAAATGATTTCCAGAATGCAGCAAGGATTAGCTCGAGAGTGTGTTAGGCAAGGTGGTGCTCAGCTTGAACAATTTTTGTAGTTATTATTTCCGTTTATTAATTTTGTTGCCATCCTCATTTGTTATTATATTGTTATCCAATGCAACTAATCCATTGGAACCTTTAAAAACAAATATCTCGGACATTATTAGCTTAAGACACTTCTAACAAGTAAACCTTTTTTGTTGAGGAAATACGAGAAAATAAGATTTTTCGGTCAGTTATTGAATACACGGTAGCAAGTTAAGATAAGTCATTTACCGAAATAGTGCTGTAAAAAATCACGAATTCTTGTTTCTCACTATACCGAGTTTTAAAATAATAATATAAATAATAAAAATAAAATTGTAACTTTGACACCCTATCTTGCAAACTATCAATTTTTGGACTAAGGTATGTTTAGGTCAATACACATATTTTGGTCTGTAGTATTTCCAGTTTTGAGATTTCCCAACCTTCCACAGACACCGTATATATTATATGTATAATCAACGAAAAAACTGCTTAGCAATTTTGGCATTAATTGGTATGCTTTTTTTACTTCCACGCCTATTGGCAAGGAAGTATTGTACAACTAAGAATGCGAGGTACTGTATCTGGAAACTAATCCGTTGTATTGGCCGCTTTAGGGCGTAAATGCAATTTTTAATCTAAGAAAGTGAAGGTTCTGTGAAGTTCGCTATATTAACCTAACAAAAAAATACCTGATCTTTAAATTCGAGGATAATCTGAACCTTTTTGCTTGACAATTTTTGCAGTATCTCTGGTGTGGAGGTATCTAAAGGTTTCTGTAAAAAACACCCGGTATCTTCGAAACGGCTGAGCTCATTTTAACAGACCTGGGCTAGTTGAAAAGAACTATTCTTGGGCTAGTTATAATATTTATAAGTTTTGTTAGTTTTACATGTTACATTTGACGAAGATGTTAAACGTCAGAATTCAATGTTTAAGCGATTCTTACTTTTCCACTTTTTCCCCTAGCTCCGCCGCCACTGCACCGATCTTGAAAAACTATGAAGCTTTTTAGTCCTTGTTATAATAGTATCCTTGTGGGATGCTTTTGGTCACGGTATGGTTCCTAGATCTGGTCATTATACGAAGCCACAGACGATGAACTTTATTGACGTCTTGGTTGTCGTGGTAATCTACTTTTAAAGTGCATAATCGAAATAATTGCCTTGTTCGTATAGTTTTGCATTTAGATATAAATACAGGGTCCGTCAGAAAGAACGCATGTTTTTTTAAATGAGTAGTCAAAATAAGTATGGGAAAATATTTTATTACATCAAAATACTCAGAAATACATGCCTTTTTTGAGTAAAACAAAATTTACGTTCTAAAAACGATGTCGGCCATATGGCGCCCCTGAGCCGGAATGCAGGAATCAAGCCAGACCAAGGCAGGTTGAAAAAAAACATGGAAATTGTTCAGAAAGCCAATATTTTATTATATGAAAAAAAATAAGTACGTGGCATTTACAATTAACTAGTGTAATAATATTCAAACATAAGAAACTTCATTGCACTGTTAACCGACAAAAAATAAATAAAATATTCTGAGGGACCCCGAGACATATCCCAGTCCGTTCCACACAAAACAATGTCTTTGATTGCGAAGACGAACATGAGATAAAAAAATTCACATTATCGTATGGACGCTAGACAAGATACAGAAGGATGTGTCTAGACCATCTATAGATCGTGTATTGAGACCGTCTCCAGACTGCCTATAGACAAATTGCGCAACTGGGTCTACTAGTATGTAATAAGCTTAAGGATTAAGACTCTGAAGTGCTCGTTAAACAAATCAAGTAAGTGGTGCAAATACTGACATAATCAAGCACTTCTATTATATCAGCAGTATGAGGCATGTATTCCTCCATTCCGAGGTGGATAATTTCGGTTATAGAAGAACAGACAGCCGACGCATCCTCGTCAGTGAAACACACATTTCTCCAAGGAAAGGTAGAGAAGAAGTCTCTGAATCCCTCCTAGTCGGCATGTCCGTAATGCCAAATTTTGCGGCCTGTGCGAGTTTCTGCTGAAACAGCGGGTTCTGACCGAAACCTAACCTCCACAACTCAGTGTCTGAGTGACCCAGGGGAGACAGGACAGCAGAGCTGTAAGGGACAGGATGCGTGGTCAGAAAGAGATCCAGCAGGATACTGGTATGTGACGAGACGCGGGGCAAGACAAGTAGGGCTCGTCATCAGCTGGGTCGGCCCTTGAGTAAGAGCGAACTGCACGACCTGCTGCATCAGTCTTGTTTGAGCCCAACCAAAGCAAATTATGGTCATTGAAATCACCGAGGAGAACTACCTCTAAAGCGAAGTGATTGATGTTCAGGAAGTCGATCTTGACGGCAAGGTATTCAAGAAGGTCACCCCAGTTATGATCCGAGGGGAGCGATAAAGGCAGCAAATAAATTTGGGCGATGGTTTGGGGTTGAGGCAAAGCCACAGAATGTCATTCCGGTCTAATTCTAGAGAAACATCTCTGCAGCAGGAAAGACTGTTGCGGACAAAGGCCACAACTCCCCCGTTCTTTCTCAGATTGGAGTGCACCTCGTAATTTGGTAAGCTAAGATGGTTAATCGGTGCGGACTCTGAGATTTTTGTCTCCGCCAAGAAAAGCATGGCGGACGATTGAATTGCAAGTAGTGATGAACAGCATCACTGTTGCTGTTAATCCCGCATATGTTCGTGACAAATTTTAGCTTCGATGTTGTTCCCTCGAGTCCACCCTCCGGAAATTCTAAGATTGGAGTGAGCTTACATCCGGAATTCTTGATACTCGAGGAATCCATCATCATCAATTTCTTTGTTTTGGAAGATAACCGACTGCATAGCTTAGGTGTAGAAACATGCGGACTGTTATAAGGTACCCTGAGAAGAGCTATAGGGTGGTACCGCCTCGGTCGACTGGTCCTTGTCGACCACCTTCTTTTTGCGTGTTAATGATATTAAATAGACCTAAAGTGGCCCATTGGCGGACTTGTACCGCCACCCGGCAATCGGTACTGAGGTATTCCTTAACGCGCATACAATCACCTGTACGGGAAGAAGTTGAATGCTGGATACAACAACTTCCGGAACAAGCATTTGCCACGGCCCCGCTCAGTAGGGATTGGGGTTTTTGAAATTCAATATAGATGTTACAGTTATTTTTCAGACTTTCGTTGTCGAACTTAGATTTACGGCATAATTGTTTTGTTTTCGAACCGGTGTCGATCGCATGTAGAAATGTTGGGAATCCTTGGAAAAAACTATAAATGTTAGATCGTAATTATTTTGATAATGTATGTTTGTACTAAACAAGTACAGAAATACAGAGCTGTACATATTTACGTATAGTGCAGCAGCTCTATGATTTAAACGAATTCAATATAACAACATACCCGAGAAGAGATGCGGGACGTGTGGATTTTGAGCATCGATCGACGCAGTTTCTAGACAGGCCACAGGCGCACCGCTAAACAAATCTCATAAATGTCTATTTCCAATTTAGGCATTCATGCTTGGCTGCAACACCAACCCCGAACAAAATCAGTCAAGCTTTACATACTTTTCAAATTACTATTGAGCAACGAACAGAACATAAATCACTTTTTAAGTGCAATCTGTATAGCTAATATATTATCCAGACTTAGATTTGTCACAAGTCGCGTATATACGTATAAATCGTAGGGGTTGTGCTGTACACAAGTGATGTCAAAGAGGGACAACATTTGAAATACCAAAGGATACCAAAAAATCATAATGCTCAGTTCCTATAGCTATAACTTATAGTTAGTATGCCTCTGTCACCATCATGTGACAGAAAGTGACACAATGGTGTTAGATTGCAACAGTAAATGTCAGACGTCTAGAGGGGGGCGCCCCCCGTGCCCCCCCTCTAAATCCGCCAGTGGTACTTTAGAAATTTTATAATTTATTTGTTTCAGAGAATATGCGGTTATATTATCAAAACCCGGTGATTTCTTAACTTTCAGCTCCATTATGATATGTTCAACTTCCTATTGATCGGCCTGTGTCAGATACAGGGAATTTTGCAATATGGTGTTCATATATGTATATACATAAGTTGTGTTTGTTTGAAATGTCTTTTGTCAGATTCTCACCAATTTCCGAAAAATATTTACACAATGTTTCGATATTTTTGTAAGTTCACCATTTTCTTTTCGTACAGCGGGAATTTCTTGGCATTTTTGAGAATGTTGCATTTTTTCTATGAAATGCCACATTTTGGTCGAAGGATTTTGAAGTTTGGCAACTTCATTTTTCAAAAATTTTAATTTAGCCTCTTTTATAATAATTGTGATAAATTTATTTATGTATAATTTAAATTCATTTAGAAGTTCTAAATCGTGGAGATTGGTGCACGGCGTCTGTTTCGCTTTGAGTTGAGTTTCCGTGATCTAAATCAATGTCCTAGTGAAGGTGGGATCAGGTCGTGGGTCAGAAACTTAGAGTATACCGGTTCGACACGGAATCAGAAACCTGCGGGCGTCCAGGAAACTGTACCGCCGAGTCTTTAGCAGTTGTAAACGAAATGTTTAGTGGAAAACTCTTACCGGGACGAGGGGACATTCCGTGGCCTCCCCGAAGCCCAGATCTCACGCCACTGTTTTTTTTCTCTTAGGATACCTCAAGAGCCGCCTTTATACCAATAAACCGATGATGATTACACAGATTCACAGATCAAGCACAACATTTCCGAGGAGATGTCCGCTATCCCACGAGCGATGTGTCAGCGAGTTTTCACGAATTTGAAGTCGAGATTCGAGGTGTATGTAGATGGTTCTTAATGATAAAGAAAATAAAATTCCTGTGTGTCTACTTTGTCAAAAATATAAATTATCTTCCCCACGCTTTGTGTTTTTTCTATGATTTTTTGAAATTCGCTCAACGTAATGGCCTACCCTGTATTCCGTTCCCACGCATTTGCCCAGTTCTGGTCATCATAAGTTCAAAATCTTCACCATTTTGGCTTTAATGCTCTTTGTCAAAATTGAGACATGCCAGTGCATATGGAAGTCGTATTACGTGACACCTGTAAGAGACGGCCGTGACTAAAAAGGAAACTGACTTCATACAAAAGGAGGTGGACGTACCGTATTATTTTCACTACTCGTAGTAGTGTACTACTACTTACAAGGTGCGTTCACTAGTTTCTGGTCTACATGGTTAATTTGAGTTAGTGTGTGACTTCGGTGAGTGTGGCTTGCGTATTCCGCATTTTGGAGGGGGAAGGGCATAGGAGAAGAATAACAATCTTCTCCGTCAGCCAGGCTGCGATTATTACTTCGAGCCTTGTATTGCAATGCAGACAATACTCTCAGAACTGGAGAAGCATCTCTAGAGTCAGGCCCCGGGTGCTCATCTTAGGACCCAGCGCTAAGGATGAACGCCTTTGCTTATCCTTGGATAGAGCCAACCTAAGGTTGCTGATGGGACTGTTGTCTGGCCTTAACACGATGAGTCGCCACCTGCATGTGATGGGGATGACTGAGGATCAGTGTTGCCAGGTGGAGTCGACGATATTTCGGTAGAATTGTATGGAATTTTTCGGTAGTTTTTCGGTAGATTGAATACCGAAGAGTAAATGAAGGCTTAAAACTTAAAACAATTTCATTTAACTCAAAATATACTCTAAAACAGAAAGACAAAACAAAATAAACAGTTTACATCTCACTTTTTAGCTAACTAAAGATAAAATATTCTTAATACAAAACAGAAAAAGTGTATAAAATAAAAAATGTGTAAGCTATATTGGATAATCATTCTTCCGAATCATTTTTGTAAGTTTTTATCAGTCATATTATCTACTAATTTTGCTTTGCCAAATGGTCCATCAGCAGGAATGGCAAATTATGCTCGACCAAAAATGCTCTCAAACGAATTCCTCCTGGAAATAATAAAATAATCTATATAATCTCAAATTTTCTCAAATAGATTAACTAATTTTACCATTTTCTAATTTCTTTGATGCACCTGCAACTGCAAATGACGACAGTTTTGGCTGTTCTGCTATGATTTGCACTTTTTTTGAAATTGCCCATTTGGGTGTTTTATAAGTGCATCTCTGCCACTTTTGATATTAATATTTTTATCACAGACCATGCATTTCGCATAATCGCGCCCTTTATTGCTTTTTTAAGCCAGCCTTGGAAATCTGGCAATTCTTCCCAGTCTTCCTTGTAATGTTGGGCACACGCACGCGAAAAAAAAAATGACTGCAAGCCAGGCAATACCTACTAATACTGGCCGAATTCGGAATGACTAAGTACACGAAATCATACAAATCGTACAATACAGGCATGGACTTGTCACGAGCCGCTAGGCCTAGGCGATGTAGCCAAATCATCGAGTATCTTCGGTGATTCCCCAGATCCGAAGAATCAACGTATGTGGCACACCAATGTCAGGCAGAGAATAAAAATTTATCTGGTCTAGTACTTCTGTTATTTTTTTATCGCTATGCACCAGAAATATTTCTCTTATATAGGGAACAAAAATTATTCAGTTGATGGAAACATCCACTTTTCGGTAGATTTTGCTTTAAAATCGGTAGTTCGGTAGACCAGGACCAAAATCGGTAGATCTACCGAAAAATCGGTATACACTGCTTAGGATCCCATGTGTAGGGATGCAAACTTTTTACAAATATCGATATATATCGAATTAAATCGATATCGATCTATCGATATATCGGTCTATTAAGCCGATATATCGATATTCCATATTTTTTTCAGAAACAGAAATTAGAAATTCACTTTTGTTTCAGTTATATATAATTTTAATACTTATGTATGTGAAGTGATAGGTATATAAAATGTATACTAAGTGACATATAAATCCGAACACCCAGTTTAAATGGTTTTATTTTAATAAAATTACTTAATGAAGCATAATAAGTAAATGATAAAAATTTCAAAATGATTGCACTGCTTTAAAGCTCTTTGACCTTTAATAATGTGTGGATGCACCCTGATGTGCTACTCATTCTCCAACGCGCCTAGGTATGCTTCTGATCAGGTGGTCAATGTCTTCCTGTGATATCTCATTCCAGGCAACCACCAACTCCTCTCGAAGTGCTTCTAGAGTCTGAGGAGGACGTTGCAAATTGAGCAATCTCCTACCCATCATATCCCACACGTGCTCAATTGGGGATAAGTCAGGAGATCTTGGTGGCCATGGTAACAATGTGACATCATTATGTTGAAAGAAGTCTATTGTGACTCTTGCAACATGTGGTCGGGCATTATCTTGTTGGAAAGTTGGATCTGCCAGGTTGTCAAGATAGGGTAAAATATGGGGTTCTAGAACTTCGTGGATATAACGCTGCGCGTTCATGTGACCTCTGATGAAGATTAAAGGTGACCTGGAACAATAAGCTATAGCACCCCAAACCATAACTCCAACAGTGTGATGAACATGTCTTTCAACAAATAACTGTGGATTCCTCCTTTCACCACGTCGCCTTCTAACCCTGGCACGACCATCGTGCATGCCTAAACAAAAACGAGACTCGTCACTAAATACAATACTGGTCCATTCCTGATCCCAGAGTGACCGTTGTCTGCACCACTCAAGGCGATTACGTCGGTGTTCTCGAGTTAAAGGGAGGACCCAGTGTGGCCGGTATGAAAACAAGCCAAAACTTCTCATTCGTCGGTAAACACTTCGCATGCCAATAGGTCTTCCGTGTTCTTCAAACCATTCATTTGCAATGGACCTGGTAGTGGAGAAACGGTCCCTTAAGGCCAATAATCTTATGCGGCGATCTTCACGGTTTGTGGTTCTACGGCGACGTCCAGTACCCCTTGCTCTTTGCGTACGGCCTTCTCGAAGCCATGCCTGACAACACCTAACCACAGTGTCTACACTTCTTTGCACTCTAACTGCAATTGCCCGAAAAGAAAGTCCAGCTTCCCGAAGTCCCACTATACGGCCCCTATCAAACTCAGTAAGTTGACGAAATCGTAGAGGTCTCCGTACTCTAGGCATCGTAACCGATCGTAAAGGATGTCAAGAACCAAAATCCGCCAACGTTGATTCTTTACTGCGGCTGAAATATTAGCATTTTTAGAGCGTTAGTGAATTAAAAAAAAAGCAGTATAAAAACCGGAATGTCCAACTGATAAGGCTGAAAATTTTTTCACTTGTTATTTACAGTACGACAAATACATTCACCAACTTTTATTAATATAAAACCATTTAAACTGGGTGTTCGGATTTATATGTCACTTAGTATATTTTTCTTTCCATACATTTATTTGGGAAAATTAATTCCAGTATTATCTACTAGCTATTGAACTTAAAAATAGTAACTTTGACAGTCTGCTTCCTTGTAGCCGGTTTCTGCTCTGAGTTATAGTGGCTCCTGCTTTTGAAAAAATACGTTCGGAAGGAACGTTTGTTGCCACAATTGGAAAATGACTCATTGCCACTTTAAAAAGATTGGGATATACACTTTGCATCCCTTGCCATATTTCAATAATGTTTACTTTTAGAGTATTTACAGGAGCCGAAAAATATAACGTGAGCTCGTCGTCACCGTCAGTTTTTTTTTCTTTTTATTTGCGTGTGAGCCAAAGATTTATGGTGCTTCCAAAAATCAAATTCACTTTTATCTTCATCCTCTGAAGATCGTGATGAACCTGTTGCGGCTGCGGCTGCAGATTTATATTCTGAAATTAATTTTCTAATTTTTGAAATCGCTTTTGCACATGCGTCAGGTTTCTTAAAAGGCAAGCTTTTGAAACGAGGGTCTAGCAACGTCGAAACTGCTATTAACATATTGTATTCCAAATGTCCAAAACGCTTCTCCATTTCCAGAGTCATATTTTTCTTCAAATCGCCGGCAATGCTTGAAGTGATCCTCGATTCATTATATTGGTCAATTGCACAACTCACCATAGGCACAACTTTTGAAATAGTGGCATAATGTTCGGCAGAAGCCTCTCTTGTTATAGCTTCCAGTGGTCGCAGAACACGCGTCACATCTTTGCGTTTTACCCGATTTTGTGGGTATTTTAATTTGGGTGGGTTTTTCGATATTTTGATACGATATATTGAATTTTTCGATATCGATATATCGATATCGGGGTATCGTCGATATCGATAAATATCGATATTTTTAGTTGTCGATATATCGATATTTATCGGTTTTCCGATATATCGTTGCATCCCTACCCATGTGAGAGCGCTGTGGGGTAGAGGAAGAGTCCGTGACGCATGTTCTGTGTCGCTATGAGGCTCTGAACTACTACAGGCAGAGTACACTGGGATCCAACACCTTGGGTCTCCAAAATGTTAAGAAGCTGGGACTCACGGCTATCCTCAACTTGGCTAGAAGGGCGGAGATTGAGGATTAGGGAATCTAGTGAAGCATAAGGGTACGTTTATGTGGCCATGCGCCGGCTCCTCATTCATTCGACTTCGAATGCTTCCAGTATTTCAACGGGTATTTCGCATAATGCTCTAGAGGCACCTTGTATCAAAATTTGTTGGAAGGTGAATATTTTTCAAAGTGTGGACAAAAACGGTTGCATTGAATACAAGACATATTCATTAATTAAGATTATTACTATCATTACTGACATAACAGAACCACTCACTTACCTAATCAACAAATGCTTTGAATCTGGCATATATCCCTCAATTTTAAAAAAAGGTAATATAATACCGATACATAAATCAGGAACAAAAACAGATGTTAACAACTATAGACCAATATCAATAATATCCAGTGTAGCAAAGGTTTTTGAAAAAGTTTTATCTACTAGAATGATTCGATACCTCACAAAATTCAAAATTTTAAGTGAAAATCAATATGGATTTACAGAAGGGAAGGCTACATCGGACGCAATAACTAAAATTGTAAATCAAATATATCAAAATATTGATAACAGAATCCCTTCAATCTGCATTTTTGTTGATTTAAAGAAAGCTTTCGACACAGTTAATCACAAATTATTATTAGAAGCATTGGAGAGAATTGGTTTCAGAGGAAACGCGTACTCACTGATCGAAAGTTATTTGTCAAATCGCCCACAATCTGTGCAGATATCAGGATCATTTAGTAAAGAAATGTTTATTAAGTGTGGTGTCCCACAAGGAACTGTCTTAGGTCCGCTGTTATTCAATATATATTTAAATGATATTTTCCAAATTAATTGTGTTGGCAAAATAACTAGTTTTGCAGATGATACTGCAATATTATATGAAGGCACTGACTGGTCTGATCTGAAAAATGTAATTGAAAATGATTTTATCAAAATTATTCAGTGGTTTAACAGTAGAAAATTAAGCATTAACTACTCTAAAACACATTTTTTACCATTTGGATCTTATGCTAGACATCTGCCAAATTACACAAATTTCTCCTTCAATATTAATGATCAAAAAATGCAAATTAATAGAGTGCCCAACATAAAATACCTTGAAGTGGTCTTGGATCCTCACTTACGATGGGACATCCATGTCAATTATATTTTAAAGAAAGTTAGATTTGTATCCTACAAAATTAAATACCTTGGGAATATATTGATAGAAAAATATCTTCGAACATTATACCATGCACTGATTGAGCCTCATCTCACATATGGTATATTAGCATGGGGAGCTGCATGTTCCTCACATATCTATAATTTAGATGTTTTTCAAAAAAGTATTCTAAAAATGATATTTAAAAATCCGAAACTTCATCCCACTGAAAAATTATACGCAGATGTTCGAATGTATGATATAAGACAGCTTTATTTCTTACACAGTATCACTCACTACCATAAATTTGTAAACACCGACCAAAAAATTAAACATAATCATTATACCAGGTACAAAATTCGTGGCACAGTAGTTCCTCAACCGCATAAATCTATAATGCAACGATCATATCTCTATTTAGCGCCTAAATTTTATGAAATTATACCTAAAGACTTAAAAGTTTTACGTTTCGGAAATTGTTTCAAAAGAAATTTAAAAAAGTGGCTACATTCTATATCTAGGACTGAAATTCATAAACTCATAAATACGAACATCAACTAAATACATAATCTACTGTAGCTAATTTTTGTCCTTTTTTGTCATTTGCATTCTACAGTTTGAACTTAAATTATTGGTCCATGTACAGGCGATGCCTTCTATTGGGCCTGTTTTGATTTTATATTTATTTACTCATATTGTTTGTTATCTTTGTACATTGAGTGAATAAATATTATTATTATTATTATTATTATTATCAATGCTCTTAGTTAGACGTATAACTCAAATACACGCCTTTATTGCCCATTTGCCCAAGTACTGTGATTTTGAAACTCAGTTTTTTCTTTGTTTTTTCAGTTTATTTTCATGTAGTTTGTATGTATTTTCGATAAAAATATCTATATTAAATGCATTCAGTATGAGTGTGTTTAATTCCTCTTCCGCAAAGTCTTTATGACAACTGATTTGAAATTTCTATTCTACTATCACAAGCACCTTTTTGATTGGTATTTTATTTTTATAAAATTAAAGAAATATCTATAAGCAATGTATTCTTTGTATTCCACTTTTGTCTGAACTGTCCGACTACTGGCATATTCACCCTAGCGTAAACTTTGATAGAGTCAATGTACTTGATTCCATTTTATTGCATTATAACTGTCTAGTATTTTCAGAATAAGCGACTAATATGCCGCTACTCGTTTTGTGTGTAACCACGCCACTGGGCATGTGATAGTTGCTAGTATTTTTTATATTGTTCTTGAGGGCGACAGGTAAAACCAGGTAGGCCGGATCGACGCTCAACACAGCTCTACAGCAGGCGCGTATCTACCTATACAAACTTATGAATGTCTAGTAGTATTTGAAAGTGCGGCGATTGGACCGAACGTTTCCGAGCGCGCCCGACCGAGGCCAACTAACAGTAGTTGTCTGCGCTCAAAAGTTGAACTGATGTATATTTTGTGTTTGTCTCCATGCTCCGGAAAGACAGCATGTGCAACGCTGCACCGTTTTAGCCGCTGTTTCGTTGAGTTTCCACGCTTTTCCGGCAGTTTTTCTTCCGTTTTGTGTACTAGCTAACTTAAACTGGACTTTGTTCTATCGGGCTTATTCGCTCAGGACTGTATGTGTTGTGTTTGTGTACTTTTGATGGAGTTTTTACACTTTGTGCCAGTGAGATGTCCGAGCGTTACCACGGATTCTGGGTCCATAATAACATCAATATAAGGTGAGTTAATATTCAGATTCATTAATGTACTTGATACTATCAATCTCTGGATGAAGAAAACAGTTATGGACCGGAGTTATGACTTGGTTGATGAATGTACAATGTATTTGTAAACAAACAGCAGGGTAGGCCTTTAACTTTAAGTACTAAGGTGTTAATGATACGAATTCTTTTTTGTTTGTTTGTCCATACAGTGGCGTTTCCTTAAGCGAGTCAAAAAGTCACAAAGCTTTTGTTGTGGGGTTTGTTTACTTTTTGACATAAGTACATATACCACAGGTGTACGATAGGTAACAGTTATAATTTATTTAACACAGTAATAATGTAGTAGTTTCAAAAGTAAAGTCTACTTGCTTTTTGCGTTGTTTTAAGTTTGCATGTAGCTTATTTCTGAATTTTGAAAAAGGCCAGACTTATAAACCAACAATTAACAACAAAAAAACAAGATATTTCATCAAATAAAGTTGGAAAATGCAATGTTTGATATCCAAAACATACTAGGTAATCAAAACAATTACCTGCAATGTTTATCTTGGTGTTAACACGCAGTTTAATGCAAACTGTCATAAAATACATTAATTTTTCATATTATAAAATAGGTGTCAAGTTTGTAGTTTTTGCATGAATTATGAAATTAGAGGCATACCGGCCACCAAGAGGAGCCGGCGCATAGACCGCTTAAACGAGCCCTTAAGCACCTCTACACTTCCCAGACCTCAAACCTCGCCATTCTAGCAAAGTTGAGTATGACCTCAGAGCTTCACAGTGACACACACCAGCAACGTTAGGTTCGCTTTATCCGAGGATAAGGAAAAGCGCCTGGGCCGTACGAGATGCGTTCCCGTTCCTGACGGAGACGTCCGGAGATGCTTCTCTATTTCTAAGAGTGTTGTCTTGCAATCCACTTCTCCACTTTCCTCCTAAATCTTTGCAAGGGCACCCCTAAAGCTGGTTCGGGACCAACGAGCTTGCAGGCTGATCCTTCTTTCGTCAGAGCGTCTGCCGTATCATTGTCCTTTATCCCAGCGTACCCCGGTACTCACATTAACGATTCCGGATGCCTCGCTGCTAGACAATCCAGAGCCTCCCTGCATTGCAATACAAGGCTCACAGTAATCTTACAGGCACTTAGTGCCTTCATTGCAGCATGCGGATTATACAAGCCAGAATCGCAAGGATTGCCGCCTGGAAACTAGTGGTGTAACCACCAAGAGTCAGAGATAGGCTAGTTCTAGGCCCGAAGATTCCGGCGCCAGAGCCCTCTTCAGTGACCAAAGCCGTCCGTGTACCAGACCTTCCCACTCCCTCTGGAGACCTTCCGGCTACCGGAGTCCCACTTCGCCCTCGTTGGATAAGTACTCCACATTAAACTTGCGGTTGAAGCGATAGTCAGGGGTGATCAGATCACCGCTTCTCAGAAGGACAGGATCCCCCTTGCAGTTCCACTAAGATGGCAGTGTGACCCTTGACAGGATTCAAGAAGGCCCAAATGCCCTGATTCCACAGTTGATGTGCGACTAATCTCGCTTCTCCGCGGATCACTATATCCAACGGTGGGAGATCCAGATGAGCATCCATTGCACTCAATGGCGTTTTCCGCACTGCGCTTGTAGTTTTTTCCATACTTGACAAATAATTTCTTAAGCACGAGTAACTAAGGGTGTCCCACAAGTGACAGTGTTAGGTCTCTTATTATTTATAGTTTACCTTATTAGCCTGCTTAGCTTAAAATCTGAATGGACAATCATACGCTCTGCAGATGATACTGCTGTAATCTAGTCTTACAGCAACTCGATGGCTGATCTTAAGAAAAAGGTTGAAAGAGACTTGATAATCATTGCAAACTGGTTTCCTGTGTTCGAGAAAGAAGCACGAGAAGTGTACTATATGTGTGCTAGAAAGAGATAGAAGCACCTCGTTGCTTAGCAACCCGAGTCACGAGGCCACGGGCGAAATTCGCGCACTCTTTCTAACATACAGATTGGACGCTTCTCTCTCGTACACATTACGACGTCAGCCAAATTTGAACCTCATCGTATATGTGTATGTATATATACTCGTATTGTTAGAAACAGGGACAGTTAAGCACTGATTTTCGATCAATAAACTTGTATTAACAACAATAATGATAGCACAACGGTTTTACGTAATTTCGACGATGTGCACTGCACGATGGTGCTGCTTGCACTGCCAGGGTCGGCGACCGATCGTCGTCCCCCCAGCGATACCAGCAACAACCGCCAATCGCACACATTTTCGTTTCTCATTATATTTATATGTCATTCATTCCCACGCACAAGAATGCATTTGTAGTTTATTTTAGTACAATATTAGTTTTAGTTATGTTTGTACCATACGTGAATAATCTCATTATTATTATAAGGGTGTCGGGGAAGCTGTGCCCCCCTGACAATGCGGTTGGACCTAGACATCTGCATATTTGGCATGACTTTGTGTACAATTTTTGGAATTTTTTTGGGCCAGATACACTTCGTGCTGATAATCACCCCCTTCCCCTGAGAAAAATCGCTGCGGGCGCCCATGCCGTCAAGAATATAATTCTAATGTGAGACCAATCTAGATACAGTTATTTCTGCAACAAGGTTCATTTTTGTCAAGGCGGTTTATTCAAATTACTAGTCCATAAATATCCTGATATACACTTAGGTCCTGTTGTGTACTTTCTAAAGTTTTAAACAATCAAGAGCATCTCCAATTACTTAGCAATTAACTGAATGTTTTTATCTAAACTATTAGTTTCTGGTAAAGGGAAAGTTAATATTCATTGAAGAAAAAGAAAACAAATAAGTTGGTACTAGTTAGTGTAATTTTCTAAAAATATAACATCGCTATAATGAGACAATGGTATAATTATGTGTGTAGGCCTAGTGACAATTTTATCTATTTAATTATTTGGATCTTGAAATGACCGCCCGCGAGAAGGCGAGGTGACAGATCAATAAAGTATAACGATGCTTAAAAAGCTTTATGCATAAATGAAGACTTGCGTAGCTTACGCTTAGAAATCTGATGGTCTGATTTTCATATTATACAGAGCCTCGCATTGGAGATATGTTTTCACAGCCTGTTCTACTTATACAGGGTGATTCAAAAAACAATGGCAATATTTGTAGAGCAGAAATTACATCCAAAAATAACATCATGGTTCTTAAAATGTCTTCTTGTCACTATACAGGGCATTGTAAATTTCTAAGCCACTGATAGTGACCAACCAATTTTCTGTACGAGGTTAAAACACGATGCTAAAGCCTTTAACCTAACCTTCTGGCAAACGTTTAGTCAATCATACTTATGTATGTATAAGTTACAAAAATAAACTAGTAGTATAACGGATGTTTGTGCCGTTTCTCATAAGTTGTGACCTTTTGTTATAATCCAATACTGCATCGAAACTTGTTATGAATACTTAACTTCTATAAAAATCTTCCATTGGGGTTAAAATAATGCAAAAAAGAGATCAGAAGTCAAATTTAATTAACATATACAACTATAACCGAAAATTTCAGAATTAATCACGCGCGTGTCGTTCAGATAATTTATGCACATCTTTAAGAAATATATTACAATACATGGAAATAGGAATTCGAAAACAGCTGCATACAGAGCTTCTTATGGAACACCCGATTGCATGAAATATATCAAAAATTCCATTTCAACTATAATTATGTCAACTACAGAAAATGTTGATAATATTTCTGATCTATTTTGATCACAAAAACTTAATTTTGTATGTATTGTATATGAGAGGCTAATGTATGTTAGACTCGGTTACAGGAAAATAAATATTTGAGTTTCTAATCTACTTCTTGGTGTGGGACATCCTATATACGATCGTACAATTTTAATGTTTTAGATAAATATTTTAGTGAGCGGTTTGATGAAAAACAAAATGCATCGGCATTGAATGGCTCTTAGTATAGGTTTGGTTTTGTTGTTTCAAAGCCTGGCACAAAAAGATTGATGTTTTTGATAATCAGACAACTACAGAGACGAAAATGAGATGTGTTTTGGACTTTCAGACGGGCAAGGGCGAAATTAAAAATCTGTCCATTGGCTGTGGCGTAAAGGGCAAACACGAAAAAAAAACAAAACCCACTCAAACTTCGTTTTCTGATGTTTCAGAAAAAAATTGGTACTAGGGGTTAGAAATTAAGGGTTGAGGGTTTTAGGTTGTGGGGGAGGATATATCTCATTTTGTTTGGCGACAGTATATCTATCTACACTTCCAACCTTATGGGAAGTGCAGAGTAAACCTATTTGATGCCATTTTATTACTTTGATAGAAATTCAATGGCGCTTATTAGGACTGCTGAAGATTTAAACAAGACATAACTATATTGCGTCATGTTCGTCATTACGGTGTGACATTTCATACCTTGCCGAGAAGTACAAAATCAACAAGCATTTCATAAAAATTCAGTAAACGCTGTAATATCGTAATAATCTATCAGACATGCCAGTCAATGTGTTGCTTTAATTTTTCTTAAATGAATATTGACGTGGTAAATACTATCCTACTGCATCGGAATATATTTTCAGATTCTTATTCGAAGGTTGATCCAGAAATAAGGTTACTAAAGGGCAGACCTAGCCAGAGTACTCTCGAGTACTCAGCGAAAGTACTCAAAATGTGCTTTTTTATCGAGGACTGAGTAAAAGCATTTTATAAATAACTAGCAAATGCAAAACTATGATTAGAGCAATGGAATTAGGAGGGATTAAAAAATAAATGTATACGGGTACTTAAACCTCTATTTCCCTACATTACATAATAGGTACAGAGACAGAAAAATAAAATGAATAGATATTTGAAATCGCATGGAACAAAAAATCAACAAATTCTCAAGAAAAACGAAGAAACTTCAAACTTTGAATAGAAAAAATAAACGTTCATATTGCAGTCTGCCGCTATGCTTATAACAAAAACTCTTAAATGTAGTTCTTCAGAAAAACTAAATTTTCAAAATTCTCGTCATCAATGGCGTTTCGCTTAGGGCCATTTATAATTGTTGCGCAAAAAAAACAACCGTTAAACGGTGTTATGTGTACGATGGTAAGGGTGGATTTGAATAAATAGTTTTCTAATTGTAGAGAAATTACAGTTTCACCTGGTCTACGTTCGCCATTTCGATACCACCAGCCCCAGATCCAGACTCTAGGTTGAGCTTCAGATGCAATCGTGAAACTGGTGCCTCAGCTAGTGCCTCAGCTAGGCGGCCACATGTTTCAATTCTCACTGAGAGAGTACTACTCGTACTCAGAAATTTGGGAAAATGTAGTACTCAAGTACCGACATTACTGCTACGATGAAAGTACTCATGAGTCCTCGGTACATCAGTATTCTAAAAGTATTCGTGAGTATCTTAAAATGAGTACTTACGGAACTCAAGCAGAATTTGAGTGCATTTTACTCGAGTACTGCCCAGTTCTGCCAAAGAGCTGCAGTTTCTTAGCACTAAATCCATAGTTTTCAAGGACTCTAAAAAATTCCAGAGACGGCTTAATTGAATTAATTCTGTCGACTTTAGATTCAAAAATTGCGTCTTGCTGCGTAACAATTTCATTCATAAATTCAAGGATGAGATTTGCGAACACGATTTCTTAAATGGGAATAAGGTACTTGTGCCACATCATCTGAAAATATTACTTTATTAACTATTCAACGGTATTATTGTTTCCAGGACTGGAAAAGACTTATGTGGGATAATTCATGCACGCTGTCGAGCACATAGAAGCATGGCTGTAGCAGCATGTTAAATGGCCGAAAGAAAGCATGTCAGATTAATAATATCAAACAATATATCGCATCTGTGTTCTTTGTTCACTTAGCTGCTAAATAATCGCTTTGGAAATAATGTATTACCTGTCAGATTTTCTTATCTAAATTAAATGTAGAAAAAAATTAAGCGTTAACTGATCGATCTTTTGTTTTTTATTTTGTGTACGCTAGTCTCACTCATTCTGTTGTCTAAACAATAGTTCGTATAATATATAGAATAGTAGAGGCTAGCTATTTTTCCATTTAAAGGTCAGGTGTATGGTAATATTTTGCTACTAGGATGTGCAACAGAACGGATATTGGACTATGCATCAACAAAAAATGATGATTTGAGTTACTAAAATGGGAAAAAAGGAACATAACAATACCTTATTTGAAAAATTTCTACCGTATACATGCACGATGATTTAAAATCATTTACCCACAAAGTTCAGGAGAAGTACCAACATTAGCCTTCTCAAGGGCCATCTGAAGAGATATCTTGTACAAAAGTGCACTCTCGTTGACTATTTTCAATCCTAAAATTGTATACCAATATATTTTATGTGATGTTTCGTGTACCATGGTTTGATTGTATCTTAAATGTGATTGTCTCGATTTTATGTACTTTTATGATGGTCCATTTATATATTTAATCTTTTATCCTAATTTTTTTTAACATTCTTACTAATGCAGTAGCAGAAAAATAACTATTTTATACAATATATCAGTGGTCGCCAACCTTTACAGTGTGTTTATATCATTAAAACGTTTCAGCACTCGTCCTCGTCCCCTACTTAACCATCGGACTTCTGAGTGAAGAAGTAGTTCCCCGTATTGATAGTCTATTTCATCGGCCAAGGTTTTGAATAATCTTTGTAAGGCTTGAGCTCTAATCTTGTTCACTATTTTTACTACCAATTTCATAACGTTGTCTAGTTTTAGAAAATGTCCACATAATGTTTGCTGATGGATAATGCAGTGGTACGAGAGAAATTGCGGAAAACTACGACATAACCCCACGGGACCCTTATCACGACCCACCATAGCTGGAGCGCCATCGGTTGTCAAGCCTACTATTTTCGATATTGGATTTTTCTCAGAAGAAACAATATTTGTCTTCTAGTACTGTGGTTTCGTCTGGCGTTCCGCAGGGGTCAGTTCTGGGACCCCTGCTATATTTAATTTGCACTATAGACTTAGATTCATGTGTGGAATTTTGTTCTATACAAACGTATGCTGATGACACACAATTATCATTTCACTTCACATATGCTCAGTTAAATGAAGTGTCGTTTAAAATTAATACTGACCTAATCAATATTACGGATTTTTGTAAAAAGCACTGTGTCAGGATCAATCCTGAAAAGAGCTTTTTTCTCCGAAACACATGTATAATAACATAAAGGACGCAATTGTACTCATTATAAATAACGAGCGCATCCCCATGCTAGAACATTCTAAAAACCTGGGTGTTATCTTGGACTCTAACTTGAACTTTGATAGGCACATCGGTTACCTATTCTTATTTGGATTCGTCGGATCGGTATAGGTTACAAAAAATTCAAAACGGCTGCTGCAGGTTTGTGTTTGGACTTCGTAAATATAGTCATGTCTCTTCGAAGATTAAAGATTTAAATTGGTTAAAGATGGAATCACAGTTTGTTTATGCTATGAAGGTGTTTGTCCATAAAGTAGTTCGCTAGTACCAAGAGGTAACATTAATCAGAGAAATCTCAGACACAACCTAAATTTTGCGATGCCAGTCCACTATACAGCCCTTTTCCAGAAAAGCTTCACATTTCATGCTGTCAAGTTATACAACTCTACAGATAAAATATGTCGCAGTAAAACAATAGTGCCATTCAGGAGACTCGTTAAGAAACAGCTGATGGGATATTAATAGTTCAAGTGTGCATTTGTTTCTTTTTCTTATTATTACTATTGTTTGTTTGTGTATCGAGTTTAACTGTGTTACTCTTTCGTACACAGTGAGGTTAAGTGTAAGAGTAGCCATTTGGCTAAACTTCGCCTCACGGATGTATGCTGATTAATAAAGACATTTATTATTATTATTATTATTATTATTATTTTTAAAAGAAGAAAACAAGTCCTGTCCAGTAGTCTGCCCTTTTAGTGGAATAAACTTCAAAAGTTCTTTTTTAATCGTGAAATCACTAAAAACCATCCTGACGAACACGGCCATCTGAGAGGTGTCAACGACATCTGTGGATTCATCCAGCTTCAGTGAAAAATAAGCACAGTTATCGAAGTCATTTCTTAACTGTAAAACTATCATCGCTCATTACTTCTACCCGTCTCACCACTGTATTAGCAGAAAGTTGTATAGATTTTATAGATGACTCTATCCCGTCTTTATTTCTACAGTTGGCAAATAATGAATCTGCAGCTTCTAAAAACGCCTGTTTTATCATTTCCCCGTCTTCATCAGGTTTCTTCTTTTGTGTAATTATCTGCGACACCCGGTGATTTTTTAATTGTTTCAGTTTTTCTGTTCTGGTTGTAGAACGTAATGGGAATGATTTTTCAAAATTCGAATGTACAGTTTTATAGTGCCTCTCGATATTCCCTTTTTTAGCAACATAACCAACATACATTTTTACCTTTAACTTCTGTAAAGAAATATTGTTGTTCCCATTCCGAATGGTATGTCTTCATCTTCTTACTACTGCTCATAATGTTTTTAATTGCAGGCCAACTCTAACCTAACCGCTGGACATTGTGCCGTTCAGTTTTAAACTGAGCGCACTGTCGCCGCGGCTTGCGTATCTATTCCGTTCAAAGTAATCGAGATCGTTCTCGAACAGATCGCTCACCGCAATGTTGCCGCTGCTTGTGAGAGAATTTACACCTTTTTAAAATATGTTGTAAGCTACCAGAATTGCCTTTGCGAGCTACCGGTAGCTCGCGATCGACGGGTAGGCGACCACTGCTATATATGAATGTATATTAACTTTATTGTGTCGCCCCTAATATGCTTTAGTCATTATACATGCGTCATTTTTGTATATGACAAACATAGCAAGGACATTGAAGTGAAAATGTTATGTATGTATCAGCCATGACTTATACTACATCATTTTTCGAATGACCAAAAGGATCAATAAAGTATCTGTCTATCTACCGTATGAATAAATATGCGAAGTATGTGTTTAATTCTCAAAAGTGACCCATTTAAGTTTATGATCTAAATATCCGGCGCCATAAAAAATAATGTGCATAAATTATGCCATCATTATTCAAATATTGTATTATGCTAGTTTTTATGATAAGTGAAGAAAGTAGGAGTAGTTCAAAATGTTTTCAAATATCTACGAAGTTTATCGTGCAAAAAAACAATAAGTGTATTCAATTGAACATTTGACTACCCCGTCATTTAGAGGAAAAAAAGTGGCAATAATAATATGCAATTTATTTTAAAATCCCATTTCAAATAAAGTCAGGAAAAACTAAAAATAATTTGGCGATAAATCTGGTATATGAGACAAATGGACTATCTGATAATTTTAAGGCCTACCTAGCAAATTCTGTTTTTTTGAAATAACTAAAGTGTGGGGTAATGCAATGTATGACATACTATATATTTTTGGAATCAGAATTAAAACGTATATTCACATGTGTGGCGCCCTTAAGAGAAAAATGTGGTTGACGTTGGAGGACAAGAGACGAAACGTCATATTGGTATTCTAATTAAGCCATCTTTTATTTGTTATTGGATATGCTTGAAAGTCGTTTAATTTAAAATCAAATGCTTGCCTCCAGAAATTGTTTGTCTATGCTGCATTTAGATTTATGAGGAAGAAGTAAATACAGAAGATAGCTTAAAGTATAGCTATTTAATTTTCGAATATCTGCCTTGCTTACCGTTCCCACAACCCCCCACCCCCAAACATCCGACCACGTTTTTGCGAGTCACAATTTCGATCAAAAATACCGAGAACAATAATATAATATGCGCCCTGTACCGGGTTTAAAATTTAAATAAATATACGTGAATAAGTTTTTATATATAGATTCACTGATAAACCTGCTTCTTATACATATATAATTTATGTAACCATTGTTATTTTGAAACAAAGTAAATAATGTCTCCATTATGATAAAGTCAGACTTGTAGCTTTATGAGTATATTGCTCACTCCAGTATTGTAACAGCAACCTTTTACTCTAATAAATAAAAGATAAATTGTTAGAAACAAACTTTTATTTAGAACTAAAAACTTCCGATTGAAAATATGCCATTTTATACCTTTTAATATTTAACTGCGAGAGGGAAAAAGGCTGTTACGGGATTTACTTGAAAACTTAAAACAAATTACCCTTTAAATGTTGAAAAGTATAAAATTTCCAATGGGGAGAAATTATTTTTAGGTCTCCTTATTAACGGCTAAATGGAAACTTTTAAAAATGTTTTTTCTTTTATTTATTTTGTATTCTTTTAGTAGGTAGGTACGTAAGATGTTAAATAGCTAGTACGTTCTGCTGTGGCCACCGCAATGGATTCGTAAGGACGTCACATTGCCTATTGTGTTTCTCTCATGAAGCTCTTTCATTTGATAACCATATCATAGAAGTCACTATGGAAATTATAAATCGCCATTTTATAGCATTCGTGATATAGGGTCTAGAATGGTGGCATTTAAGTTATTGTCTATTGTCATGACAAAAAACGTGTAATACAAAATTTCAGCTTAATTAGCCGAAGCTAACGTGTTCAAAATTCAGTTATTCAGTGATAATTAATTTTGTTGCTCCATTTCAGGAACAGTCTATTTGACAAATTTTTGATACTCTGCCCAAATTATTACTGTCACTGGTCTATCGGGCAATCCCTCAGATCCAATTTCTGATTATGAATATTGTGCAAAGTACTCGAGAGAGAAGAAATTATTGTAGTTGGGTTTCTCGGTCCAAAATTGACTCAATTGGTCGAAATAGCGTTTAGAAGTGGTTGGTCCATACAGTAGGGTGAACACAATAGACCCCTTATAGTTATAGTGGGAGGGGTGATACAGACATCGACCCTCGCAGATTTTCAACATGTATATCCGCAGTAGCATGAGTTTGGGTTGAGACTATACATGATGACAATTCCCGAAATTTTATAATGTTCTTTCTGATTTACAAAACTTTAATCGTTAATAATTTTACATGGTTTTGGATTTTTTTGAATGTTTCAAAATTTCCGTGATTTAAACTATTCGTCTACTATATCGATTAATACTAAGTACCTGGTCCTGAAAAGGAAGAGAGCAGCAAAACACAGAACCCTAAATGCCAGGGCACCGCGGCTGCTATGAGGTTCCCAAAGAAATTTTGTTAATCCGATTCTTGACCTGCCCAAGGTTAGTAGAACTGGGAAAAACCTTCCTCTTGTAGATTGTTCACAATCTCGACACCCTCGGAACAAAGGAGCGGTCGTATCGGCCAGTTCTATATGTACGAAGTTCGACACAGTTAGGATGGGAGGCCAAAGTCAGACGGGTCTATCTGGCAGGCACATCGCGCAGCGGCATCATGGAGGAGAGCTCTGATGAGCAAAGCCCCTTGGTGTAGCTGTAGAAGAGAGCCGACGGCCAGCCGGTGCAAAGGGGTCCCGATACTGTCTGTTAGAGAAGAGTCAACGATCAGTCGGACAGCCGTTCTCTGGACAGCGTCGAGCATAAATAATGTATTCGGGGCGGCAGCACCCCAAAAGTGTGAGCAATACTCGAGGCTAGGCCTTAACCGGGCCTTGTATAGAGTGAGAAGGTCATGCGGATAAAAGTACTTCTTAGCCCTAAACAAATAGCTTAGCCTTTTCCCAGCAGCTGCCGCTATTGACGAGATGTGTTCGTGCCAGATCAAGTCCTCGGTGATCTGAACTCCGACCAGCCGAAATGAACGGCTCATTGGCAGAACTCGGCCATCCATCGAAACCGGATGGGCGCTAGGACGCTTTTTGTTTGTCAAGGTACAGTACTGTGTTTTGGAAGCATTAAACTGTACAAGATTATTGCGTCCCCACGCAGTGATAACTTCTAGGTCTCTCGTCAGAGCGGAAGTCGTCGCTAGTCTTCTTTTTTGCAGCTCAGCGGCAGAGGTCGTCTTGTCGAGCTGAATTCCTGCACGTAAAGTGCTTTCATCAGCAAAGCTGTGGATTGGGTTGACCGTACAGCAAAGGAGGTCGATCCCTGGGGAACACCCGCGTTGATATTGTAGGATGAAGAGGAAAACCTGTCAACTACGACGGCTATCTTGCAAGCGTCTCTGGGAAGTCATAGAATGGAAGTTTGCATAAGAGGGCAGAGTGACTTCAAAACTTATATTGTCTTCCCACATCTATCAATCACGAAGTTTGACCCCAGTGCTTTTGATTGTAATGTTACCTCTACGCAAAATTTCAACTAATTTTTACGAAAGGCGAGGGGTTCTTTCTTGTAATGGAAACATACCTTTACGAAACATTAGGTTACGTGTCTGTGAGAAACAATGCGTTCCAACTATTTGACTCAATAACCTTGAACGGTTGTTTTTCTGCAATACATGGAGCCCAACCCTTGAAGCAGTTTTAATTAGCAGTAGTAAAAAACTGTAGGTACGCTGTTTATTTTGTTTATCTGTGAAATCTTCGTGTACCCAGCGCAGTTCTGGTATGATCGTGTCCACTATTGTTTATTATAGAGTCCGCGATCTTTAAATTAGATTAGCCATCTAATGAATAAGGTCAGGTTTTATATCTACGGATCGGGGCTGAACAAGCAAAGCTTATCTCTGAGGTTGATAAAAGTTGTAGGTGTTGAAAGCGTTGATATCACGTTTTGTCTTGGATTTGTGGGCATCTGATAGATATCAAATGCCTTTCATCGGGAGTTGACTGTCATATCGTTTGATTGATGGTTTGATAAGGCTTAGGCTACAGTCGAAACGTGCATGTCTACATCAGAGTTATATGTATTGTATGCAAGCCTTTAAATCTAAATCTTTGTATATGGAAATTTTCTTTTGATCTAATGTCGTAACCTTGCATTTTACATCTTTTTTTAGAAACTGCTCAAGATAAGGTGGAGCCTGATTATTGATAAGTTTATATAAAAGAATTAAATTTGCCGCTTGAATAATTTGGTGTATCTTTAAAAAATTTAATGCCTTTAGCATATCCTGTATAGGGGTATACCTGCTACAATTTAACAAAATCCGCATGCATTAATTTAATAGAATTTGTAACCTTTGCTTTTGTTCATTTGTGCATCAAAAGTGATGCACATTAAGTAAAATGAGGAAAAATTATTGTATCGTAGACTACCCTCCTGCACCAGGGACACATTCTACGAAAATACCCGTTCTTTTTGCCTAATTTCGGACACGTAGTCAACATGTTTGTTGAAAGTTAGTTGGTGATCTATTATACTTAATACCTAAATACTTAAAACTATGTACAAAATCAAGTACCTCTCCCTCAATTTTCACTGGCGTATTTAAATCTACCAGTGAGAGAGTGCAATTATTTTTCAAATCTATGATCATACATTTCGTTTTTCTCACATTTAATTTAATCTTGTTTGTTTTTAACCATGATGTAAGTTTGCTCATTTCACTATTCATTACATCTACAATTTTCACTAACTGAAATTAATCTATCATCCCCAAACAAATTTACAAAAGAGTTGTTAAGGACATTGGACATATCATTGACATATAGAATAACCAGCAATGGGACTAGTACGCTTCCTTGAGGTACTCCATGATCAACAGAAACATTACTTGAAATTTTACTTTCAATGTTTACCACTTGTAACCGCTCAGATAAATAATCACCCACCCACAAGAGGGCTGTACCCTTAATGCATTTCACATTTTCTCAACAACAATTTCCTGTCAGTAGTTTCAAACGCTCCTTTCAGGTCAACAGACACACACACAATCACTTTAGCATCATCTACATCTTTTTTCCACTTTGTACATACAAATTGGCATGGAGTTTCACAAGAATGATTCCTTCCGATCGCGGATTGCTTCTCAAAAAGAACGCCGTTCAAACGTAGATGCTCATTCAGCTGTTCATGCACTGTTATTTCTATAATTTTCTCGACGACTGGCATAATATTGATGGGTCGCAAGTCTTCTGGCTTACGTGGATTGTTTGTTTTGGGTACCGGGGTTATAATACTCTTCTTGATGACATCAAACAGTTGCTTCACCAAAATGCATGTAAGTGCTTCATCATCCGTAGATTTTTTCTTGAATTGCGTAGCCTATTCAGTGAAATTTCTTGAAACCTCCAGAGTTCCTCTTCTAAAGGCACTGCTGCCATTATAGCTTCCTCATTACTTGAAGGTATAGTGCTTCATATATCAGTTACACTCTTGATAAAATAATTGTTCAATTTATTCTCTATAGTGTCACAGCCATTAATTTCCAAAGACATAATCAATGTATACATGTTTGTTATCAACGAGATCTTTCAAGTTTCTCCACATTTGTTTGCTGTCTCCTTTACATCTGTCAATATTTTCTTCATAATGCTGTTTTGTTTTGATCTTATAAGAGCAACGACTTTTACGTTTTTCTTTATATTTTTCGAAGTCATCCCTCAGGTTGGTAAATTTGAAAATCCGCATCTCCTTCTCTTGTTCTTTTTTGACCTCTTCGTCAATCCATAACTTGTAATTGAGACAAAAATGATACCAAATACGATTCATGGGGATAATATTTTTGGGGACCTTTTTTCATTTTTAGCTCTGTAAAACTAGCCACAGAATGATGAACTAGTTCACTTAGATCAATCATAAGATTCGCGAACTATACACCACTAGTTCAAGTATTGAAAAAAATATTGTATATTATATGAGTACTGCACTGTATTTTCAGTAGCAGCGTGTGTGATATCTTCAACGATCTTTGTACTTTAACACAACCTACATCCTACAATTATTACATGTCACGAGCATAAATGCATACAAGTGATTTACAATTGAGCAATGAAGTATTTTCCGCATTGTTTATAGGAAAAGTATGTATTACTACAGTTATAAATTCTTGCCTAGTGGAAGTATAATTATACCATTGCAAAACATATTCTTCGTCGAGATGAGTCAAAAATCAAGTATCAAGGTCCAATTTTTGTTCGCATTATATCACATACTTCTACTAATTACTAGTTTGCTGATTTATAGGCTAGAATATTGTTTCTTATAATAAATAATATAAGGGGCATTTCACCCAAGCCCACAGCGAAAAAAAGTGAGGTTTTCAAGTTTGTTCGTATTGGGCCTGTTTGGTAGGTGTGAAAGAGAAAACTCGATTTTTTTTCTTGGCACGTTAATTTGCGTTAAGTTATGGGCTTCGAAAGAGAAGCCGCATTTGAAATTGGGATTTCTTAGAACAATATTTTCGAATTGAAAAGTATTATGGTGGGATATGAAACATAGCGTTTTATGTAGATTTTGTGTATTTTGATGAAAAACTCAAATTTGACGTCATACTCAGTGCCACTGTATGTACATAAAAATATCCCTCCTTAGGGAATGTGCATCCCATTTACGACTTCTAAACACATTTTAGGTTATAATACTTTTGAGTCAGAAAACAGGATAAAAATGGTTTCAGTTTTGCACACTAGTTTTTTCATATTTCAATATATTTAAGAAAATCGTATAATAATAAAATATAATTTTATGTTAAAATATATTTAAAACGATTATTAGCGCTGAAAAATACTCGGAGTGTAGCCAATTAATACAATATCTCGCAAACCAAACTTTTGATCTATTTTAAACACACCTCAGGCTATGTTTCGGAGGAAAAAACTCAAAAATAACAAAATGCGATGTCGGCCCAATTTTGCTTTGGAATGTTTACTTCCGCATTAGCACCACAAGTTGTTTTTTTTTAATTTCAAATTTGGGCTTTTGTGAAAATGTGCTTAAATATTTGCTATATGAAACGATATGTTTCATATCTCACTATGATACTTTTCAATTCGAAAAAATCCCAATTTCAAATTGGGCTTCTGTTTCGACGCCCGAAACTTAGCAAATGAATGTGCTATGAGAAAAAGCCCAATATGAACAAATGTTTCAACCTCACTTATTTTTCGCTGCCCGCTTCACGTAAAATGCCCCATAAGTGAAATACAATGCCTTTTTTCAATAAAACAAACTAACTAGGTCAAACGTGTTTTATGGAATTTGAATGAACATGGTAACAATCTGTTTTAATTTGATTTTAACACCAAAAGTGAATTTGGCCGTACCGAAAGTTCCGAAAATCTCTGGTCCATTCGGTTTTTTTGGCAGATTCCGTAATTTACGTTCTCTATAATAATACCGGTTTTTCATATCATAGTCCGCTCTACCTAGAATAAAAGAAATGCGTTGGATATTGATTGATTTTCACTCCGTTTATTTCCATCTAATATTTTTTCAACTTATAAAATGAGAATCAAGGACGATATGTTGAGTGTCAAATTATATCTGTTTCGTTTCCCGCCAATACGATAGGAAGCATCCTAAATTACAGGAAACATCATTATCAGTGTTCCTTCCAATTTCCTGTATGCATTTTATATTTTATGAAACTGCATGTGTAACAGAGGAAGTCAAAGATGCACTTATATAATCTGCATGCGATTTGCAAAGGACTTCGCACACCGATTCTGATAGTCCGTATTCGTACAGGGTGATCCAAAAAACACTGGCTGTATATCTAGAGTGAAATGTACGTAAGTCTGCGAAAATCAAAGGTTTGCCATTATTTTAGGCATAATTTATTTTGATATGAAGTTTTAATTTTTTTATATTTAATTTTATTTTAAAACAACTAAAAGTCTTTTATTTGGTCGCCCAATTTCAGCGATTTATTTTGAATACAAGTTTTTGAAAAAATACAAAAATCCTCAAAAGGTCAGTCCTTTGGCATGTCACAATCCCAAAAACGTACAATCAAGCGGCCGTCTATCGAACATTACCATTAATTTAAGAAAACTTGCTATTTCTCTACAATCTGTGATTTACTTAATAATGTATAGTACAACTTTCATAATATAATATTCCCATCGTTAATTATAAAAAATTTATAAATTTTTGTGTTTAGTTCCATTCGTCAGTCCGTTGTGTGTTGTTCAAAATATAGAATTTTCGCCAAATATCACCGACTCGAAATTGCATCCCTGTTAAATTTCAACTTGGGTGGTGAAGAGAGCTGCATACCGTCCCATTTGACAGCTGCCCATACTAAACCAGTGCTAGAGTTGTGGTTACTGTGAATACACGTACCGATCCAGCCAAAATATCAGACTGATTCTTTACAAACTTCAGTTTTATTTTGATTCATATATAGTTAACTATGATATGATAAAATATAGCTTTTTGATATTCGAAAGTACGAAAAGAAAGATTAGTTCGAATTATAATCTCAAAATAAGGTCATTTTCGTCAGTACTTTGGCGACAGTCCTTTGTCTAACATTGCGTCAATGGATTTTTTTAGATCGCTTCTATCCTAACGGCAACTGTGATTAAGTATTTCTTTTACTTATTACAGTTTAAACCTCATGAAAAAAAGACAGAATTTGTCTAAAGAATATGTATTAAAGAGAAAAAGAAAAGCCGAATTAAAAGCAAGTACACTAAATAAGCTAAATACAAAGAAAAACAAAGTTCTAATAAATTCCATATGTTTTCTATGAAACTGCATATTTTGTCAGCCCTATGTTACTTTCGTCAGAGTACCCTGGCGGTCAATTTCAGAAAAATCGAAATATCTCAAAATCTACTCATATAAGTGACTGGCCCTGTTTCGAACAATATATTCATTAGATTATCTGTCTTAAATACCCGATCTGTAGACATTTGACTTGAAAACTATAGTAAACAATGTATGACTAAAAGTTACCTAATTTTTGTATATTCACCCACATGCATCCAAACATAACATAAATACAGGGTGGCCCATAAGTCCTTTGAGCTGGAAAAAAAGGAATAAAACCAAACTAGTTACATTATGAAGAATTATTACATTTTGTTATCATCTTTATTGAATGGGAATTATGTTTTAAAAATCACATCGTCTAAATGAAATCCATTACGATCACGGCACTCATATAAGCGACGTCTAAAATTGTCGATGACTGCGCGCAAGTGAACACTGTACTGCTTGCCATTTCTCTTCGGATATTTTCTTTCAGGACATCAACTGATCGCGGAGTGGTGTCGTACACTTTACTCTTGAGGTAGCCCCATAAAAAGAAGTCCATTGGGGTCAAATCTGGACTACGTGGTGGCCAGGAAATGTCTCTTCTTCGAGAAATTACTTTGCTGGTAAAAAGTTGACAGACGACGGGCATAGAAGTGTTGGAGGTGTGGGCAGTTGTTCCGTCCTGTTGAAACCAAGTCTGCGTATTATAGCCTGGAAAATTCTGCAACGCTGGTGTCAAAAACTTTTCTATCATTGCTACCTACCGCTCCGAAGTAACAGTTAATGCGCGACCTCTGTCGTCCTCAAAAAAATAAGGACCTACGATGCCATGCGCTGACATAGCAGCCCAAACTGTAACTTTAGGGCTGTGTAAGGGCTTCTGATGCTTACGCCTTGGATTTTCGGGGCTCCAATAACGGCAATTTTGTTTATTTACATGCCCATTTAAATGAAAGTGAGCCTCGTCCGAGAACAACACATTATTGAGCGAAGAAAATCGATTCAACATTTCATTCGCAAAGTTTAGTCTCTGAATAGCGTCATTATCTTTTAATTCCTGCACTAACTGAATTTTGTAAGCGTGCAGACATAAATCTTTCCTTAAAATCCGCTGTAAAGATGTTCTGGGTACGTTTAGTGCACTGGAACGCTTACGAGTAGACTGGGTAGGATTTTGACGAACAGACTGTGCCACAATGTTGATGTTTTCTTCAATACGAGTTGTCCTTGGTCGACCCCACCGCTGTTTATCTAACGTCAAACCAGTCTCTTCGAACTTAGAAACCCAGTTCTTAATCGTTTGAGCTGTTGGACACTTTGTAAAATTGTGTAAATGGTGGTACTGTCGATATTTACGCCGCGCAATGGTTGCCGAATCATTATTTTGATAAAACGCGCGCACACAAAAAGCACGATCCGCTCCAGTGAAACACTCCATGGCGACTGAATTCCCAGACACTGAAGATACTGCCCCCACCTCGCCCGCGCCGCTCACGCTCACCCGTTAAATTTTATTCAAATTTGAAATTTCAAAGGACTTATGGACCACCCTGTAGTTTGTATAAACATAGCTTCTAAAATGTATCTTTATTAATATGCAGGGTGTAACAGTGTGATTGGTAGACATTGATTCTCTTATACATTACATACAATTTACGTCACCGAATATCTTGGACGTTTCCAAGATATGTTTTTCCCAGATTTCACCACAAATATTCGATAAAAGTTTAATAATGCAACTGTGTTTACATTGATCAACCTGCACAGCAAGGGCGTGAACACATGACTAATTCATGGTTAACTCAGAATACGAGAAGTATTCGATTAGGAAAGAACTTCAGCAGAATTGAGTTGTGTTTTGGCTTTTGAAGTTGAAAATGTACGGTTTCATTTCTCGTTTTCCTTTTCTTGGTCTCTATAGCCAGCATATTATAATAAATTGTTGAAGTGAAATTGCAAAAGGTATGCCCGATATGTTGGCGTGAACGCATGTGTTCCTACGTACCTACTTACAATTTCATATTTAAATGAGCAGGAAAAGGTAACTAGCTAACTGGTTACCGGTATGGCAGCTAAATATTCATACGAGGATTTTTCGAAATATCAAGGTGTCAACTATATTGTAACAAAATTAGACTCGAGCTCTAAGCACGGATATGTACAGGGTGTTTCACAACTTATCCGACAAGTTTTTAGCCACACATGCACTGTTACGAAAGAATTTGATTTCTCAAAAATAAATATCTGTATTTTTCGTTCATCGTCGTGATATTAGAACACGCATTAATAATTTATTGTAGCAAATGTTGTGCCAAACAACTGACGAAAACAAAATACCAGGAATTTTTTGTTTTTTCATACTGATAAGAAGGTGTAAATAAGGTTTAATCTGTATCGTGGGTGATCTGAATGAATAACGGTCGATTTTTGTGAAGTTAAAAAGAAAGTATTTTGCGAGTTTATGTTTTTAGTTAATTATTAATAAGACTGGCACATATGTACACTAATAAGGAGTCGTGGACATTGTTTTAGCGTACAGTGAAGCAGGGCGAAATTCGCGAGCAATTTCTCGTTTGTATGCAGACCGATTTGCGAAAAGGCACATACCACATCACAAAACATTTAGTTCAATTGTCTTAGGACTTTTATTACATTGTTTTTTTGAGAAATCGACTTCTTCCGTAACAGTGGTTAAAATTTGTCGGATAAGTTGTAAAACCCTGTATAATTATGGAATGTCTTATCCAGATTCGGCGCAATGGTAATATGTTGATAACTCCACCCTCCCAGCACGAGTTACTTGTAGGAGAATATTGACCATTTCTCGACTTGAATCGACATTTTTATTCCGTAATGTAATACTAAGTGACATATAAATCCGAACACCCAGTTTCAATTGTTTTATTTTAATGCTGATATCCGTTTTTAAACTGAACCTTAAGTTCTTCGTTTGTACTTAGTTCAGTCAGTTCCTCTTGTATTATGACATTCGTTTCTTCTATGTCACCATATGGATTAATTATCCTCGGTGGTATTACCTAAGTACTTAATGAAGCATAATAAGTAAATGATAAAAAATTCAAAATGATTGCACTGCTTTAAAGCCCTTTGACCTTTATTAATGTGTGGATGCACCCTGATGTGCTACACATTCTCCAACGCGCCTAGGCATGCTTCTGATCAGGTGGTCAATGTCCTCCTGTGGTATCTCATTCCAGGCAACCACCAACTCCTCTCGAAGTGCTTCTAGAGTCTGAGGAGAACGTTGCAAATTGAGCAATCTCCTACCCATCATATCCCACACGTGCTCAATTGGGGATAAGTCGGCAGATCTTGGTGGCCATGGTAACAATGTGACATCATTATGTTGAAAGAAGTCTATTGTGACTCTTGCATCATGTGGTCGGGCATTATCTTGTTGGAAAGTTGGATCTGGCAGGGTGTCAAGATAGGGTAAAAGATGGGGTTCTAGAACTTCGTGGATATAACGCTGCGCATTCATGTTACCTCTGATGAAGATTAAAGGTGACCTGGAACCATAAGCTATAGCACCACAAACCATAACTCCAACAGTGTGATGAACAAACAAAAAACTGAGGATTCCTCCTTTCACCACGTCGCCTTCTAACCCTGGCACGACTATCGTGCATGCCTAAACAAAATCGAGACTCGTCACTAAAGACAATACTGTTCCATTCCTGATCTCAAAGTGACCGTTGTCTGCACCACTCAAGGCGATTACGTCGGTGTTCTCGAGTTAAAGGGAGGACCCAGTGTGGCCGGTATGAAAACAAGCCAAAACTTCTCATTCGTCGGTAAACACTTCGCATGCCAATAGGTCTTCCGTGTTCTGCAAACCATTCATTTGCAATGGACCTGGTAGTGGAGAAACGGTCCCTTAAGGCCAATAATCTTAGGCGGCGATCTTCACAGTCTGTTGTTCTACGGCGGCGTCCAGTGCCCCTTGCTCTTTGCGTACGGCCTTCTCGAAGCCATGCCTGACAACACCTAACCACAGTGTCTACACTTCTTTGCACTCTAACTGCAATTGCCCGAAAAGAAAGTCCAGCTTCCCGAAGTCCCACTATACGGCCCCTATCAAACTCACTAAGTTGACGAGATCGTACAGGTCTCCGTACTCTAGGCATCGTAACCGATCGTAAATGATGTCAAGAACCAAAATCCGCCAACGTTGATTCTTTACTGCGGCTGAAATATTCATTTTTAGAGCGTTAGTGAATTAAAAAAAAGCAGTATAAAAACCGGAATGTCCAACTGATAAGGCTGAAAATTTTTTCACTTGTTATTTACAGTAAGATAAATACATTCACCAACTTTTATTAAAATAAAACCATTTAAACTGGGTGTTCGGATTTATATGTCACTTAGTATAGTTGAACGTGCTTGGTTATCCTATTGGATAATTCGATCAACTTCTATTCAAGTTTCTGGAATCGTCGTAAAATTCAACTGATTAGAACCCCGCGAAACAGACTATGAAACAGATACTGCAAATATGTCAGCTTCACGATATTTCCGGGAATTTCACTGCAGGTCAATGTGGAACAAAGTTGCCTCGCTGACATTTAGATCACTAAATTATCAGTTAGGTACGGTTTTCTGTATATGCGAGCTGATTTAAAATAACTGTTCTACCGTTTCGTAAATGTACAACCACACTATCTAATCTCTGAATGTACGAGTATTTTGAAAAATAACAGGCTTAGCTATGCAGGTGATCAGACAAATTGGAATCTTAGAGCGATTCGACTGCAGGCAGCTGTTATACGCGATTATTCTTCTATAGGAAGTTTTACTGCTCGCAATTTTTCTGAAAATTGTAATTTAGGCATATTTTTCATTATATCTCCATAACGAATAAAGATATTGATGTGCGGTTTTAGCGCTTTTGTAGGATATTTCATGCTCTTTCCGAGTAAAAAGGAAAACATCCAAGAAAACAGTGACACACTCATAAAACGCTATCTAGTGGCCACAGAGGATCCTCGTAGCAGCCACGGTGCCCTGGCATTTAGGCATTTGCCTGCGCGACTTTTCGGTGTAAAAGAAAAAACCTATTCCAGAACGCTAGGAATTTATTATTGAAACTCAGGTTTATGACTTAATTTCTGTAGGACTTCTATCAGATTTTTTTTGAGAAATCAACTTCTTTCGTAACAGTGCATATGTGATTAAAATTTGTCGGATAAGATGTGAAAAACCCTGTAGATTGGGTTAAGTTGAAAAACAGCTTTATGCTGACACTTCGCCTTTTTACCTGTGCAACACTGTACCGTGTAAATAGAGTCCTCTTATTATTATCTTTATATTTTAATTTGGATGTAATAATACAGCTTTATTAGATTTAGGTATTTATACTCATTATACTTTCAGGTGTTATTAAATTTTAACAAGTCTCGAGTCGATTGTCTTTTTAGTGGGACTTTCAGATGAATCATTATGTTTTCTCCGGTTAGTGTTGAATAAAAAAACTTATTTCAGTAAGTTTTGCGTAAGATTCCTTCAAAGCTGTCTTAATCAGTAGAACATAATTCCTAGACGTCCGGAGGTTTTCTAGCGCTAAGGAATTTAATCCCGTAGAAAAACCAGATTTTATAAAAATAGATCTAGGTATGCAACATTATAAAAAAGAGAACGTCGCGCGTCGGTAAAGTAAGTGTTACGAAGATATCCCACATTTCCTGGATGACGAAAGATCCATTTTATCCAGCAACTCATTTGGAAAATACGCATGAAATACGTGCATACATTTTCTATTTTTTGTCAGAATCAAATAAAAAGAATTTGTTCTCTTAATTCAATACGCGACCGCTGAATGTGTACCAATTGCAAAACGGAATGAATTTGGTAACAACTAATTACCTTAGTTTGGATTTTGTAACGCAGTTAAATGCAAATAAAATGTAATGACCGTTTGCGAAAAATTGGAAAGCTGTCATTGGAAAAAATTATATTTTTTATCTTGTCATTGCGTGTTCAACCATCTGCTTAAAATAGATTACATAGACGATCTGTAAAATATTATGCTAAGAAGTATCAGAGATTGACAAATAATGCAAATACTAGAATTACGACCTGAACTTTTTTAATGGACCTGTTTCCAATCTCTCTCTCGTATCCCACTAAGGTTCCACTGTACCCACGAGAATTAAGGCTTTGGGCCTGCGTAGTTGCTCGTGTATAAAAAGAATCGGCTTGTAATTTTTATTTGATTGCAGGTCTGTGACTCGGCTTTGGTTGTATATCTACAGTAATGGACAAAAGTATATAGACAAATTAATAATGTGCTGTATTTCTTTTTTAACTTGTTTTATTAATACACCAACCTGTATACATAATTCGTTATAGCATAATACTCACTTATACATAAATAAATTCTTTAGACTCCCTTCAATAAAAAACTAATTGAAAAAACTGGAACTATGAAGGACAAAAATATAAGCAAAACAATTATAGAAAAAAAAGCAAAGTTCATTGAATTATATAAAACCAACCATGTTTGTGTTAATATTTTGTAGCATAACCATTATTATCAATCACCGCCTGGCATCGTCTCGGCATAGATTGCAGAAGTTTCTTGATATGAGATTCATCAATCGGTCTCCACTTTTGCTCTAAAGCGGCAAAAAGTTCATCCTTGTTTGTATAATTTTTATCACGTATTTGCTTATCTAAGTATTCCCATAGATTTTCAATGAGGTTTATATCGAAAGAGTGTGACATTTGAGAACTGATATTTTTTCATCCAGAAAGAATTTCTTTTCGAGATTTGAAGTGTGCTTCGGGTCATTATCTTGCTGTAAGATTGATCTTAAGGGCATATTGTCTTCCATATAGGGTAACATGAAATGCTTTAGTATGTCTGTGTATACAAACTTATCCATAATGCCATCTATTCTATGTAAAGGTCCCATCCCAAACCCCGAAAAGCACCCCCAAACCATAACAGACCCGCCTCCATGTTTGACAGTGGGTCTAGTGTACTTGGGGTTCAATCTTTGTCTACTAGGACGTCTAACGTAATGAACACCATCTGATCCAAACATATTGCACTTGGATTCGTCACTGGAACATACCCTCTTCCAGTCACAGATGCTCAAATCAAGATGCAACCGTGCAAATTTTAATCGGTCCTTACGGTTTTTCCTCAAATCATTTAATCTTCTACTTATAGTTTTCGTAGAAACACTGACAATTCCTTTGGTCTCGATTTCGGCTTTTATTTGTCTTGGTGTTTTAAACGGATCTTTGGACGATATTATTTTTATTAATCTAACTGATCTAGCATTTAGTTTTCTAGGCCGACCACTTCTCTTAGAGGCTTCCAAGATACCTTTTTGTTTATATTTGTTCAACATTGTTTTTGGCAATGTCGACTTGACGTTGACCATCTTTGTATAACTCAATGATCTTAGTTTTCACATCGAAAGAAATTTCTGGACCACGCGGCATGATATTAAAATCACTCAAGTTATTCCACAATACTTGATGAACACAAACTAATCGTCTGCTGACTTGAAACTGTACTAAACTAATGTTGAAAAGAATATGTCTACATATTTTTGTCCCTCTTAACAAAGTGCTTATATTTAGACTTGTATTGTGTTCATTGCAGATAATGTAAAAACAAGGAATTTAGTTTTTCTACTAATAACGCATTTGTTTATGGAGCAATGAAGTATGAATTCGTTTTCTAAAGGTATTTAGGTAAATATTCATATTTGTCTATATACTTTTGTGCATTACTGTATATTATATTCGGGATAATGCAGTATGCAGAAAATATTACAAGACTTGATACTAATAACACCCCTGATGTTTTTTAAAATATATATATCTTCCTAGCAGGTTGTTTAATGATAATCCGAGTATTAACGAAACGTCTATAAAGTCTATATTATACCAGCAACCAACTGCTGAGCAGCCTCGTAAAATATTGATAATTACACTTTCCTGAATCCACCACATCCGTCGTGTACGTAGCAAAAAGTGAACCTTCTTCCTTCACAAGAATAAGATCAAACTCTATACGGCATACCCGTTCTGTTTCACTTGTTTTACTTCAAACTAAATTGCTCGTGATTATCTCTATACTGGTTATGCCCCTAAGAAAATTCAACTTGAAAACTAGTTCTACTATCTTGTATGTGGATGCGCGTGTAGATATCTACAGAGTGATTCGCATTCACCACACCACCAATTTTAAGAGGCGCGTTTATTCCAAGTAGCATTTTGTTTAAGTGGGCTACCACCCACAAAAAGTTACCTATATTTGTCAAATTTCAGTAATTACATCCTTAATAATGACGTCCTCAAAAATTGTCTTTCGAGTTGAATCCTTTGTCAAAAATGGGTAACTACGTACCAAATTAAGGCCCTAATACCCAATAGAACAGCTTTGACCAAGAGATGAAATTGTTTGGTCCAAAAATAAAAAAAACACACCTCTAAAAAGTACTTAAATATTTCTTGACCTCGAAGACAAATTCAGATGTTATAGCTTATCTAATATCGGGTGATTTTTAAGAGGTATAGGATTAGATTTTCAAAAAAAACACAAAAAATTTGAAAAAAACGATTAAATCTTTATTTGAGTCGATAGAACGGTCGATATAATTTAATGTTTAAAGATTATTTCATGTAAATGTTGGCCGCGGCTCCGCTTTAGATGGCCCATGCGCAAGGTCCCATTTTGGTACACTCTCTTCAACATATCGGCCGGTATCTCACGAATAAATGCTTCAATATTGGCTTCCAGTGCGTCAATCGGTGCTGGTTTATCCCTGTAGACATCAGCCTTAACATGGCCCCACAAGAAATAGTCCAACGGCGTTAAATCACACGATCTAGGCGGCCAATTGACGGGCCCCAAACGTGAGATAAACTGTTCACCGAACTCGCTTCTCAATAGGGCCATTGTTTCATGTGCGGTGTGGCATGTGGCACCGTCTTGATGGAACCACATGTCAGCCAAGTCCAGCTCTTCCATTTTGGGCAAAAAAAAGTTTGTTATCATCGCACGGTAGCGGTCGCCATTCACAGTTACGTTCCGGCCATTGTCGTCTTTGAAGAAGTACGGCCCGATGATGCCACCGGCCCATAATCCACACCAAACAGTGATTTTTCGGGATGCATTGGTAGCTCTTGCAATGCTTCTGGCTGGTCTTCACTCCAGATGCGGCAATTTTGCTTGTTAACGTACTCATTCAACCAGAAATGAGCTTCGTCGCTGAACACAATTTTTCGATAAAAATGTGGATCTTCCTCCAACTTTGCCAGCGCCGATTCACCAAATGGGAAACGTTGTGGGAGGTCGTGTGGCTTCAATTCTTGCACCAGCTGTATCTTATAAGGTTTTACACTCAAATCCTGTTGCAAAATTTTCCACGTAGTGGAGTAACAGAGGCCCACTAACACTGGCGGATACAGCCGCAATATTTTCTTCAGTCCTCACTCTACGTTTGCGTGTTGGTGGTTTAATGTCCAATAATGTAAACTGGGTTCGAAATTTAGTCACAAGCTTCCGAATAGCTCCCTCAGTAGGCCGAACAAATTGCCCATAAATTGGAAGCAGTGCTCGATGCACTCTCTTAACCGAGCATGAATTTTGATAGTAAAATTCAATAATTTGCAAGCGTTGTTCGTTCGTAAGACGATTCATGGTTAAATTATAGACCAAACTGAACAAGTTTGACAATGACACAAGACACGATTCACGCGTCATCTGTCGAAAACAGTGTTGCCAAAAAGATACTAGCAAAAAAATCACCCATTATTAACCTAAGGTATGGCCTCTATGTTAGGTTCCTTTTTGGGCATATTGGTAAGTAAAAAATATATTATTAATGACCAATAAAAATTCCTTGTAAGGTTTCAACATAGAATGGTAAAAAATAAGAAAAATATGTTTACTAAATAACCATATTGTATACCTGGAGATTATAAGGATTATTTTAGTAAATGCTCGTCTAGATATCGACATTGACATCAACTTTCAAATTTCTATTTTTACGAAAACTAAAGGGTAGGGGTGGGTTGTCTTTTGATTGTTATTTTTTAATGATCAATAAAGTTATGTTTGGAGTATTACATCGGGCCTCCACGGCTGTGCTGGCACATACGCACTCTTTTGTCGAAATTTTTCGTGACCTTTCTACATAATGGCAGCTGAATTTCGTTGATGCACCGTTTAATTTCCTCGTGTAATGCACGGGTGATTGTGGGTTTGTTGATATAGACCTTTGACTTTAAATCACCACATAAGAAGCAATCTAATGGTGTCAAGCACCCTACGCTTTATAATCTGGATTGAATTATTCTGTTAATAACTTAAATTTTATCATAATGTTATTTTGAGGTCATTAATTATGATTGATTGTTCGACCATCTACTACTGTACAATATAAACTCATGTGATTAAAAATTATTTTCTACTTTTTAGTTCGTTCAGCTATAAAAGCGTGTTTTTTTAGTTTTTTAAACTATTATTTATTTTTCATTGTTTAGTTCGATTTATCAGTTAGTTTTTTGTGGACATGTGGTATTGAAATGTCTTACGAATCATTTCGTAATCTTATCATTTCATTTAAAGCTTCACTGTTGCATGAGGTTTTTCTTGTTAACTAAGAGCAATCAATTTCTTCAATCCGAATACCGTCTAAAGATCTTACACGACTAAGTGTTACATCAGGATTAATGGCAACATTCGCAATGAACAAGGTGAGAATGCGCTACCTTGAAAAAGTATCTGCCTCCGTTGTGATGTGCCGAGTGCCCAAACCATTAAAGAGTCGAAAGTCCGAAAATGCACGCATGCGCAGATCGCGCGCTAGCTCTATCTCTCTTGCTCCCCTACAGAGTATCTATAAAAGAATTTATCAATCATGGCGGTCCTAATAAGGAAAATGGAAAACTGTTAGCAAATTATTGCATTGCCAGCGGTCCTTGATACGTGTGCGAAGTTTCAAATTAATCAAACTTCTGCAAATTGGTGAAACCTATGCTCAAAGAATCCGTCACATACATAATATATAGGCCAAGCTAATAAAAGCGTGTTAAAAACAATCTACACCTCAGTTTATGCCATGCACTGCATGTACTCGTACTTGAATCTACACACATCACACTGTATACAGTACAACTCCTCAAATTAAAATTCTGATGATATTCCAGTTTCTTCCAACAGGCTCGAGGCTCGTTTATAACGTGCGAGTATGAAAAAAAAACTATAGTACACGGGGGCAATAATAAATATATTAAGCCTGTCGGATAGTTTTGCTTTCATGTATGTTAAGTTTCCTGTAGTGCGGAATATTTCTTAGCCTAAGAATATCGGTGATAAACACGCTACACGATGTTCTTTTGAAATATAAGGCATTGTTGTAATCTGAACAACAGGTCGTACAAGTATTAAAGAATCGAATGTCCAGGACTTTTGAATCGGAGGCCCTACTTTTTATTACACAGTCGGATAGGCCCTTCTAAGATACGATTGATGTAACCTACTTATGTGTTTTGATTATTTATTAGTTATTGGGCTATTGGGTATTTTATGAGAGCGGAACCCGTTAATTACCACGGCCAAAGAGAAAGTCTGCCACCCATCTGCAAAGACTCTCTGGGAGGCCACAGGATTCATTTAGAGTCAGGCCCCAGGATTGTTGTTGGTTTTAAAAATTTTATAGCGTTTTAGCATAACATTGGAATGAAAAATAACCTTCATCTCTGTTAAAATTCCAGAACGTAACTGATAATTATTCAATTTAATTCGATTGATTTCGGATTGGAACGTCTTACACAACACCTTTCGAGGTACGTTACCAACGAAAATCCAAACAAAATCAATTATAAAGGCGAAGAACTGAACCTTCAGTATAATTCTCCATCGTAAACGTAATAAAATATTCGCTATATCATTAAAATATAAACCGTAGCAAACAAATTATTGGATTTTTCGAGCATACCGAATTATTTCAACTACCGGCAGAAAATATTCAGTCTATATTTCCTTCTCTGTCGAAGCATAATATGTATGCTGGGAGTAGATAGGTGGTTTACTCCCATAAGAGTGACTAGCAATTTTTACACAACATATCTTTGAAAATAATTTATCCTCGTAGCTAACAAACTAAATTTGAATTTTGTAATGTCGCATGTCTTTTATAGATGTAGGACTTTGGAATGAAATAAAATATATATATATATATATATATCCGTTTGGTAAGTACAACTATTGATATACTTAGGGCCAATTTCACCAAAAACAGTCCGTTATTCTCCACCTACAGGGTAAATACAGCGAATGAGCTTCAAGTTCCAATCAACAAATTTTAGCAACCAATAGCTATGAAATGTTGAAAACAAAGTATTGTCAAAGTATGAGATGACATCTTGTCATTGAGACATCACCAGCTTATTGAATATTAAGAAATTACATATAATTCAGTCAAAATTTAAAAAAATGTTTGATTTTTGAATAAAATTCATGTTTTAATTACCATTGTTGATTTTTTATTCATGATAATATTATTTTCTTCAATCGATATGCGATTTTACTGATTCAAGATCATCTACTGGGTGTTTTTTCCTATAAACCTGTTGCAGATAGCCATTAAGCACCTACTTGATGACTGGCTCTACCAAAAAGTTCATAGATATTGCTCGTTTCCAAACATTCATTCATTTACTTGCCGTTCATCAGAACCATTATGGCACCTTAGATTGATATTCCCACAAAACCATTCTGGTTTTTTAATATCCATACATCCATAAATTGAATATTTTTCGTTGTTCAGGAACTTAACAAACATCCACACTATATTCACAGCGATTAAGAAATACCCAAATATATGTCGTAGAGCTACCAGCAAACCTAAAACCTGCAGAAAAATTAGAAATTTGCAATATTTTTCTTTTTTCACTAAGTAGATATTCTGGGTTATATTTATATTAGACGTTATTTGAATACAGCTGATTATTGCATTTCAAGGAGTGACACATGTGTGGGCTCTGTCAACTCTTGGTACCAGTCACAAAACATACTCTGAAGGTTTAATTTCATGCTATTCAATCACAACATGGTGACTTGTGTGGTTGTCAGCGGCCATTTTGTGAGGGTGCGACAGGGTTGCCAGATTGTGCATTAATATCCCGTTTCACCATCCTGGTCCCAGTGGAGTAAGTTCCGCCAACTACTATGCTTTATAAGACTATTCGTGACATTTTTCCCAAAATCATTGCACAAAACTTGAAAAAATGCAAATGAAAATATAAAATTATTTCCATGACGCCTCAAAATAGCTCCGTCGGTACCTTGGGTTATACATCTTGACAGTAGGGATGTTCGATAGGATCCTATATTTAGAAGTATCAATACATTTCACGGGTATCGTCATCTTTCGATCCGGACTGTGTCAGAAAGAGTGACTGCCATTTGACTGCGACATTACCCTGCCAAATCAGACATATCATTCATCATTTTCAAAGAAATTGTACAAAATCTTCAAATTTGTGAAGTTAGCGAGTTTTACTTCATACGTTCTTACCAGACATGCCCAAATCATCAGTTGCTGCCGTGATATTCATCCCGACCACTGCATCCCCCCGGCTAGGCGACCTGTATGTTAAATTTGTATTGATATGGTAGCGGGTTATGCTATAAATACCAAAAATATTTTCATAAATAGGATATCTTCCCCATTCCGGATCGAACAATCTACCAAAGATGCTTATAATCATGATACCTAGTAAATTTTCACGAAAAAAATGCAAAACCAGCAAATGTAAAAGATTTATTTCGCACCCTCCACCACGGGACGTGATCGTCGTTAGACTTGGCAACCCTCGAGTGACAGATAGATATCCCCGCCAGTCAAAAACACAAACAATAAACATTACTAGTTTTGATGATTTTTGGACTTAAAAGGACATTATTTGTGAAACATTTTTCATAATTTTTTTGTCTATGTCCATAGTAATTGCATTATGCATCAGGGAGATGTAGGGATTGACACGTCTTACACATATTATCTGTGTTTTAGGATGGAGAGGACATAATGTTTTTATTGCTTTGAAGAAATTCATTAACCCATAAATTAATAAATTTATTATGACGTAAAGGAAGATGAGGAATTGGATGGAATGTATTTATATTCTATTTTCTTGCAAAATACAGACAAATCCACACTATTCAACAGGTATGTAATGATAACTTTCATTATATTGAAGTTGGTAAATCGGAGAGTGCCATGCATTAACAAACGTCCAAATCTGCTGCCAAATTTAACAGCTAGGAAATCGAGCTATTATTTGCCGCATTCCCATTCGCTGAGGGGGATAACGGATTGTTAAATGTAAACCTATAACATATATCAAAATACATGAAAGTTGTCCTGTTTTTTCTGTACAAAAGCATCATGTTGGAATCAAAAAGTGGTCTTGTTTATAATACAGTCGAATTTTAACGATTTTATTCAATATTTCAATAGAAATCACTGATATTCTGAGTGCTTTTACAGCTTCCGTCAAATTGCATTTCGATAAGGTATTTTCCCATTGGCTCATAATATTAATGTTGGTGAAATCGGCCCTAAGTGACGAAGAAAATAGAACACCTAGTAGAAATTATTTGGTTTGGATAAAATTTCATATGCATTGTCAATTTTTTTAAGTAAAAAACCACTAGTTTTCAGACAATACTTCTTTTATTCTCTATGATACAAGTTATGTTTTTTTACCCTTTATAACCAATTATGATGTTTAATTATTTAGAGTTTTGATGTAAAAATTCTATTATTTGTGAATAAGTATCTATCGTTATAAATAATTGCCTTTATTTCGATAGAATAATTTTGAAATATAATTTCCGTTTTAACTTAACATATATGAAAACATGCTGTTTTCAGTTTATTTATATTATTATTTTTGTTGAATTAATAAATCGAATTATTAGATGTTGAAAATATTTACTTTTAGGCTATTTATTTTAGTTTCAATATGACTAAGTTACGTTGAAATAAAATTCGGCATTACTTCCTTTTTGCTGATGTCTAACCGAATACAAGATTTCATTCAAATTCAATCACTATTTCTGGGTGTCCCATTTCAATGAGTAGACATGTGTCAAAATATATTTTGGATGAATGTTAACAGCAAAACCTTATCTCCCATCTTTCTCCTCCAAAAACTGCTTGTGCGGCCAGGTAAGTGTCCATTGAAACAACCCGCAGACAAATGATATGTTGGAAACGTACCTATAATAGTGGGCAAGCACCTTTAACCCCTTTTCTCTAGGAAGTACATAGTGCTGTGACTATGCCCCTGATTTGGTCCGATAGAGTCCAGGTTGATTAAGTATCTGAGTTAAATTACTTCTGATTACATCATGTATTGAGGGGCCTAGGTATATGTCATTTAATTATACATATTAAAATGTAGAGGTATTTAATAGTTGTATTATTGATTACGACTGTCATCGTTATTTATATGCCAAGAGGTGCATTCGGCATATAGTAATGGCTGCAATCAACAATCCTCGTGAAGTTCATTTTAATGAAAGCTATATAAAGTACGTTGGAATAATTTCGTTCGAACGTTGTTAAAAATGCGTCAAGTAGATTGAATCTGTACTTCTCACGCAATTCTGGGCAAATTGACTTTAACACTGTGGTATTTTTATCATTCGACGGTGATAAAAATTATTGTACCTTAACATAAGACCATACGGTAAAATGAGTATAGTTGTAGTCACCGTTCGACAGATCGAGTCTTCTAGCAGATGCGCAGACCAATCTTCAGCGCATCTGCTACTCTCTCCAGTACGTATGAAGTGGGTAACAGGGGACTGCTGTTTTCATCCTCTTCCTGGAAATACACTAATGAATGTAGCACGAGCTAACGGCCTTGTCCATTGATCGTATTTCCGGGCATTGTACAGTTTTATATTGAAGATTGATAACAGGACAACTCGAATTGGACGCCGATGTCAAGTAAGTTGTCACTCTGACAAATATGATTGAAGGGTACCCATTCTTAGACACCCAACTAAAAAACGTATGACTTTGAGCTTACCGAACAAATGTTCACACACAGGGGTAGGCTGCATGTGCATGAGGGAGATTAAAATATATAAAGGGATACTGGTAGTCTTACTTTGACCCTCCAAGAACGGTGACGACAACTATATCAATGGAAAAACGGTATTTTTGATTAAAACATTAAACTTTGAATAAGCTAACTTGTTTTGAGGGTTCTAACTTTCGAAAATTATACGTGGTAAAATACTCTTCGAGTTTTTTTAAATATCTCCAATCCATTTTCCACATGGATTCTCTGCGGATCGTTTTCACAACGTTTGACTTTTGTTTGTAAAATATATTTATTCAAAGTGAATCCTGTATTATATAATACGGAATGAGATAATAGCTAATTCCAATAACATTCAATCGGCGTTATGAGTAAGTGTCTAAGCTTTTACTTTCAATAATTAATTTTTTAAACAAGAATAAATATGAACTTGCTCAGGTTCAAAAAACCAGCGTTCTTAATTCAGATAAATGTATGAAATCGAGTTTTAGCTATTAATGCTATTATAACTCTCACAAGGTAATTGCGTTGATTTTTTAAATTGTTCCATAAATGTTTGTGCTTTAAAAAATCGTTATTGTTTTTTATTACGGGCCTGTGTAATTTTTTTACTTGAGTTATGAATAATATATTCAGCAGAGTGTGCTATTGTAGGATTTTCCAGTATAATTGATATCGATTTGAACTACGTGTCCAAACAGTCGTTTGTATTGTGATCTACTAAATGTCTTGTCAAGATTCACGTTATGTAGAGAATTAAAAATATCCGATATGTCATATAATTCTGATTAAGCGTTGAGTTTAAATTGCTGCCTGCCAGAAAAATGACGCTTAGGATTTCCGTCACATATCCAGGCAAAATACAGCTTTAAAAATATAAAAGGATAACTGTAGTTAAACCAATACTTCACCTTTCTTCAGGCTGAATAAGGTCTATTTGATTACCGTCTCTGTGACCTTAACCAATCGAATACTCGTACTTTACTTCATGCTTTTTTGGGATCCTCACTACGGTATAGTCATTGGAGACAGACAACGGAAAGCAAACAAGCGAGAAAGGTTCAATTAAAAAACTCTGACTGACTGACATCTTGATAATACTATTTTATTATAATTTATCGAAAATTATGATATATCTTGACTTGTTCGTTAAGAGTGTTAAGAAATGTACGCTGTTATTTTACTACAATATTATCCCGTTCATTTCTTGACCACAACATATTCCACTTTTACTATTACCGAACTGTATATCCTGGCCGAAAGTGTGCCGTATTCGGAAGCAGAAGTTTTCATCAGGCTTGCAAGTGTGGGTAAGTTAAGGTGGAACAGTGCACGTTATAGCTATGAACTTACAATATTGTACTCAGATCATTTCTATTTTGTAATAATTATAATGATAATAAGATATGGTGGCGGTAATAGTGCTGACCAAACATCAAATCCGTCACCGCATGGACGAGTCCATCTACAGGGTGGACCAGAAAGAGGTACGAATTTCAAAACCGCATAAGTATCTTGGTGCTCGGAAATTTAGCAGCGTGCGTTCTGTGTTAAGGCTTATTACAAAAATGAAGATTCTGGCACTATGGAGCGGTGTCTGTTTCGCTTTGACTTTAATTTACATGATCTAAATCGATGTTCTAGTCAGAAAGTTCGAGTCTTCCGGGTCGATGCTAAATCAAGGTCAATACGAACAGAGGAAACTGTAAGCGAAGTTGCGATGTCCATACGGCGCGATCCACAGTTATCATCCAGCTGACCTCGCCATATTAAGAACATCTGTAAGGCGTACTTTGGTAAAAGACCTTAAATTGCACCCATATAAACTTCACAGCACAGGAATTGAAACCGCAGAACCACCATCTACGTCCTGGGTTTGCCGAAACAATGCTAGATTGTTTTCCAGGTTTTAACAATGTTCTTTTTTCTGATAGAGCTCATTTTCATTTAAATGGATTTGTCAACAAGCAAAATTACCGCAGAAAATCCCAAATTAAAACACCACAGTTTGGGCGGCCATGTCGGCTGAAGGAATCATCGGACCCTATTTCTTCGGTATTATTTTGACAGTTGGTAACACTCGTCACAGAGCACAACAAGTGGGCAAGAGTCGCACTTCTGTGCGGAGAATATTGCATAACGACCTGGGATTATTCCCTTACAAGGTGCAACTTGTGCAAGAGTTGAAACAAAATGACTATCCGCTTCGATATCGTTTCTCTGTGTGGGCTTTAAATCAATTGGAAACGGATGTCAATGTTGGTCGCCAAATCATCTTATCGGACGAAGCCCATTTCTATTTGGGAGGTTACGTTAACAAGCAGTACTGTAGGATTTGGTGTTCTGAAAATCCACATGTCGTCGTAGAAAAACCATTGCATCCAAAAAGAGTAACTGTTTGGTGTGGTGAGATTATTGGTCCCTACTTTCTTCGAGGTGAAGATGGTAACAGCGTGACGGTAAACGGGAATCGCTATAGACATGTTGAGGAGTCTTTTGTGGCCACTATTAGACGGCATGCACTTGCACAATCTCTGCTTCCAGCAGGATTTCGCAACATGCCTCACCAGCCGTGAAACTACCGATCTTTTACGCACTTAGTTCGATCATCGCGTTATCAGCCATTTAACTGAAATTGTTTCTCATTAAATAATCGGAAGGTGTATCCTTTTGAATAAACTATCGAGTGTTACATATTATTGAAGAGTGTAGTTTTAATACCAATTTAAAAAAGAAACCAACGGTTTAGAAATGAGAAGGAACACAATCGTAAGCAGAAGGTTGTATAAATTGTATCGGCCTGCATGATTGACTGGATCCATTTAAGTTCTCTATTAAATAAGTTCGTAACTAATTTTTTTCTCAGAGGGTTTAACTTGTGATGAATCTTACTACAGTACAATACCGAAACGTCGTATAATAAAAAGAAATTAGAACATTTACTCGTATGTGTTTTTTTTCGGCCATAGACCATATTTGGTTCAAAATCATAATCTTCACGGAATAAATATAGGATTGCTTTTGAAGCATTTATTACGAGCCACTGGCCTCTGATACCAATACCCTTTATGCACCTATACACAAATGGCTCCCTGCACATATTTATAACAGACAATTAGTTCCATTGAAGTTCAGGATGCTCGATTGAAATATGTTACATAAAACTACAGATTGTACAATCACTACGGTTTCATTATTCGCAAAAGGTACAGTCAGTATCGAAAAAGTTCCACAGAATAATACCGCGTATAAGCATTTCAATGGGTACTTGATAAGACATATTATATATGTAAATAAATTAATCAGCAAAATTAAATTGTAATAATAACAGCCTAACTGTTCTACTGCTTCGGCTTTCTTGGAAAATTGCAAGCAAAGGTAGCTGTTCTGTTCGGATAATGAGATAGTATAATTTGCGTTGGCATTGTTTCACTTAAGGTTACGGCTTTGTTAAGGCTACCGTATCACAAGATTCTTGATTGTTACGACCAAAAGGTAATGAGAAATTCCTATGGTTGAATACATACAGTATGTTACCACGAGTATTATACACTCGAAACATCGCCGATTTCAATTAGGCCTATCATCATTAATCAATTTTAGATGAGCGCTTTTTGATTGAAACTAAAATCGATTCAAATTTTTCTTCACACGTTTTCAGAGAAATACTTGTGGGTCTTAAAGGTTCCAGGTTGTAGGGTGTGGGGAGAGTATATCTCAATTCTTTGGTGTGAGTATACTTATACGCTTCCAATCCCGGTTATTTGACGCACCTATCAGATATACTTTATACTTCATATGCTTCCCTATACATTTGCCCTTAACACTTAGAATGATAGATAAATATTTTCAACTCACGCGTTTCTGGATATAACTGCGTTGCGGCCTGACCGATAGATGGTTGCCAGAGCAAGAGAGTGGCGAGGTAAGTCATAGCAACATTGCCAGATGGTCGGTAGTGACGATATGGCAGGGGAGAAAATTCTAGTTCGCAGCGTTGTCAAATGGGTGGGAAATATGGCATTGTGTGGGCCTGTTTAACTGACACTTCTTTATCAGACAAGGCAAGTATTACGATAACGAAAAACTTTGTCTTCCTGATTTTTTCATGAAAGGTGGTTTGGTTTCTCTGTTTACAGCTAGGAATGTTATTGAACAAGCATTTATAAATACATGATTTACAACTATCACACACACGCACACACACTATCGTCACTAGAAATATCATATTCCAGGACAGGACGTTTAAAGGCCTAAAAAACACCCCAGTGTTTGTATAGACACAGCATAGCCATGGCAGACAGTTAAGCCATGGCAGACATTTAAGCCATGCAGTATAACACAAACATCTTGGTTTTTAAGAGTGAACCCTTGAAATCCGTCCGAGAGATTTGAAATATGGGAGTCAAGTCCCTCCCATGAACTTGACGTGATATATTGTCATTTGGACTACTATGCTTCGCTTCAGGCATAAATCTGTTTTACGAGTAGTTATTTAAGAAAACACATAAAATCCAGTATGACGGAACACTGTAGTTATATCAGCTGGACTTGTTGAAGTTTAATCGTTTTCCTGTTTGTCTGGAATTGGGTGGGAAGTACAATTATTAATTGGATTGGTCTGTTCAAAAACCACTTGATTATACAGGGTGTTAAGTTAGCAGTGGATAGAGATAGAGGGACTCAAAACCTATCGAATGAACTCCTATATGTGTGGTCCGAAATTATAGTTAAGGACATATTTGCAATTTTGTGAAACTTCGAAAAAAAAGGGATAATGAACTTTCAATCTCAATTACAACTAAACCAACTAAAGCGCTGTAATTTTTTTTAGATGTACTAAATGGTTAATTTTCGCAATGGTTATGTCAGTCCTTAACAGAGCTAATTAGAAATCAACGCAAAAAATCTTAAATTCATTTTTTTTAAATTCTCTTCCATCCCTCAACTTTGGAGGGCAGTAAAAAAATTGAGGTTGTATTTCATTATTCATTTTATTGTAAAAACGATTTCAATTCATGTAAAATAAACCTTGAAAATTTCAGCTTGCTACGATAAGTGCCTCATCTTAAAAAATCTGAATGACGCACGTGGGTATCTTACATGTAGACAAGAAATTTTATTTTACGAGCTACAGTCCAATCGACTTGATGGATATTGACATATGAGGTACTGTTAAATTCGTCCTAGCAATGCGAGTGATACTGTGTGTATTAACATTTTGTAAAATCGAACTGGCGGATTTTTTACGCAAATAGTCAAATCAGCTTTATGAGCTTGGACATTCAATTCGGCATTCCGGGTGCGGGAGCGTTCAATCTTCGGTCCGACCGAAATTACAAGTTAGGCAATGCTCCAGCGCGGAATTTGTATCTAACGTTTGGCATCAGAGTAGAATCATGTCATTTTCTCCGCGAGATTATGCAGAAATGCATTACAATGCTCGAGCAGCTGCTCGCATGTATCGGGAGTATGTGGTTAGAAGAGGTGGACCACAACCGGCGGTATATCTCTCTATAAGCACCAGAGCCATTGCCCGGAGCAGAAACATATCCCATACTTCAGTGCACACAATACTACGCTACAAAATGGAATATTCAGCATGCACAATTCCCATTAATGGAGCGTGGAAGATCCATACGCTATTCGTCGACACAGCTTTCAACGTCAATTCGGCGTTTATTTATGGGCTGGAGTACTCAACAAAAAATTGGACCATATGAATTGGCCGCCAGATTGAATGGTTACCCATACCTTGCTTTTCTACAAAGCAGTTTGCATGAGCTGCTAGAGAATGCCAATTTGCACGGGATGTACGGCATTACTTATACAGTGCCTTTTCTGGGCGTTGGATAGGTAGAGGAGGACATACGATGACCTCCAAGGTCACCCGATTTAAATCCTGTAGATTTTTTTATATGGGAGTTCTATAAGGGGATAATCTATATATATATATCTGAATATACCAACCAACTGCGCCAGAAAATTGATGAAGCAAAAATAAAAATTATGGAAAACGCAAATTCATTTCAAAGACTAAAGGTGTCGCTTGAGTATAGAAAATAATGGAGGCCAGTTCTTTGACGTTGACATTTATCGGTAACTCGCCATAAAGAGCTGTTAAACACAATAGGTTCTGTACTTGTAAGTGGTAAGGATTCTTTGCGTTTCTTAGGTTTATCGCATCGCAACAACGAATGTGACATGATACACTCATCGTAGCAATTTAAAATTTTCAGGGTTGATTCTACATGGATTGAAATAGTTTTTACAATAAAATGAATAATGAAATACAACCTCAATTATTTTACCGCCCTCCAAAGTTGAGGGATGGAAGAGATTTTTCACAAAAAAATGAATATAAGATTTTTTACGTTGATTTCTAATAAGCTCTGTTAAAAAGTGGAATAACCGTTGCTAAAACTAACCATTTAGCTCATCTCAAATTACAGCCCTAAGCCTAATGGTTTAGTTGTAATTGCGATTGAAAGTTCATTATCCCGTTTTCTACGAAACTTCACAAAGTTGCAAATATCTCCTGAACTATAAAATTTCGGACCAGACATATAGGGGTTCATTCTATAGGTTTTGAGGCCCTCTATCACCTGGCTTTCGTTGATACACTACTAACTTTACACCGTATATATAATCAATAATATGATATGATTTATTTTGATATAGTTTGACCTGTAGTGGTCGAAGAGTCATCGTACCTAAGTGAACCTACCTAGATACGATTCGATTCCGCTTTTTGAAACGACTTGATTGATCCCTTTTCTTTGAAACTCCTAACGAAGTATATGGTCAATCTACTTGATGCTATTTTTACGCCTTATCGACCACTTGTCGATGTGCACAGATTGACCGAGTTCACCTCAAACCATATCTATACTAATCAAATGTGAGTTCCACATAAAATAGTTTTTGGGTCTGGGTTAAATAATGGTAAACAAAACCGAGAACTTGACCGTGACACTGATATCCTTATTCTTCAGATGTGATAAAAGTGTTTGTGTACATAATACATCTAATTTCAATATTTGGATTTCGTCGAAATCGTGGATATTGATTTGAGCTGTAGATATCGTAAATTACATTGATTCCGTGAACACACATACCTGTGTGTAGGTGTAAACGACGAAATAATACGGAAATAAGTCGAAAACTAGTGTTATGAAAGTTGGAAAGACATATAATGAAGGTTATAATATATTATTGGTATTTCAACAACTCATAGGATAGTACACCAAATTACATGGAGATGCCACATAGGATAAGAGTAGACTTGATACATTTTGTTTCGGTTTCGACACTTGGCACGATATATACGTCAGATATTGGTGAAATTGATTCCTGTAATTGTTTGAGATATCGTGGAACATCAAAGGGTCAGAGATGTACATAGATAATCACTGATGGAGGGGTTTTTGAAGACTTTGATCCTTTGTAGACAAACACAAAAGTAGAGCTTCCTTCTAAGTATAATTATTGTCAAAATTTCTGATAGCCCTTTGTTCTTTTGATGAAACGGCTTTCCAAAAAAGGACGGAATGTTTTTAAGGTCTGTCGCAAAGTAAACAGGACAAACAAAAAATGAACAAACATTTACTGCATAAGAATAATAGATGGTAAAAAAGTACAGCTGTAAAGAAAATAAAAGGAGGAAAATGCCAATATAACTGATCACAACCTAAACAAAAACTAGCTTAAAATATAATGCTGGAGAAAAACACCTTTAAGAAGCACCATTTAGCAGAAGATCTTTTAAGTGTTCTTTAAAACTATACCGCGGCAGGCTTTCTGTTCTGTAATCTAAGCTATTGTACAACATGCATGCATTATATGAGAAGGACCTGTTAAAACAGATTAACTATGAAGTGGCATTGTTAAAGCGAATGTGTTACGGATATGGCGTTGATGAACATTATACCTAAAAAGACAAGTAACTCATGTATAAAGGTTAGATAGTTGTATTTAACTAAATCTGTCATCTTTAACCAACCTATTACAGGATAACGATTCGAAACATGATCAAATTTTCTTAAACTAAATATAAATCGTACGCAATTATTTTGTACTACAGATATTCTGTTACGACTTGCAACATCCAAACAAGGATAATAAACAAAAGATTCACACAACTTTTTTCAGCAAATTTTTGTTCGCATACAGAGTTCTCAGACGGATGTAACTTCTTTGTAAGAGGTTATTTAAATGTTCACGAAGCCGCACTTTTTCATCAATAAACACACCTAGACACTTGACACTTTCAGAAAAAGGAAGATTTTGATTGTTAATAGATATACTCAAGGAAGCTTTGACTTCGGCTCTTCTGTGATTTGGACAAAACAGCACAGCAGAAGATTTAGAAGCATTAACGGTTAGGCTGTTATTGGCTGAGTAGGTGCAAATAGAGTCAATGTCTTCGTTAATTTCCATAGTAGCAGTCTGGAGGTTCTCAGGATAAAATAAGTAAAGCAGTTGAGTGTCATCCGCATAAGACTGTAGCTGTGAATTTTGAATGGACTTATCAATATCGGCTACATAAATTAAAAATAACAAGGGTCCTAAAATTGAGCCCTGAGGCACACCCGAAGTAATAAAGTGCTCATTTGACAAAACTCCAGAAATTGAGACGCGCTGAGAACGGTGGGTTAGGTATGATTTAAAAAACTGCAGTGCTATTTTATCAAAACCATAAAATTTTAGCTTAGCACACATCAGTGCGTGATCAATTCTATCAATTATCGTGCAACAAGCGCCGCGATGTTCGGACCGAACACCAAGATAAAACACAGCATTGTCCGTTTGGCCCGGTGGAACGGATTCTTTGTGAATAATTCCCTTCGAATCGTAGAAAAAAATCAACATTGTCTTCATCTTGGACTTTTCCAAACTGCTTTTTTTCGGATTTTTCTCGCTTGGGTGCTTACATTCGGCAGTTTGATGCTTGGTTTCAGGATCGTATTGAAAATACCAGGTTTCGCCACCAGTCACAATGTTGTACAGAAAGTTTTTGTATTTTTTTGCCTCTTTAATTATGTCTCTCAAATTTTGAAATCGAGGCAATTTTTGCGCCTTTCTGATGCCCAAATTCTTGGTCAAAATGCGATGGATTGAATCTTTAGAGATATTTAATTCCATTTCGATGTATCTCAATGAAGATTTTGGATCTTTTTTGATAACTTCACGCACTTTTTCGACGGTTTCTGGAGTAATCACAAATTTTGGCCGGCCAACATATTCGTCGTCTTCAAGCGACTCACGATTCTCTTTGAACCGTGTAAACCACTGGTGGACTCGGCTACGAGATAAACAATCATCACCATACACTTGCATCAATCATTTGATGCGTTTCGGTAAATGTTTAACACAGAACTTGACATTGGCTTTTTATTCGAAGCTTAATTTTCGACCTACGCTGAAAAGGTAATGTCAGGATAACTCCGCGTGAAGTGGTTCGATTGTCAGGGGATTGTGACAAGGCATCAACGAAACATGTACCTATCCAGCGCTAGTTCCCGATAATAGATGGCGCTACTTATATCGGATATCTTTCAAAAGTCCTGTTCACTTTGCGACCTTGTAGAATTGTCCTCTATCTTGGTCTCATATTTTGGGAGTTGAATATAAAGAAGGGGTGAATTTTCAATGACCTGTACCTACCTTCTGACGTAGGGTGTAATGGCCGTAATAAATCTACGAAATATTAAAACATAGAGGGGAAAATCCGGCTACTTGTCGTGATTGTTATCGTTTTAAAGTCTAAAACCAAGGGGATTTAATGTTTGCGAAAACAAGGTAGGAGGTGTAAGGGTGGGGGTTAAGGGAGGAAATTGCGTGTTGTTATTCATTAAAGACAGAGAAATAACATGTATATTGAGCTAATAATGACTATTACTCACGAGCGAGAAGCTCAACCGAATGGTCATGCAATCGCAAATTAACCCTTACAAAAAATAAATGTTGAACCCTGACTAACTACCCCAATACATCAATATGATTTGTCAGTCTGGTTATCGGCGCCCAGACAGTGCGATTTTGTAAAGATTCGCAATATGGAATCGAGCATTTTAGGCACTAAAAAAACTTATATCAGGTAATTCCCCCAACGTAGCGCCTATAAAAATTATCAGTATGAATCACTAGGGTGTTAGCTACATACATACAAAACAGTATTGTATTTCGAGAACGTTATAATTTGACTGAACAGACCGACACCGATTACCTGTGGCGAAGTGGCATAGTGCATTGGCAATGCGGATGATGGCATGTCTTTCTATTATATACAGAGTTCTCGAAATAATGTAAATCATTATATCGCGAATTTTTATCACGACTTGTAACTACCAAGACTTTCTTATGGGGATCCATACGTAAATGGATGTTTACCTTCCAAAATGAATTCCTAATCTAAGAAAACAAAACCGTCAAATATGGGAACATTATGTCCCACCTCTGCTTTGCTGCAATCCCGATTCCCTCGGTCTTGGAAGAATTTATTAATTTAATTTATTTATTTATTTGAATAGTTGACAGTAAATAGTTACCGAAATCAGCAGTAATTTCCAAGTTTACATATTATGTTTATTCCACACCTAGACATGAATATCTGTATGTGCAGGAAATATTATAGAAGAAGAGTACAATCTAAGACTTATGGGTAACTAAAATGAGTAAAACTTGCTGCACAAAAGTACAAAATAATTACAACAGTACCACAAACAAATTCAAATTCTGTAATATAAAATTTAGACAACTTTTTTTAAAAATATTCCTTCTATGGATTTTTCTAATATTAATAGGTAATATCTCATAATTAGGTGCTAGGTAACTAAAAATCTCAGTTTAGCATTGGTGTTACTATTTGGTGTAATAAGATGTCTATTGAAGTTATTTCTAGTGCAATAAGTGTTATATGTTTTAATAGAGGATGGGTTGGTATAAACAAACAGGCAGACAGAATATATAAACTTATAACTTTTGGAATATCTTCCGAATATAATAGGGCTGTAGAGTACAATTAATTTTGTTTTAAATATAACTTTAATAATATAATTCTGAACCACATAATTGTTTAAGAGAGTTCAAATTATTTATTTCGACATGAATAAACATCATAAACAAAAGATATTCTACATATAGAGCAATGACGACAAAGGACAGTCTCTCGATTATAAAACCGATACATTGGACCCTTTAATACAAAGAGTCTATGCGAGAAAGCCCTGAACACCCTAAAAGTCCTTAAACAGAATAAAAAAAAACAATAAAGAGGCAAATGAAGAGGTGAAACACAAAAAGGCAAAAACGAAGAAAGAACCCCCGGGAGCTGGCAACGGACGCGAAGAACAAATCTATACAACTTGTCAGCGAGAAGGAATGTGAAATTGAGATTATTTCTACTTCTCTGGGGACTAGGCAAAGGCACAAATCTTTCTCTTAAATAGGGCGGTTGACCTGTTTGTATAACCCTATAGATAAAAGAATACATGTGATATTTTCTGCGATTCGTCATGTTTAATATGTTGTAGTTATTCAGATAAGGAGTGATATGGTTTCGATATGAAATTCCAAACGCAAATCTCATGCAACTATTTTGAACTTTTTGTATGCATTTTTGGTTCGCGACGATAGCGAATCACCATAGACGACATCTCCATAGTCAAAAAGTGATAAGATTAAGGTATTACACAAATAGTATTTTTGTTTGGCTGATAAATGTTTTTTTAATTTGTTTATATTTTTTAGTCGCATGTAAGCTAAATTTGTTATGTTTTTTATGACTGCCGAAGCCAAGCGAGCTATCAAATATAATGCCTAGGGTTTTTGTCTCCTGAACTATGGGGATTCTGTCATTGTTAATAGAAATTACTAAATTTTGTTCAAAATGTTCTCTTTCATTACTGTTTTTATTCATAACCATTACTTGCGATTTTGAGGGGTTTAGTTTAAGATTGTGATGCTTTGCAAATCTGTCAATTCTTTGGAGATCTGAATTTAGTTGTTGTTGTGCAATATGGATTGTGGTTTTATTGACAGGGAGATATATTTGTGAGTCATCTGCATATTGTTTTATCTCTGCGAATTTTACCGATTTGACCATGTCAGATATGTAGATTGAAAATAGCAAAGGAGATAAAATTGAACCTTGAAGAACTCCTCTTTTTATAGGTTTAAAATCGGTTTTGTAAATAGCAGAATCATTTGCTAACATAACACAGTTTGAACGGTTGCTTATGTTTGTTTTTATTAGATTTACGGAGTTCTGCGAAAACCCCTGGTAATGTAACTTAGCTAGTAACATTTCATGATTCAGTGTCGAACGCTTTACTAAAATCGAGAAGAACCATGCACGTACTATTTTTTTTGTTCTTGATGATGTCTGATATCATCCAAGATATTAACTAATGATGTACTTGTGCTAAAGTTTTTCCTAAAACCGGATTGACTATCGGGTATAATATCGTTTGTGTCACAAAAAAATCTAATTTGATTATAAATATGCCTTTCTAAAATTTTGGATGTAGCGGGTAATATGCTAATAGGCCTCAATTCTGTAAATTCTTTAGGTTCTGCTATTTTTGGTAAGGGTTTAACAATAGCTTTCTTCCATATTTCTGGAAATAATGCCCCCAAAATACATGTGTTGATTATATTCAGCAAGGCATTCGTACAAAATGGGATACATAACATTAGGTCTCTCATAGAGAAACCATCCTCTCCAATGGCATTTGATGAGATATTAGTTACAATTTTGATTAGACTGGCCCTGTCTAACAGTTGGAAGCTAAGAGAATCGTTAATGTTTACATTGTTTTTGTAAAAATTGATTAATTCTTGGGAAGCAGTGTATGGTAAATTGTCGGTCTGCTGGAAGTAATTGTGTATGTCATTTACATTTTGTAAGTGTTCGGGTATAGTTGAGTGAGTTTTCTTGCATGTTATGTTGAGCTTTTTGGTAGTGTCCCAAAATTCCTTACCTTTCTTTGTTGAGAGTAAGTTAAAGAATATATTTTTTTCTCGGATAATTGCATGCTTTGTATAGTTCCTTAGTTGTTTATAATATTCAAAATGAGCCTGTGATTTTGATTTTTGAAATTTTTTATGAGCTTTATCTCTTAGTCTGATTAAAATTCTTATATTTTGAGTTATCCAGTTATTATTATTTTTTTGGTCGATTTGGTTTATATAGTAAATATCCTCCCACCCAAGTAGAAACCCTTCATTTAAGAAGGATTCTCTATCTATATTATTGTAGTCTCTATATTTAATAGTCTTTTGTGATTTATTTATTTTTGACTTTCGAAAGGCTGAGTAAATAGGTTATGATCTGAGAGATTTTGAGAAACCGCCAATGATTTAGAATCAATAGAGATAAGATCCTCCCCCTTGCACAGATTATATCAATGAGGCTAGCCTCTCTTGTGGCAAAATTGAATCTTGTTGGCTCACTGATCCTTTGTGATAAGTTAAAACTATGAATTATATTTTTGAGGCGATTTGTGTATGCAGAATTATTTAAAATATTAATATTTAGGTCTCCTATCAGTAATAAAAAATCATATTTGAGACTGACAAAACCGAGAAAATTTTTTAAGGTCTAAGTCTAAAAAATAAGTGACACTCTCAGAAGGCGAACGATAACTATTAACTAAAAGATAATTTTTTCCACCTATCTTAAATTCTATACGTATGGTTTCTGCACTGTTAATTTCCACATTGTTATACAGACCACCCCAGGTAGGAATTCCATATCTTATCAAAGATTCTACTAGGGCTTTATATCAAGATTTTTTTGCTTAAAATATGCCTTAGAGTATAGAATCTAGGAATAAGTTTTCGAATATGCTATTAGCATGTCGTGCAACATGTTTATCCCAATTGAGATGTCTATCAATTGTTGTACCCAGATATTTGGTACAGGGGACACTTTGGCGACTTTCCAATAAATACTTGATATAGTAAAATGATATGCTTTTTGTTACACCGAAGCAGCCGCGCAGGCAGCAGCCTAAATGCCAGGGAGCCGGAGCTTAAAGATACTTTGTTAATCCGATTTTTGAACCGCCTAAGGTCAGTCGAACTGGGAGAAGCCTCCTCAGCTAGATTGTTTCACAATCTCGACACCATTCGGACAAAGGAGGGGTCATCTCGGCCAGTTCTGGATGTATGAAGTTTGACACAGTTAGGCGGGAGGGGCAAAACCCGATGGCATAGTGGTAGAGGAGATCCGGTGCGAAAGAGTCCGTGAGAGATGAGTCATCAGTCGAATAGCCCTCCTCTCAACAGCATCGAGCATGGATAATGCAGTCCGAGCGACAGAATCCCGAACATGTGAAGAGTACTGGAGGCTGGGTCTTATTTGGGTCTTGTACAGAGTGAGGAGGTTATCTGTAGGAAGATAAAAAAACTGCATGTAATGTCCACTATGCTAGACGAAGGTCTAATCCATTAACCAATACTCATTATTTCGAAGCAAGCCCATACGAGCAATTGCGCAAGTATTATGAAATTATACGTTTCATAAAAAGATTTCAGTACTGTACAAGGAGTAGCATATAAAGAGCTGAGAGAAACAAACGCAGGAGTGCCAAAAGGAAGTAAACTTGAACTGGACCTTCACCTATCGTATGCTTTTAACGTTATGCTATAGATCTGTAGATGATATCTCTATTTTAGCAACAGTACTTCAGTGGCGGGTGAAAATTTGCATGACTGTAAAAGTGCAACAACAATGTTCCTGAAAATGTGTCCATTTTTAGCTTTATAGTTTTTGAAGATCAGTCCAGTGACAAGGGAGTTAGAAAAAAAAGATCGTTCAAACTTCGGTTTCGACATTTTATTTTCAGAAAGAAATTGAAAAACCGTTTCACACGTTGTTTCTTGTGTTTCTGTGAAAACGTCTCAATTTTCTTACAAAATGTATGAGAAGTCCTTAAAGGTACATTCATTGGGCGGTACAAGACGCATCCATTCTATTTGGTATTTGATACATTTGTCTGACATGTCTGCATACAAATATCCAGATATAATGGGAGCAATTAAAAGAATATACAGGGTGGCACATCGAAAACGAAACAGACGCATTTACTGGCAGCACAGTTTTTTTTGGAAAAACGCTCAGACCCGTCGATTTTGTTTTCGAGGAGGACACAAGTTTGGCAAAAAATCACGTTAACACGTGCAGCCCCCTGGGCGGGGGTGACACCAACCCTAAAATCTTAAATGGAAAGGGGGGTCGAGTGATACCTTATTTTAAAGGTATTTCAATTCCCTTTATAATGATGTAAAATACATGAGCTTCGGTTCAGTAGTTTTGAAGATGTATTGATTTAAAGCTTAAAGTAGACTTTAATAGGTACATCAGATTAGTTTGTACTACTTTCAGAAGAAATTTGACTAAAAGAATTTACTTAATAAGTAAATGCGATTCTTCACTACGCCCATGGTTTGTTTATCATTTTGTTGTTGAAAATAGCTATTGGGGCGTTTTTCTGTGGCAAAAAAGTTATTTCTTGAAGAAAGATAAGGAAATACCTCGTACTTATTTTAAATAGGAATTTAGTACATAGTTTGCGATTGATTTGACCAAACTTTGTTGCTAAAATAACTTGTAACGCTTTATTACATAAATTAACCATGGTATATTCCACAGCAGAAAGAGTTGAAATTATCGAAATATTTTTCGGAAATGATCAGTGCGCTAATAGAACAGCAGAAATATTTAATGAGCGACATGAGAACAGTAACGTGCATCGAAAATATGTTCTAGAACTTGTAGCCAAATTTCGGGAAAGTAGGTCAGTAGCCAATAAAAAACGCAACACTGAAAATCCCATAAGGAACGAAGCAATAGAAGTGGGGGTTTTAGGGAAAGTTTATGTAGATCCTACGTTAAGTACCCGCAAATTGGAGACTGTGTGTGGTGTTCGCCCACGTAAGGTCCAACGGATTCCAGAGACCCATAGTTTTCACCCGTATAAAATTCACCTGGTACAAGAACTTAATGAAGACGATTTTCATCGGTGATTACAATTTTGTGAAGATATGAGTGAACGAATTATAAACGATGAACATTTTCTATTCAACACTTGCTTTCCCGACGGATGTTCATTTTTCTTAAATGGCGTAGTGAATCGTCATAACTGCCGATATTGGTCCGATTCTAATCCCAGAATTTATCATGAGGTTCATACACAGCAGCCACAAAAATTAAATGTTTGGGCTGGTATTTTTGGCGATCATTTAGTTGGTCCTTTTTTCTCACCTGGAAATTTGACCGGTAAAATGTATTTGGAATTACTGGAAGACGCCATAGATCCTGCATTAACATCCATAATTGAAAATCAGAATGATAGGCGGTACATTGTGAATATGTTGATGTTCCAACAGGATGGTGCCCCACCACATTACGCATTACGTGTTCGACAATATTTAGATCAGACGTTTCCAGATCGATGGATTGGTAGAAGAGGTGCCATTGAATGGCCCCCAAGATTGCCAGATTTATCACCTTTGGATTTCTTTATGTGGGGTCATTTAAAAAGCAAAATCTATGCTACTCAGCCCACATCATTAGAAGACCTGCGACAAAGAATTGTGAATGAGTGCCTTCAAATTACTCCTCAAATATTGCCAAATGTGCGGCAACGTTTTGAGCAAAATCTTTATTATTGCATAGAGAGTCAAAGTGGCCATTTTCAACATTTACTTGCGTAACGGGTCAGTTCATTCTTCATTTTTAAATTACTTTGCTGCCAAATGTATTGATCTCCACTAATGATGATGTATTAGTTTTATTTAAGCTTTAAATCAATAAATCTTCAAAACTACTGAACTGAAGTACATTAATTTTATATCATTATAAAGGGAATTGAAAGACCTTTAAAATAAGGTATCACTCGACCGCCCTTTCCATTTAAGATTTTGGGGGTGGTGTCACCCCCGCTTAGGGGGCTGCACGTGCTAACGTGATTTTTTGCCAGACTTGTGTCTCCCTCGAAAACAAAATCGACGGGTCTGAGCGTTTTCCAAAAAAAAAACTGAGCTGCCAGTAAATGCGTCTGTTTCGTTTTCGATGCACCGCCCTGTATAAGAATTACGAAAACAACGTCTACAGGCGGCAATTTTATTAGGTAAGTAATAGGATATAAGCTTACTGCAATCACAAATTTAATGGCTAGACATTTATGAATGGATAGATATGGTTCCTATAGAAAACTTAATATCCAATATTCAGTTCCTTCGGCTTTTAGGCGCTTTTATTTTTATGGAAGTGGGTCCCTTACTTAGATAAGACGAGACTTCCTGCTTAGACATTTTTTTACCACGAGTCAACGCTACCTGGGAGGTTTTGTTTCCTATTGTGGTGTGGTTAATCGTAAAAAAGGAATGTGAACGTATTTGACAACCTGACTGTTGACCGTACGAATTTTACACCCCACGATACCTAGAACACAAGTTTTTTCGGGGATACTTGACCTCACGACTAGACTGACCTTGCTTTTTGTACTGTTCGTTGAGTCTAGGAAACAAAACAAAATTGCAATCAAATCTTATAGGAGGTTTATTCCAGTTTTCGGAAATACCCTTACATTCTCTGTGCGATCAATGGTTACCGAGATATCAGTGATCGATGACAAAAGGATCTTTTTTCATTCAAAGTCATACAGGGTGGCCCGACGAAAAGGTCGCACCCCTATTTGTGGCTCTCCTTCTAGTGGTACGTCTTTTCATCTACAGCCGTACAATACATGGTGATCCAAAAATGAGATATTGCGTTACATTTTACCTTTTTAAATGGAACCCCCTCATTTTTTTATTTTTACATTGTCCATGAAGTGTTAGTATTTTTTGTATAATAAAGTTTATAACTATCTTCAATCGTTGTGAAGCTATTTTGAGTTTATAATAAAATTCGACTAACTTAATACTGATAATAATGAAATGCACGGCAAAAAATAATAATCATGGATACCAGCAAGAACAATTAGCATCAGTCAGTTCTCATAGAAAAACTTTGTTGTGATAAATATTGAACAATGACTTATTCATTAGAAGAAATGGTAGAAATAACAAAACTGTATTGCCATAATGAGAGCATTGCAAGAGCCATTTTTCACCGCAATACAACCTGTGAAAAATCACTGAAAAATTTGGACGTTTTTCTTGCTCCCTTAATTTTTTTGAGTAGTACAGTGGAATCCACTTATAATGAACTTGCTTATAATGGAAACCCGTATATAATGGACACAATTTAAGGTCCTATAAATAATTGCACGTAAAATCCTTGGATATTATAGACTCGCTTAAAATAGACCCTCGCTTATAGACTATTTTGATCTATTATATGCAACCTATTTTGGTAGTTTCCCGAAACTCGTGGTGTCATAACCGATTGAGTAGCTTGATACCTTTTTAGGTCCTAACATCAAATTAATATATTCTGTAACTTTACACAAACGTTTCGACTTTTAGTAGCAATGACAATTGTTGACGGTTAGCTTTCTGACAAAGCGTTTTATTGTTACGTGTTTTCCAGTCCCTCTAATGATACCTTACTAAATTATCCTACTTATTTGAAACGTTAGAAGCAGTGTTTGGTTGTATTCACCTTGTCTCGGCTGTGCCTCCGAGAAGTCACCGGAAACTTGGGTTCAATACTGCTATTACTCCTGTCAGTGACAGTCTTATTATCTGCGGTGTATAAATCGACGAAAAACGTGTTCTTATTTACAGTTCATGATCAAACAAAAGCGTTTTGGTCCGAGGATTAATGCGCACCCCGACCGGTAAGTTCACTTTTACCTACCTGCAAAATCGGAGAAACCTGGTTTCTTTCTTTTTTATAAGCACGTCTACCTTGGCGACGTTTGCGACATAAAATTAGTCAATTACCGAAGCAATGATAATGATCCTGTTGAAAAACGTTTTACGGTCTCTAGCACTTTTACGGGGAGTCCCAAATTGACGTGACTCATGCACTTGTTGAATGTCAAACATGCACACAGGAAAGCAGGTATAAGGGTTGAAAGAATGAACTTTTGTGGTGTTTTGATATCTCCAAGGTCAGGGGCGGATCTTGAAAATATTTTTGGAGCGGTTCATATGATGAATTTTTCAAAAAAGAGTTGGGGAAGGGATGGACTCAGGATTCATATTCAGGAAGATGTCCATTTTGTCTGCAAATTGCATATTTTTCAATGCAAAAACAATTTTTAGCTTTAACAGTGGCGTGCGTACGGGTGCAACTTGATTAACTTTCACTACGTACTAGATATCAGTGAAATATCTGGCGCGGTTCTGAAAATATTAATTTCCATTTTTTTCGTAAAACTTCAACACCCCGAGTTTTTGTAAGGAAATATGTTTGGACCATAGTTTATAACTAACATCAGTTTTTCATGTAGATACACACACTTAAATATTCGCGTATCATTAAGGAACACCCTGTATAAGTGATTTATTATTTCTGATGAATCTTCGACCTCTGCATGTCAAGCTATATCAAGCAAATCTATCATATTTCTGTTTCCATGGCAGATGTAGGGTAAATATGTGTGACTTATTATGTCGTAACAGGTACATAGTATCACTGAGATCAGCAGCTTCTTAATAATAGCAGGTCTATCACTGGTACCAAATATGTAACAATTCACAACCATTTACCGCATACAGCTTCTACTATACAATTTTCTACATGTCTGAAAATGAGCAGGAATTTCTGAAACTTTGTATCACTTGTATACAGCGATTTTATTTACGTTAAGTTTCAAAACCTACGACTACCTAAACGATGGAAGTATAAAACTTGCTATAGTAATCGAACTTCTGTCCACAAGTTTTCTGTTGCTTAAAGATATCCGCACACAAGTCTTGGTTCCTCATTTATGTCGTTTTGTCAGTCCTTGTCTGTTGTATATCAATTTGTAATAAGTACTGAGTCAATCTACTTGACAGATAACACAAATTAAAGGCTAGGCGAAATGGGTGGTATACAGGATCATAAAATTAAGGTGTAGATATAAAAGCAATTAAGTCATCATTTACAAAAGTATCACAGAACGCTAAAGTGGTATGTACTACGATAATGTCCAAATGTTGTGAAAATATATAAATATTTCTCCTGTAGCGGTGTGTCAGTGACGACACCACCGCAGATCAAGTTGGAGTTTATACATCGGACCTTATCATTTAATTTTCCCGTTGTTACCAGGATCAGCACCCCCTACTCCCTACGACCGTCAACCCCTAAGTTTTAACACATATATCAAATTTTTGAAAATGAATGAAAAACATTCTAACATCCCTACCGTTAATAACAACCCGAAAAATTACAAATTTTTTGTCGACAATTCAAAACTAATATCAAATGTCAAACAAGAATCCTGGGAACAATTATACTCTATAAATAATATAGACAAAGCAATGGGACTGTTCATAGAGAAAATAAAAAAACTAATAGATATTAGTACCAATAAAGTAATAATTAGTCACAAAGAGAAAAGCAGAAATGCCTGGATTACTAAAGGATTAATAACATCGGCAATAGAAAAAGAAAGACTATATAATGTAATGAAACTAACGCCAACTACAGAGAATACCGACTGCTACAACCAATATAAAAATAAATTTATAGAGCTTCTAAGGCAAACCAAACGAAAACATTACCTAAATAAATTGAATCATAACTTAAATGATCCTAAGCGGCTTTGGACAACTATTGATGAGATTACTGGGAAAACAAAAGTTAAAGAGTGTGTCACTGAGTTAAATTCAACATCGGGAACAGTATTAAAAAATACTCAACAGATATGCGATGAATTTGTACAATTCTTTACTGACATAGGCGAAAATTTAGCAAGTAATATACAAGCAAATGTACAAAATACTCAGCCTCCAAAAAGAACTTTGAACTCATTTATTTTGGATAATGTCGAGCAATGTGAAGTATACACCACTGTTATGTCCTTAAAAAATCGGAAAAGTCCTGGGTTCGATGGTATTAAAAGCGAGCATTTGAAAATTATAGCCGAGGACATAACAGAACCACTCACTTACCTAATCAACAAATGCTTTGAATCTGGCATATATCCCTCAATTTTAAAAAAAGGTAATAAAATACCGATACATAAACCAGGAACAAAAACAGATATCAACAACTATAGACCAATATCAATAATATCCAGTGTAGCAAAGGTTTTTGAAAAAGTTTTATCTACTAGAATGATTCGATACCTCACAAAATTCAAAATTTTACGTGAAAATCAATATGGATTTACAGAAGGGAAGGCTACATCGGACGCAATAACTAAAATTGTAAATCAAATATATCAAAATATTGATAAAAGAATTCGTTCAATCTGCATTTTTGTTGATTTAAAGAAAGCTTTCGACACAGTTAATCACAAATTATTATTAGAAGCATTGGAGAGAATTGGTTTCAGAGGAAACGCGTACTCACTGATCGAAAGTTATTTGTCAAATCGCCCACAATCTGTGCAGATATCAGGATCATTTAGTAAAGAAATGTATATTAAGTGTGGTGTCCCACAAGGAACTGTCTTAGGTCCGCTGTTGTTCAATATATATTTAAATGATATTTTCCAAATTAATTGTGTTGGCAAAATAACTAGTTTTGCAGATGATACTGCAATATTATATGAAGGCACTGACTGGTCTGATCTGAAAAATGTAATTGAAAATGATTTTATCAAAATTATTCAGTGGTTTAACAGTAGAAAATTAAGCATTAACTACTCTAAAACACATTTTTTACCATTTGGATCTTATGCTAGACATCTGCCAAATTACACAAATTTCTCCTTCAATATTAATGATCAAAAAATGCAAATTAATAGAGTGCCCAACATAAAATACCTTGGAGTGGTCTTGGATCCTCACTTACGATGGGACATCCATGTCAATTATATTTTAAAGAAAGTTAGATTTGTATCCTACAAAATTAAATATCTTGGGAATATATTGACAGAAAAATATCTTCGAACATTATACCATGCACTGATTGAGCCTCATCTCACATATGGTATATTAGCATGGGGAGCTGCATGTTCCTCACATATCTATAATTTAGATGTTTTTCAAAAAAGTATTCTAAAAATGATATTTAAAAAAACCGAAACTTTATCCCACTGAAAAATTATACGCAGATGTTCGAATGTATGATATAAGACAGCTTTATTTCTTACACAGTATCACTCACTACCATAAATTTGTAAACACCGACCAAAAAATTAAACATAATCATTATACCAGGTACAAAATTCGTGGCACAGTAGTTCCTCAACCGCATAAATCTATAATGCAACGATCATATCTCTATTTAGCGCCTAAATTTTATGAAATTATACCTAAAGACTTAAAAGATTTACGTTTCGGAAATTGTTTCAAATTCTATATCTAGGACTCAAATTCATAAACTCATAAATACGAACATCAACTAAATACATAATCTACTGTAGCTAATTTTTGTCCTTTTTTGTCATTTGCATTCTACAGTTTCAACTTAAATTATTGGTCCATGTACAGGCGATGCCTTCTATTGGGCCTGTTTTGATTTTATATTTATTTACTCATATTGTTTGTTATCTTTGTACATTGAGTGAATAAATATTATTATTATTATTATTATTATTATTATTATGTGGTATGGTAGCAACACTGTGTAAAAATTTCATCGGTACTTCTCAAGTTATAGGTGGTTAGGAGATTAGCGGACAGACCGACATACACACATTTCATAGAACATCGGAAAAACATCTCTTTTTCGAAATTTTTCACGATTACAATACTTCTCCTCCAGTAGGCGTAGGAAGTAAAAAGTAAAATATTTTAATGTTGCCAGATCGATCATTTTGACGGGTATAAAGTGGTCAATCAAGCGCACACGCTTACGCAGAGTATGCATACACTTAAAAACAAAGCTTCCACAATACACGTTCTGTTAATGAATACTTGAAAAATATTCAGGAACTTTGGCAACATGGAAATTTTCGTTTTCACACATATTTTCAAATATTATCTAATATCTTGAAAACTATCAAATTTGGGAAATAGTTCATAAGAACCTTTTCTGTGATGATCCAAAAGTTCAAAGAAATCTTTGTCTAGAGCGAAAGAAATAACAATTTTTTAAACTTGTTCAAAAAAGCGTTTGAACAATGTTTGATGCAATTTAGACATGCTACGTCGTTGAAAGCGTATGCAAAAAAATCTATGCAGAATATTTTTCCTAGCAGATTCGAAGATATTACCTGGACTACTTGTTTTGGGTATTTTGTTGATGGTTTGAGGGTCTTGTATACCTTACACAAAATAGATCCTTCAAGAGATACTGGTTTTCTGGTAGCACCATTACGGTTAGTGGTGTACCATCGACTTGTGTGGTAATTTATGGACGAGGACGACACCTTTTATGTATTTCAGGTAGTTGCAAGTAGAACGGAAGTGAGTCAATTTTGGCGTCATTTACTCAATCTATCACGAGTTTTTTTGTGCCCAATTAAACACAGCACATCAGGTAAAAAAACGGTGATTATGCTTCTATATTGATGGAACCTAAGTATGTTGTATGTTAATGCTTTTAGATTCGTATCTTTCGTATTAATTCTGTTTTCTTTTCAGGTGAGTGCTGTAGCTAAAGTCTTAGAGCGGCTTGGTGAGTAATAGTTAATTATATTTTCATATTGAGAATTGGGTCATTATTGGTTGAGCATTTTTATATACTGAGATGCAAAAGCGAACAAATTATCATTTTGGCACATTTTATAATTTGAAGCAAGTATAGGCTTTCACGTACATGCTTTGAATACCATTTAATTTTGGAAAATCGAGAAGAGCTGGCTTGCCGGCCACATCATACGAATGAACACTTCTCCTGAGTCTTTAATATCATCGGGAGTGCCTCAAGGGTCGGTTTTGGGCCATATCTTTTTATTTTATACATCTCCGATCTTGGGTTGTTAAACACTGCAATATTAAGTTTTTTGCTGATGAGTCGCAGTTATACAATAATTTTAATACTGACAATATAATGATTGCCGAGGACCAAATCAATGAAGACTTGAGATCTATCGACAAGTATGCAAAAATTCGTAATATTAAATCCACAAAAATCAAAAGTAATTATACTCTCTCCAAAAAATTTAGAAATCAAATTAAGAAATATTCGACCATAACATTAAATGGTGAAATTACAATAGTATGTGAAACTGTAAAAAATCTATGCGATGGATGTGTGAAAAGGAAACGAGGGTGGGCTGGGCTTAGACGGTCGTACTTAATCCAGGTATAAGCCTACCTGTTTATTGCTTTGCAAAAACTACCTAACTGTTACCTCTTATTTTGACGGCATAAGATATTTTTATGACCCTCGTTCAATTGTTACCATCTACCACATGGCCCTTGTAATAATTGTGTTTATTGACATGAATAAACGAATTTGAATTTGAGTTCTTGAATTTATTTTAGGAAAGATATGAAATTATTTAAATACATTATTTCTTAATCGGTACGCACCGTCGCGTCGCTAGGACTGGCAGGACGACACAGTAGATGAATTTCGTCCAAAAACCGATTTGACAGCCTACGTTTCATTTTTATTATTTCCAAATGAAACTCTTGCAGCGTGCTAAAAACAAAGTTCAAGGGTACCAGCGATCCACTCGATTTTATCCACTAGGATCTTTTTAAAATATCAAGAAGTTGAGCACAAATAGTAAGCATTTCAACCCACCATAATTCTTGTGCAAAAATTTGTAAAAAGCTCTGATAGCACCCTAGGCAATGATGTCCTGCTTATATCCAGAAAACATCTCAAACTGCAGAACTCAAATTGAAGGTAACGGCGAAATGGGTACACGCGTCATGAAATTCAAATGAAAATGCAGGTATAAAATCTACCAAATTATCATTTTCAAAAACATATTTCCTTGACATATCGATAATTTTAAAGTTCCACGCTCAATTCCCCTATACTTGACTGGAGTGATATCCGAATTTATTCTTACCTACTGTCGGTAGTTGCAGATCTGTTGGCTCTTGGTGTCAAACCTATAGAGCAGGTACCGATTTTTTCAAATCCTGAGCACATCATTCGTCGGATTTTCGTTACTTAAATTTCCTGTAATCACTGGGATCAGAAGCTTCTTAATAATAGGACGTGTTTCACAGATTTTAACCCATCCTTTTAAAGCAGTACAATTTTTTTATGTCTATGATTAGGAGCCCCTGAAGCGTCAAAAACGGAGTTTCAGCAATTGTTACTTTTTTTTTTGCCTATAGCACCGTTGCCACTGGACTAAAACTACAAAGCTTTGGCATACTAGTAACCTCGTGTGGCAATTTCATAAAAATTCTAGCGGTAATTTCCAAGTTGATGATGAGTGATACAGTTTTGCGTGATGTAGATGTCATGTGAAAAAAACATTACATCTCATTTTAGAAATTTTTCGCGATTAGATTACTTCCTCACCAATGGCGTGGGAAGTAAAACGGCTTTAAAATCGAGGAGTATCAGCGATCGCGATTATGAGTACCTATTTGCAGAACGACTTATCTACGCGATATTATATGAAATAGGGCCACCAAATTATCTGAATACGTCCTTTCTTAGTCCGTACATTGCGCCGCAACGCTTGGGTTGGCACCACGAAACAGTAGACAAAATACGTCCAAAACACGATTTGTAGAGGTTTGCGCGCTTCGAAATTGACGCTTTATTTTTTGATATTTTTGGATGAAATTTTCACTGTGTGCTGAAAACAAAACCCCACAGGATGCTATAGAGCCACTTTTTAATTTTTTCCACTAGGTTCTTTTTAAAAAAATCGCGAACTTGAACAGAAAAAGTGCGCACTTCAACCCATCATAAAACTTGTGCAAAAACAAAATTTCAAAAAGTGCTCCTATAGCACCCTGGGCAATTATCTTCTCAACATACTGTATGAATTTCATTCAAAAATATTGAAAAATAGAGTGTCAGTTTCGAAGCAGCTGAACCCTTGTAAATGGCTTGAAACTCATTGCGTCGGAGCCGCCTTAAGCGTCAAATGCTTGCAAAAAATTCAAAATTCATGTTGCAGATTAATCTGTAACTTGAAAAAATATGCCCCCCTTACCTTCTCGTTCATAAAATTGGAATGGTTATCTGTTAATAATGTATTTAAATTCCATTTACTATGTTAGATTCATAAGCTTTTACTTGCCTCAATTCCCCCATTTTATAAAGATAAGCTAAAATTTTGTGGTTCTATGCACTCACGAGATATTCGCTTTATTGATACAATAAAATCCTCCCCACAAAACTTCATTTTTTACTAAATATCTTACTTATAATGCTGCTTTCATGTATAATGCTTTACCCGTTGATACTAGAGCTTTAAATTTCGAGAATTTCAAAAAATATTTAAAAAAATCATTTTCGAACAATCATTGACATACTTTTTTTCCTCTCACTTCTGCTTATAAGATATGCATTAACATCATTCGATAAGTATGTATAATGTTATATTTTTATCCAATATTGATTTATTATACTCAATTCATTTCTATGCTGAAACCTCTGAATTTTTAGTGGTATATATTGTTTGTATTTTTTGTTTTATGGATAGACATTTTACGGGTCAAGTGGTAGAATAGCTTATGCTGAACTTCACCCAATAAAGACCTTTTCTTAGTATTATTATTCTTATTATTAACAACATACTTTTCAGTAACTAATCATCAATTTCCATTGAATTTCACACCTCTGCTATACTACATTTCCGGCAAACTGGAAACTGAATCATCCTAAATGTTCATTAATTGTAACGCCACGTTCGTCCAAATGAAATTTGAAATGGTCATGATTAAATAAATATAATTTATCCGTAGAAGGGCAATTCCTGCGCATGGATCAATTTATTTTAAGTTGAATTCCAGTGTATAACAAAAGAAAAAACAAAAAGAAAAGAAAAAACTTTCAAATCATTTGGTGAATATTCATGTAATTTTGGAGCTAAATACAGGTGAGATCGTTTCATTACAGATTTGTTTGGTTTAGGAACATGTATTGGGGATCATCCAAAAATAATGAGAATAACGCGTGTTTCAGGGGAAAAATCAGTAAACTGAGTAGCTGAAAACATAATGCGTAAAAGTGAGGAAAATGGATTCACTGACTCCATGGTAGTTTTAATTTTTGAAGTTTCTGTAGTAGCAATTGAAATTCCTAGGCAACCGCCTTTCCTGTTATCTAATTCCATCAGTTGGTAGTTTATGATGCATCAAAGACGGTCACGATCCTTCATGTTTGTAGTAGCCAGAGTGAAGGTTCATTTTTCATAGCCAGCCGCCAGATCATTCTGACAATAAGCTAATTTGAGGGAATGTGAAATTCAGCACAATCGTTTATCATCGACAACAAATAAAAGTTACGCAATAGTAAAAAACTCAGAAAGAGCATTGCGTTGTATATGCGTCAGTTGAAAGCGTGTTTCACAGTACATATGCCGTGTGTGATTGATTTATGGCCTTTAGTTTGCGAAGTCTTTGTGATATGTGATCCAGCAGTTCTAACTCACCTGTGAGTTGCGATTACGCAAATATTACACCTACAATATATTATTTTATGATGACGCTCTAGGACAACAAATATATAAGGAAACGTTCTCATAGTCCGGAGATATTAGCTAAACCTACAAGCTCCACACATTATCAGAGACATGAGACCGTGAGGCAGGTACTTGCTCGATGCCAACAAAGCTTTCATAGTTCATTACAGAAACTGTTGACAGCTAGACTTTGTTGTCACATACCCATCAGGAAATTCATAAAATTCAATCTAAAAGAGCCCAACGTTGAAAACACAAATTAAATCTTCAATTTAATTGAGATTTGCCTATACGCCTGAATAAAATACACAAATCCAACATACCGCACACAACCCGACAACACCGAGCCCAAATACCGCGCTTATAGGTATATACAACGTTGCCAAGTGAATTCTGGTATTTAGAGGCCTAGACCAATTAAAAATCATGTGGAATATAGAAAAAAAAATGGTATATTAAACATAATGTGATCAAAAGAATATTTATATTTTAAAATGCAGAGGTGATCTAATTTACTCCATGATTAGAAACATAACATTCATACATATAAAGTGAAGGTTATGTGGTACATACAAGTTTTGGTAAACGACCTTTGTTGGTATAAGTTGATAGGAAAATTTGTGCGAGGATTAGGAAATACCTAATATAGTAACCGACAGGTTTCAAAATTAATTAAGACATTTCGAGAATTCCGCATATATTTCAAAGACTTCCGAAAAAAATAATTTTGATTTGTGCGAATAATTCCAGAAAAGTCTGTTACCAGATACCAGTTTGAGTCTTGATAGTGAAATAATGATAATGTGCGCGTCTAACGACAGTACAGCGTTAAAGCTGCTTTATGACTTTTGACATATTTTTCCAGCGATATCTATCAAAAGTCAGTTCTTTAGCACTAAACTATCGTTAGATGCGCACAATAACTGAAACAGAAAAAAAACATCACTGATATTATCATTTTATGGTTTACTATAGCTGGATGCGAAGGGCAAACAATAGTACAAATCTTAAAATGGAGGTGGTACTTCAAGACGCGGCAACATCGTAATACATTTTGCCGACGTACAAAGGCAGCACCGTTTTCTACCCGTTTTCTTGTCAGCTGCGGCGCGGATAACGGAAAGGAGGTGATTTGGGAAATTTTCGGATTACGAAAGATGGATCACCATGCAACGGATAGTCTACCCCATAATTTGTTCTGGACAAATAAAATACCATATAGTGAAACATGTTTATGACGCACTTCGAACACGATTTTCAGAGAAACCAGTAAGAGATATCGTTCAACTTTGTAGCAAATGACAAAGGTATCAGTATCTATCATTTTCAGAATTAAAAGGGAAAACACGTAATATGTGCGGTAGAAAAGCAGGGACGTAAACGAGTGACGTAAACGAGTGGTTTTGAATGATGTTAAATACGCAATCTGTCGGAAGGTGCACTCGTTTTATTTGAGAAGAGAAATACCGACAATAAAAAAAACTGCAGTTGACGATAGTCTACCAAAAATATCCCAGCGAAGAACTTTACGAGAAATTAATATCAGAAATTTGAAGAAGAGGAATAACGCCATGATCGAAAGGGCTGACATTATAACCTGGTGGATGGAGTATCTGAAAACAATATGTAGTATTCGCGTAATGGGAAGACAGAGGATTTATTTTTTTTATGAGACATGGGTGAATGAAGATCACACAGTTTCTAAATATTAGCAAGATCTAAACATCACATGAGGAGCTTTGGAGCAAAACCGAGCAATCAAAATTTTGAAATAAAGTGAGTCGATATTGGCGGCTAACTCAATTTTCATAAAATGTGGATTTATTCGGTTTTGTTCCACACACATGTCGTAGAGCCTTTTGACATTTTATACAATATCCAATGTCCTATTGGAAGATTTTTTGACTTGTTCGAACACTCAGCCCAATGGTGGAGGTTTTTCTGCCTTTCCTCTATATCACTAAATGTTTTATCGTAAATTTGAATACATTTTAGTTGATTTCAATCATTATGGAAGTGGATTCAATTCTCATAGTTAGAAAGCCATACATTATAAATGAACATGTTACGTTGCGTCTCTAGCGTTACCAGGTATTTAATGCGAAGAAGCTCCATTGTCTCAAACTGATTACCACGGTAGGCCTATTGTCGTGTGCGTTGAGAATTATACTTTGGGTCCAGTCCGAAGACATCACTTTGTTTATTCACTATGTAGTCCGCCCCTGGAGTACGATCCGCGCACCAAGTTGAAAGACGAGAATCCCCACCTCCTCGCCGCGCCCTGGCCACTCGCGTTGAATCATTCGCTTTTTGGTGCGCGATCCGTGCAGTCGCCCGGCCTGCTTCAGTTCAGAAAACGCGTGCGATTTCTCTTTTCGGTACATAGTGCTCAGTGAGTAGGTAGGTAAGTTCACAACAAGGCTATTCTTTTTGATACCACTTAGCAGTCTGTTACATAATTGATTGGCGTATTCAACCAGATTGAATACGTTAACCAATGGTTATACTTGTTTAACAGAAACCATGGAAAAATCAGGAATTTCGGAGGCCAATTCACCCAGCTCCTTGAGAGACATGATTCGGGCCATTTTACAGGAGGAGCTCGAGGCAAGGTCAGGTGGTTATCGTTCTCGCACTAATTCGAGAAGTTTATCCCGAAAGAGTCGACACAGCAGATCCATGTCTCGTACCAATTCACCTCATCATTTTAGACGCTCCCGCTCTCGCATCAGCCGTAGGCGTTCAAGGTCACGTTCTAGGAGTAGTAACAGTCGCAGTCGATCACCGAGCGTGTCGAGGCGACGTAGAGAGAGACGGGAATATTTGCGTCAAGAGAAAAACTCAGGCAGCCCATCTGATAAGGTACAGCGTCAGGTAGACTCGGCTGGCCGTTCTCCGTGCGAGGCGGAAGCTCAGATTCTGACAGGGCCGGACTTGGGAACGGTACCAACTGAGAAAAATGATATGGAGGATGTTTTGATGCTTAGTGAAGGTGAGTGTCTCCCATTATCGGAAGACATATTAAATATCCTGGGTGTAGATCCTAAAAAAGCCAATAGGTCTAACTTCCAACTACACGGTGCCTTAGCTTCTCGATGGTCCCACATTTTGGCCAACGGACTTTCCACCGAGGACACCACCATCATTAGAGAAAAACACATTGTGCCTTCTAACTGTGCCTCTTTACACCCTCCGAAGATAAACCCCGAAGTGAAAGCCATTCTCTCTTCTACTCATTTAACGAGAGATGCCACCCATTCCGGGTACCAATTGAACATTGGTACCGGACTGACCGCCATGGGGAAAGCTTTTAACGTCATTTTGGAAGAAGAAACCCAGATTCCCAAGGATATCAAGGAAAAGATTTTATCGAATTTGACAGATTCTGCGCGAATCTTGGCGGCACTCTTTCACGACATCTCTAAAACTAGAAAGTACCTGATCAGCCCAGTACTCAACAAATCAGTTAAAGAACTGACTGAAAACACCTTACCAGGGGAGTTCTTATTCGGGCCAGATTTAGGTGAGCGGGCGAAAAATTTGAAATCTTTGGAGAAGGCCGGACAGGACCTACGTTTGTCCTCTATCCCCTCACGCAGTAGCTCTCAAGTGACTCGGTCTTTCAGTAATCCTGAAAGAAGAGGGGGGGGAGGCAACTCGTCAAAGAATGTAGGCGCTTTAAACAGGTATCGCCCGTCTTACCGCAAGAGGGAGGTGAGGCAGCACAAGGGCAATTCCTCAAAACAGTTTGCTCCGAACAGACAACAGCAGTCCAGAAAACGTTGAAGGTAAAACAAGTTCTATTTGCTGGTCGGCTACAATTTTACCTCAACTCTTGGTCAAAACTAACTTCAAATCCGATAGTCTTATCCTGGATTCAAGGTTACCGGATTCCCTTTAAATGCACACCTCCATTACGTCAACCTTTGGGCACAAATAATTTTTCTTCGACAGAAACATCGCTAGTTCGAGTAGCTATACGCGACTTGCAGAAGTCCGGGGCCATAATCAAATCTGAGTCAAGGCCCGATCAATTTATCTCTCCATATTTTCTTGCAGATAAATCCAACGGGGGAAAAAAGATTTATATTAAACCTGAAACAGTTAAATGAATATGTGGAATGCCCGCATTTCAAAATGGAGGACCTTCGTACGGCTATAAAATTGACTCATAAAAACGTGTACATGTGCACAATCGACTTGAGAGATGCGTATTTTTTAGTACCTGTCCACAGCGACCATCAACAATTTCTAAAATTCTACTTTGATGGCCAATTGTATCAATTCACTTGCCTACCGTTTGGGTTATGTACAGCTCCGTTATGTTTCACAAAGCTTATGAAGCCAGTCGTCTCTTTTCTCCGCAATTTAGGCATCTCTACAGTCAATTATTTAGACGATTTTCTAATCTTTGGAGTTTCCTATGAATCCTGCCTTAATAATGTTAGCACAACCATTCGGTTTTTAAGCTCATTGGGTCTTATCATCAATAACAGCAAAAGCATTCTGGTACCCACTACTCGTATAAGATTCCTCGGCTTTCTGATAGATAGTGTTAATTTAACAATTGAACTTCCTGCCGAAAAGAAAAATCACATCCTCAGGTTAGCCTCATATTATTTGAACCAATCGAGATGTAGAATTCGCGACTGGGCAAGGTTCATTGGCACCTTGGTGTCGGCTTGTCCTGGTGTGAAATACGGGTTTCTTTATTGCAAATCTCTAGAAAGGGAAAAATTCTTAGCTTTAGAGAAAAACAATGGAAATTATAACGCAAGTATGGCTATTCCTGAAAACATAAAGAGCGATATTTCATGGTGGAAAGATCACATTTCAACAGCTTTCAATGACATAAGGTATGATTCCTTTCATATCACCATCTTTACCGACGCATCGCTAACAGGATGGGGGGCTTGCTCTGGCCAGGATAGAACCCACGGTTTCTGGTCCGACTCCCAAAAACTATTGCATATAAATAATTTGGAATTATGGGCTATATTTTACGGCATCCAGTGTTATGCAAAACTTTTAAAAAAATTGCAATATCCTAATTCGATGCGACAATACAACAGCCGTTTCTTACATTAACAGAATGGGGAGTGTTCGGTTTCCAGAGCTATGTTCTCTGGCTAAACAAATTTGGCAATGGTGTGAGGAAAGAAATCTCTGGCCTTTTGCATCATACATCCCATCTAAAGATAACGCTATAGCAGACGATGAGTCCAGGAGCTTGAATTTTGAAACGGAATGGTCATTATCTCAAACTGCCTTCGACCATTTAACCGACATCTTCGGAAAACCAGAGATCGATCTTTTTGCCTCTCATACCAATGCGAAATGCGAGGTATACGCTTCCTGGCATAGAGATCCAGGATCTACATATATCGATGCGTTTACAATTCGCTGGAACAGTTTTTATTTTTATGCATTCCCCCCTTTTACCTTAATTCTCCGAGTTTTACAAAAAATAATTCAGGATAAGGCTGTCGGAATTTTGGTGGTTCCTTGGTGGCCTTCACAACCTTGGTACCCACTTTTCCGTCAGTTATTGATCGACCAAGAAATTCATTTTCCCCCTTCACCTGATTTACTATCTTGTGCGGTTTCCAGGTCACATCCGCTGTCGAAAACCCTTACCCTGGTAGCAGCGAAGTTATCAGGCAAGCGTTTTTGAGTAGAGAGGTGCCGGAATCTGCTATTTCTACAATCATCGCCTCAGTCTCCAGATCCACATTGCAGCAATATAACAGCTCCTACAAATTGTGGTGGGAATTTTGCTTTAGTAATGACATTTCGATCTTTAAACCCACAATCAAAGACGTGGTGTCATTCTTGCAAGAGTTGACAAAGAAGAAAAACCTCACGTCTGGCACTTTTAATTCTCATACATCTGCTCTTTCACTAATTTGCTCAACTGATTTAGCATCCAATCCTATAATTAGACGCTTCAAAAAAGGCATTCATCGTTTACGGCCTTCTCGGCCAAAATATTCGGCCACCTGGGATCCTATACCTCTCCTAAGTTATCTAGAAAAGTTACCATCTCCACTTAGCCTCCAAAGTCTGTCACAAAAATTGACAACGTTATTAGCTCTAATAACAGGAGAAAGACTCCAGACAATTTCTCTTATTCGTCTTTCACATACCTCCCATGGTCCCAGCGAAACTACCATTAATATTTCAGACCCAATTAAAACCAGTCGAATTGGGAAACCTCAACCAACCTTGCATATACCGGTTTTTCAACAAAACCCTTTCCTGTGCGTAGCCACCATCCTGAAGGAATATATTGACAGAACAGCTAGCTTGAGAGAACCCGACAACGATTTTCTATTCGTGACATATAAAAAACCACATACCAGGGCGTCCAAAGACACTTTAAGCAGATGGGTAAAACAGACTCTTGCATCGGCGGGTGTCAACACAACACTTTTTACGCCCCATTCAGTCAGGCATGCGGCTACCTCAACGGCGTTAAGAAAAGGCGTTTCCGTAGATAGTATATGTAAAACAGTTGGTTGGACGCAACATTCCACATTTGCAAAGTTTTATAATCGTCCTTTACAAACCAACAATGAGTTTGCAAATGCCATTTTGGACATAAATGCCTGATTAGTTAGAACAGTTTAAGAGTTTGTGACGTACTTTAGGTACTCTAGTTGTTTTTTGAAAAAATATTACTATTAGGGTAAATGTTAAAAATTGACCCCTTGTTTTTTGCTTTTGTTTATGAGAATGCAGAATATATGTTTTTGCCTTTTTGTGTTTGTATACTTGTATTTTTTATATCATCAACTCGCTCGCAACTCTATCTCATCTTTAAACATCTACATAGTGAATAAACAAAGTGATGTCTTCGGACTGGACCCAAAGTATAATTGATCGATCAAACGAACTTACCTGAAGTGAAGTTCGATCGTAATTATACGAGGGTCCAGTCCGAAGACATCACCCCCACCCTATATGCAACCCTCCCAAGTTGCGAGCAAGTACCATTTCTTTAAACAAATGATTCAACGCGAGTGGCCAGGGCGCGGCGAGGAGGTGGGGATTCTCGTCTTTCAACTTGGTGCGCGGATCGTACTCCAGGGGCGGACTACATAGTGAATAAACAAAGTGATGTCTTCGGACTGGACCCTCGTATAATTACGATCGAACTTCACTTCAGGTAAGTTCGTTTGATCGATCAATTATTAAGCATTAAGGTTTTAATTGTATCAGGTTGATAGTTCGCGCATTTCTCACGATGCAGATCTCCGATAGTGCATCCAGTCTATGCATACGATTTGCATTCGTTGTATATTATGCAGGGAAACGTACGGTATCTGCACTACTGTTAGCTAAGATGTTTTTGATAATTACTTGCCTTTGTATCAATCAGTGTTTTCAACTTTGGAACCCAATGAAATAGAAATTACACGTTGCTGTTTATAATCCTTCACTTTTCAATGCTGCTCAAGGCCCTTGTTATTATAATGTATACGTTATTTTCAACATCTTTAATCGTGTATTTCTTGTGTTGTTCAATGCAAGACAAATATCATAAAAAACCCTGTATTTTTTATTCCCACGTCGATAAGTCGATTTTCTAAAACGTGACCTAAATGAGCGTCTCTAGTATTAAAGCTAAAACATACACATGTGTTATAAAGTGGATCTTTTCAGCCGCTAGCAAATGGATACCGTTAATTATTATGAATTTCTCCTAAAAATCAATTAGTCAAATCCTAAACTGCCTCATCGTTAGCTAGAATTTTTCTTTAGGTTTTTTCTATGCCGCCATGGTACAAGATACTTTTCACAGTCCATGTTGAAACACTTGATAAGATTTTGTGTTAGACCAGATGGATGGTATGCTATATAGGTTACATCAGAATAATATATCGATCTCACGTACAAAAATGCCGTCAAGTAGGTTGACTCTGCACTTTCTACACAATACCGTAATCAGTTTATAAAGCGCAGTTTAAATCCTCGGTCGTAAGAGGTTTCTGGGACTTGAATACTTGGTTCTGCTCGGTTCGTTTTTTTTTTGACGACCCATATCAATTTCTTAATGCTCATTCTATAAAGTTCATAATTACTAAAAAGTCTACTCGATTCCGTTTCTCATCCAATGTTGACGTCAAACCAAATCCTAGCAGTGATGAACGCTTTCTAACTACATACTAATAGCTCGTTATCAAGTCCAATTTATCTAAATGTTCTACTGTGACCTTCCGACCAAATACCCAAAGACATATATTCAAATGCATCTATTGTCAGGAAACTCCCACATTTTTAAAGTATGTATGTGTTAACATTGGGACATACAAAAATTACACCTCTACGTAACCTCTTGCTCATATTTGCGTGACAGTAACAAGCGCAGTGGTTTTGGCAAAAAATTGAATACAAGGTTATTCTAACACACAGTAACATTGATTTGAAAATGTTGGTGTATCGTCCATTATTTTAACTGTTTCTAGCGTTGCGTTGTGTGTTTACGAATATACGAACGGCTGCAATTTCATTCAGGTGATTTCTAGACCGGAACCATTGCAGAGAGGTTTGGTACCAGAAGGTATTTGTTAATTACTATGAAGCAGCGTTTTGTTTCCATTTTGGACTGGTAGTTAAAGATGTGATGAATATTTGTTTTGGTTACACACACCATTTAAGCTTACATACTGGAACACGATCGAAAAAATATCTGAGCATGAGGCTTTGCTGAAAAGTTCCTATCGCCATGTAGATGACGTTATATTCTGTTTGGTTGTGGGTAAAGTTTTGTCAGAACTCACAGTGAAAAATAAGCACAGTTATCGAAGTCACTTCTCAACTGTAAAACTATATCATTGCTCATTACTTCTACTCGTCTCATTACTGTATTAGCAGAAAGTTTTTTATAGCAGTCACTATCTCGTCTTTATTCTAAAGTTGGCAAATAATGAATCTGCAGCCGGTATGATGCTTCAGTTGCAGCCTTACTTTCGTCGATTGTTTTTAAAAACATTGTCTGTTGTCCAAATAACTGATTTTTTAATTGTTTCAGTTTTTCCGTTCTGGTTGCAGAACGTAATGGGAATGATTTTTAGCAACGGAAACAGATGTATCACATAACAAACATACAGTTTTACATTTAATTCCCATTCCGAATGAAATTGGTATGTCTTCATCTTCTTACTACTGCTCATAATGTTTTTAATTACAGGCCAAGTCTAACCAAACCGATGGGCTTTGTGCCGTTCAGTTTTAAACTGCGCGTACTGTCGCCGCGCCTTGCGTATTTATTCTGTTCAAAGTAATCGAGATCGTTCTCGAACAGATCGTTCACCGCAGTGTTGCCGCTGATTGTGTTTATTATGAGAATTTATAAAATTTACGGAAGCTTCTATGACCTTTACACCTTTTTAAAATTGCATTTGTGAGTTACTGGTAGCTCGCGATCGACCGGCTGGCGACCACTGATCCAGGGTTGTATGAGTTTCATTTGAAAAAATGCGCACAGCCGCCAACTTGGGGTTTTCAACTGCCGCTTTTACGTTTAAAAAAAATACGTACCTTGTTGCATCATATCATTTCCGTTTCTGTTGAAAATGAAATTTGCCTATAACAGTAACAGTGCCGTATCGTTCACGATCTCATATCGAATAAAGACCTGCTTATATCAAGGCTGTTATCTGCATAATGCACGAACAAATAAAAAAAGCAAAAGCGACTATACATCGAGATCACCGTCTATGACTATCATTGAAACTAACACTTACGTGCTATTGTTACTTCAGCATTAATATTAGAGGCTTGTTGTTTTCCAACTGTACTTTATTGTACCTTTCACGCCATAATTTTACAGAACGTTATGGGCTTACGACTATTTATAGCAACTTAGCAACCACAGTGGGGAGGTTGGTCAATACTATATTCAATATTGTTTCGAAAATATCTTTTTGTGTGGATTAAAACAGACTCTATTAGGTCTGGAGCCACACTTAGAAAGCAACTTTGTAATGATTCTGCTTATTGCGTTACTCTCATCACGCCCTTTTATTTGATACCAATATCATGACTGTGAAATATGTACCTAAATAGTAATTTTGCTTTTTGGGTTTGGAATGACGCCACTTTGCTTATTGTGTTTCTTTGACCAAGCCTTTTTACTTGATACTCATGTAATAGGGATAACTATGGATGAGTCGCCATTTTGTAGCATCGGCGTAACCGTTTGCTCTGGGACCGGGAATGGAATCAGGTGGTCGTTAGTGACGAATCCCGCTTCTGTCTGGGAATGCACGATGGCCGGGCAAGAGTGAGAAGGCGACGTGGTGAAATGCGTGACCCACAATTTGACAGAGAGCGTCACGTTCACCACTCCGTGGGAGTTATGGTATGGGATGCTATTGCTTATGGTAGCAGAACATTACTAATTTTCATCAGGGGCAATATGACAGCCCGACGATATTCAGGAAATATTGGAGCCTCATCTTATTCCATACCTAAACACCATCCAAAACCCGATTTTACAGCAAGACAAGGCCAGATCGCATGTTGCCAAAGCATCGTTAGCCTTCATGGATCAACATCGCATCAACCGTTTACGTTGGCCACCACGATCGCCTGACCTATCTCCAATTGAACATGTCTGCTACATGGTATATCCCAACAGGATATCGACCACCTTATCAGCACGATGCCCAGGCGCGTCAATGAGTGTATAACAAATCGTTGATCCTCAACGCATTATTGAACGAGCGTCTGCACTCAGTTGACGAATCGAGCTGAAAATTTAATCATTTAAGTAGTAAGAGACACTGAACATATATGCCAAAAATTATTGAAATCGGATAAACATACGTAAGTTTGTCACTCATATATAATCACGTTTCATTCAGTCAGATATCTCGGCACAAAATGATCGTTATGTATACTCATCTTTGTCTGGAAGTAAAGAATATTTATGTCGAATATGACCTTTCACCTCAATAGACTGATGTCACACATTGCGGAGAACCTGTATCCCACTTCCCATAGAGAAAGCATCGTTTGCGAAAAAAAAAACACTCTGATACGAGTACATAGAGAAATGATGCCATAGGTCACATAATGTACCGAAATATATAATCAGTGAACTTCTTATTATCTCGCTAACATCTAGCAGTACTACCAATAAGTCACGTATCATCATTATTAATAACATAATGAAAGATTCTTGCAATACAAACAATACTACTATATCTTAATACATACATGCTCCTTTGAGCAAATATTACATATTTCAGATATACCTGTTATATAATGTTACACTGTACAGAAAATAATGAGCCAAAGACGGTGTGAATAGGTTGAAATATTAGTAATAATGTGTGGCACATTTGGGTACGAGAGAATGGTGAAACCTTGTAACACCTTGTTTTATTTTTATTCACTATCACATATATTTTTCGAAGCTTTCTGATGCTCTTTTATTTATTAAGAATAAGGACGGTTTAGATTTGTATTTTCACCGATTCAATGTCATAATTTTATGGTATAATTAAACCTGTTAACAATCACTTTTATTGACGTTCAATAAAAAAAGATACCGCTCAAAAGCAAAACATCGCGCTCAAAACTAAGTATCAAGAGCTTTGAAGATATCTCATAACGAATTAACATAATTGCATATCGACACATACGAGAGATAAATTTATTTCTATGATTGTTTGAAAATGAGCTTTTTAAATCCGTCTTGAAATTCTCGAAATAAAGCTTTAGTATAAGAGGATAAAGCATTGTACATGGTAGTAGTATTATAAGTAAAACATGAAGTTCTGGGAGGATGAATATCGCGTGAGCGTATAAAATTACGAAATTTTAACATGATCTATTTTAAAAGCAAGGTAGTAAACAAAATTTAAATAAATTTAACCATTCTAATTTTATGAAAGAGAGGGTAAGGTGGTCATATTTTTCAAGTTACAGATTAATCGACAACATGAATTTTGAATTTTTTGCAATTGCTTGACGGATACTGAATCTAAAAACGGATGTTAAACAATGTCGCAGTATGTAATTTTTGAAATAACCAATGACTCACAGATATTTTTTTTAGTTTTGTTTACGATTTATTTGTTCAAGTATAATTGCCGAAGTACTGAAACTTTTTGTAACATTGTTCACATAAGGAATAACATTTAGGCTTCATCACGAGATACGCATAAATTTTTTACAGTTTCGCCATTTTATAGTCGAATATTTCTTTATTTGATTTTTAGGCGAAGATATAATCACTTTTGTTTTTTTCTGGATCTATTCTGAGATGTATTTTTGCATGCTTTCGATAGATCTCAAATCTTCATTAATTTGAGCCTCTGCAATTATTCCATTGTTAGTATTAAAATTATTGTATAACTGCAAAAATATTGATATTGAAGTGCTTATCAAGATTGGAGATATATAAAATAAAAAGAACTGGTACAAGAACCGATCCTTGAGGCACTCCCAACGATATATTAGGCATCTCATAAGTTAAATTCCCTCATGCTAGATCAAAAACCACTGCTTTTTTAATGTCACTATAACAAATTTATAACTAGAAGTAAACACTAAGCTGGCGCTTGGTTACATAAACAAGATTTTTTAAAGAAGCATAACAAATGTGAGTAGCTCATATACGACCGACGCTTGGTCTCAGTCGTCTCAGCAGGATAGGCAGAACCCCCTGATGAGAGGGTGTTAATTTCATATCGTAGGACCTTGCTCTGAGAAGAATTGTCTTTTTGACTTATATGAATGACATTTTTGAACAGTGGGTTCTTAGCAGGTAAGACTGATGCAGTTGTCTGGATTTTCAATTAGTTATTTCATTACTTGACAAGGACTTCTCTTCCAGACTATTGGTTGATTAGCTGTCTGTCAGGTGCATTTATAAAACGTGAAAATGATTGAAAAATGACTAAACAATGGGCGAGTTCAATAATAAAAAGTAAACACTCTACCGTTTACTTGCCGGTTTCTCTAAATTGTAATGAAGAAAATAACCAAATAATTGCGTTTACTTTTTTTTATATACTCCAACCACCACGAAGGCCTAAGGCCTAAACACCCATGGGGTACCGTGGGGCTATAGGGGGATACAGGGGAAAGGTCTCTGGCAAGGGAACACTAATATACAAAGACAACCAAGGCTTTAGAGCTAAACAGCGGATACTTGTTCGAGACACCGAAACAAACTAGATCCAGCAAGCATCTTTCGCATATGGACGTCAACTCAAAAATGATCACTAAAAATTTCCAAAATTATTTATTCTGAAATGATTGAAGGTTTTCAGAGTTTGTGAATCCGGAGGTATTTTTTTATCTACGTAACTGAAACGCATTAAAAATAAAGCTTTACTTTTTTAACGTCGATTCTTTCTAGAATGATTTGGTATGCAAACAATAAATACATATTACTATATACTATCATTCAAGGTATTTATTGATCAGTGTTCAATATTTCACAGTAAGATCGATTAGTGTTTTCCAAGACAAGCATTCCACATAAATATGGGCTCGCAAGGCTTTCGCTTTCAAGATACAGGGTGTTATGAATTTCTATTCTACTGATGAGAAATCAAACTGTTCAAATAACGCGATGATGGGATATGATTACTCTTCTAATACACTGCATGGCATGTTCAATGTTAAACTTTACCAAGTCCAGTGTATTTTTATAGTAGGTCGGGTTCGAGCTTTTTATATGGATGTTACCTCAAATATTCAAACTAAATTTTCTCCAAAAGGAGTGGTTTGTCAATGGTTTCATAACGGTGGCGATTTATGAGAAATTGAATTGCTTATTCGAAAATACTGTCTTTGAAAAAAGTCAGTGGCGTAGAAGAGAATTCCTTTTTTCTTCCATAGGGATCAACATTTCCAGCTACAACGCCACTGGTGTAGCCTCATGCATGAACATTTTTGTATGTATTGATAGTTTACATTATAAAGGAGTACCTTAATTCACTCCGAAAATACATATTTTTTCCAATTTCTAAATTGTTACTTCAACATCCTGTTTTCGCGGCTTTCTCACAGAAACTATTGCATCATACGAAAGTTTCCTATGCATTTGGCATGTCAAATCCAAGGAGTATAGTGACAGGGCTATAAAGGGGGAGGCTTATTAGAGTTTAGTGGAAACATTCAGAGAAATTGATGCAACTGCAAACACCATTTAGAACGCCGGGTACTTCTGAAACGTTCTATTCTTTTTGTTTAACGAGACACCATGCCAAAATTGACTAGAGTACCTCTTCCATCACTCAAAACTGAGGATAATATACAGATATCTCTGCACCATGTAGACGCTCTAAAAATTGCTACGTTCTAAGACTGCGCAGACAAAAGGTTGTGCAAAACGTCTGGACCGGCCTTAACATACGTGTTTCTCTCTCTATCTCGTTAGTACATATTACAGTATATTCACTGAATCAAAGCAGTTATGTCACAACGTCAAATAATGACAGTAACGCACATGGTTGCCACATTAATTAAAAATACTAGATCTTAGGACGTTTAACAAAATCTACTTTATGTCTTCGATGCCTTACCGCAACAAAGATTACGGAGCGTATGTTTTGTAAATGCTGAAAGTTAAAAAAACTCACTTTGTTTATACATTTCATATATCACATCACGAATTGCTGCTTGATTGGATGAAGTCAATGCAGTGACTGTCTTCTTGTGAGGACGATTTTTCTTTGAGGTTTCAGGTACTTTACCAGCTTTGCATTGAGAAGGTAACCTATTTACCGTTGATAAACTTATTTTCAATGCAAGCTGCTTCAGTATAAAAGAAAAAAAATTAGCGACACGCTGTTAAGAAAATACGTAGATTAATAAATAAATAATTTCCAGTTACTACCTAATACCTCTGTTATGGACTGTAAAGGCAATAATGGAGCTCCATGATCTCGTTCGGTCAAAGAAATGACGAATTCTTTTGCTTGTCGACCCAGAGGTTTCGGCATTTGAGCAAAATGCTCAAAAGGAGACCTCAAAGTATTGAAAAAATACTGTTTACACAAATAAACAACAGCCGTTGGCGTAATTATCTGACAAGCTTTGACAGGCTCACAACACTGAAAAAACTGTTACCAACATAAATGTACCTGGGAAATTCAAACTATACGTACCAATTTATTATCTGTTTTGCAATAAGGTTGGCATTCAAATTTACTAAATATGTGTGAAAGGACTATAAATAGGGAACCTCAATGTTTCCCCGGTGATCCTGTATGCTGATCAAAACTATTACGTGTAATAACCTTTCGCGAAATGACCACCCAATTAGGGCTTGCACAGTGTGTTCTATTCACCCTGAACATTAAACCCAGACCAATAATTCAAACAGCTGGTGCGTGGTACGGTGGCGGATGGTACACTTGCTGGCCCTTTGTATTTTGCACTGGCATCTGCTCTCTGTCCCTGCATTTAGCTTGCTCATTAGGCGGTTGGTTACCCAGTGACGGGCGTCCCAAAGTTATTGCAGGGGCATCAGATTTATTTAAAGATGCCAGCTGAGAAATTAATCCTTTCCCAGCTTTTTACTTCCTTTACACTGGGCGATATTTTTTGGCGATTGAATACTGCCACGCCTAGTGGCGTGGGAGGTAAACAAAATCAGCGTAAAGTGCGGCAACACTGTAAACCTTCTGCGTCCTACCAAGATCCCGTATCACCTCGGAAAATAATACCTACAGTATATTCAGATAAGAGATAGACCGGATGTAAACAAAAGGTTCGGGTGATTTTCACGCTAACGCCGCCGTCTCGACGTAAAACAGGAGCCCTCATTGGTCAATTCGCAATTAAATGCCTATGCCGAGCGGCAGAGCAGTCGTATCAAGGCAGAGTCACATTCAGGTTCAGACGTGTTACGTATGTCGTGTGCATCATTGCAATTTGATATTTCTTTGGACGATTGTTATTGTTATCAACTGCTTGCGCAAAATGCCCAGTAGTACAGATACTGCCGATGAAGTTGTAAACTCGCTCTAAAAATATCAACTTTGAAGAAGCAATGCTGAAAGTACAATTATTAAGAATTGTCAAGGATCACAAGGCGGAATATCAAAATTACGCCATTGACGAAATGGCAGCAAGTCAAAATAAAACTGTGCTCCGTTTACCTCCATACCATTGCGAGCTCAATCCCATTGAGCTCATATGGGCAGAGGTTAAAAATTATATAGCTAAGCACAATACAACTTTTAAATTTTGTGACCTCAAAGGACTTTTCAAAGAAGCACTAGAATTAATAACAGCGCAAAAATGGGAAAACTGTATTAAGCACGTGAAAGACAAAGTTGAAAAGAGAATGTGGGAACTGGGAATATTTTAGAGGAACAAGTCGAGCCATTCATTATTGACGTTGGTGCTTCAGGCAGTAGCGATGATGAAAGCTCATCAAGCTCATCTTTCTAATAAAAGATGTCGTTCATCAAATTCGGTAAGTTATAAGTAATTATAAAGCTACTGTATTTTTTAATTAATTATTGACATTTTTGAACCCATTTTGGCAAAACCTATTCAAGAATCTACTTTCTGACAATGTTCAACCATGCACATTTTTTTACGTTTTGAACGTTTTAATTTGGTTACATATTTACCTAGAAATCAAAAAATATACTAATCAATATTCTAAAAGCAATTTTAAGAGATATACGATTATTTTTAATTTAGGCTAATTTAAACGACATTTTGAGATCATATTCGACTGTATTTCACCAAACATCAGGCGGCATCCGAAGCTGGAAATCGAAGCGAAAATTTTGAAACCCTTATGTATATTTACATCATTATATATTTCTTACCCCACCCCCACATGATCCTATATCCATCACCAATCGTATACACATCGAATTGTGCTAATTTACTACAAAGTTACGCAAAGCAGCATCTACTATCTAAAATATGTACTGCGTGACTCTTAATACGTCCCTGCCGAATGTTACAGCGTTCGATGATCACGTGGTCTTGTTTATGTCCGGTCTATCTCTTATCTGAATATACTGTATCCAAACCAGCAAGCTATTTAAAGTTGCCAATGTTCGAAAACATACATACATTCTGGACGGTACTGTACAAGGGTACATATTTGATCAAGCCTGTTTTCCATGTGTGAACGCGGAACGCTGTAATTCACAGCGTTTAATTATTAATCTAATAAGCCATCAAGAATTTCCGTCATCCGAGTTTGGTGCATCTAGGAAAGCGACGTAACAAAAGAATACGTTAATAAGGTGTACGTCTTGACTTGACAGGCTCAACCCACAACGCAAATTACTTAATCTTCCGAGAAATTTACACTCCACACTTTTGTCTGCTTCAGGCAGATTTCTTGGATGTAATAAATCCCGTTTAACATCCACTTCGAAGGCATTCTTAACTAGATCCAGGCAAGCTCTACTGCACTGTTGGATTCAAACATGTTCTAGTATGGATACCTGGGCGCGTTCGGATACGTTGTAATGTAATGGCAGAGTCTAATAGAACATTTTTTGATCCTAATCTGAGTCTTGCTAGCCGCAAACAGACTTGAATCGGTCTGTAACTCACCAGTAATTTGATTCTCTCTTTATTGATGATAGAGAACCGATTCCTAGGCCAAACCCTTTTTCAATGATTTTCTTTTGGCAAATTTCATGATTTATTGAGCTCGAAACAGCCTAATCCTGAAAGTATAATTTCAGATATTATATCTTTCTTTATTAGCGAATATTATAATATTTCATTTATGACTATTTCAGAAATCTCCTCATAAAATATCGTTGGTCCCTCGTAAAGTTGGTTTTTCAGCGTCCGCCCGTAGTCAACTAGCGCCCTTCTACTTTTGACATTGATTGGCAGTCAACTGACAGTCCGTCATTTTCTATTGACGCGTTTGATTTACAGATTTTAGGGTATTAGGCCCTAATCACCAGTAAAACGCTTTTCCAGTGATTGACAAGTCGTGACCAAAAATGAAACATCATACACAGTTCCCCGTTTTAAGGGGGGTCTTCTAAGTAACGTTTTTTCCTCGAGGATTTCATTAAAAAGATAGTGTTGGTTTAAAAATAAAAAACATTTCGGATAAACTAAAATTTGGTATGTGCATTTACCTAAGTATTGTCCATAGTCCGAAGTCTTCACTTAAAATTAACGTACACCCGAGTGGCGGAGATACAGGGGATCAGTGGCATTATTTTTCCAAATAAAAATAGTACGCCGCTGATTTTTCTGGAACGCGCAATGTTTCGAATGTGACCTTCAATTTTCTACAAATAAAAACTGTGTCTTTTCCCAGAGTGCATTGTTTTCGTAAAAATTAAAAAAAAAAAAATAGTAAAAACCTCTGGGGTAGGTTGGCGTCTATCAGGAAATCTACGCTGATACTCCCTAGAAGCCACTAAAGCATTTCCATTACAGAACCCGTACACAAAAATAATATCGGGGTACTCATCATTCAATACTCAAAAACGGAAAAAAGAAATTTTTGACTTGACTTTTACACAAAAAAAATGGCAGGAGTAAAGATAGCAACCGTATAACACATAACTTTGACAAACTGTCTTCCAAGAAAAGTCAAGTAGGTATCAAGGCCTCCTATTTTATTTTGAAACTAAATTGTATCTCGGCTCTTCATGAATGATCTAATTTGTTTAATTTTTATTTTTACGAAATTAGTGCACTTTACGAAAAAAATACAAGAGTAATTATTTGTAGACAATAGGAATCGGTATACTCTACGATGCATAAAGAGAAATTTAAATTACTGGTAAGTGATCAAAATATATAGTAAGAAAAGGTTATGTGATTCAGGCATGTTACAGCTCATTTCAAAAGCCAACCCCGGTAATTCTATGCACCTCCAGATGAATCAACACAGATTGGAATTCGGGATACTTATCTTTCATTCGAAACTTTCTGGATGATTTTCCGTGTGCAAAATAATGACTTATTTATAACTGCCTGAGTACTTTGGGGTTTAATGATTTAGGTTGCTTGGCACGTTCTGAAAAACTTACGTTGCATCGGACAATGCGGGTACGTTGTTTTTGCGCATATTATATACATCTAGTTCATTATATAAAATAATACAAGGTCTATTTAAAACTGCTGAAGACGTCATTATCTACCTACGCTGTTTGCAGTTGCACATTAAGCTGGCGTAGTATAGGTTTCAAAATACGCACACAATGGTTTCACATTACGTTGATGTTTGTGGATAGATAGGCACGTGGATTGCTAGGAAAATTCGCATTCTGCGAAAAAATATTCTACCTGGCAGAATCTACTTGATAAGTTTTTTGCATAGCGTTATTTATCCTCTTAACTTATTTAGTATACTGTGATGCTTCGAGAAACTTTATAATGCTCTAATCTCAGCTAGAGCATAAACCTCATTTTTTCGTGTTTTTTGTTTCGAATTATTAGTCCTTTATAGATATAGTTAAAAATAATCAAAAATGTTGATTTTTTACAGCTTTAAACTCACTTCCCGTACATCGTGCTTAAAATATTTAAGCCATTTTTTGGATATCTGAAATTCCAGTTGGGGGGGTAATCAAAAAAGTGTTTCGAAGGCACGATTTTTTATTTTTTTAACTCCTTTTGTCGCACTTTTACAATATTTGCTCCCTGCACACTTCAATTTTTAAAGGTTAATTTTTCGATAATTTTTAGCATTTCTTTCATTGACGTTTGATTTGTTAATATAATCAAAAATCAAAGTATATGCAAAAAATATCGCGTGCAGAATAGCACCGTTTTTGAGATCTTAAAACTTGAAATTAGAAGAAAAATGAGGTTTGTCTGTGACATAGGTGTTATAACACCCGGTATAGGCAGCAACATACGAAGTTATTTCGAATTTTACTAGTTCCATGTTTGATTTTCTAAGATATCAAAGGAAATGTTAGATCATTGGTTGGTTATCTGTCAATGTTACTTATGGGTCTGTAAATTCTGTCATCCGCACATAGGTTCAAACACCGATCGCCAAAAGCACTTTGATTAGGCAAACTACTGCATCATTCGAATATACAGGGTGCTCGCAAAGTTGGGGTTTTCCTTTTCAGACCCAAGTACGCTTGATACAACAAAGCTAATGTGTGGTGACACGTGAGCGAACAGGTAAAAAAAATGAAAAAGTACTCGCTGTTCAGTTGAATTGAAATTTCAAGTACGGCTCTGTCGTGAATTCCGTATTTACGTCGTAGCCGTACGTCGTATAACTATACGCTGGCGCTGGCGTGATCGAGGGATAGGACAGGACCGGCTTCGGTTTGGTTCAGGTTTGATCGAGTTTGCGGAGCCCAATATCTCGGTTCTATCAAGACATTGGTGTATATGCTACTAAGAAAATCCGCTTATTTTCTCAAGATCTATACGTCGTGTAATGGAAAACCCCAACTTTGCGCCATCATGCCTTTCTTAGAAAACTTTGCGAACAATAAACTCATTTATTAACTGGTAGAATCTCGTTTAGATATAGAATATAATGAATGTTATTTTTCTTCAAACTTCGCGGTCTAGTATTTTGGAAACGTTGTTTCTTTGACAGCTTTAATAAGAGAAACAAAACTCATCGCTGGGCGCAGAATAAAGAAATAACGCAAACATTATTCATTTCTGTTCACCTTTGGATAAGCACGGGGAATTGCACGTAGCCAAAGTTGAATTACGTATCAGGTTCATTCAGTAATTTTTCCTAGATTGTCAATGTTTCCGACAATTACACTGTCTAAAGTAAAGCGTTATATTGTGATTTAAATAAAACACTTAGCGGAATTGTTTCAAGTCGTTTTGTTAATTTTGTCAAACTACTTCTAATTTCAATTATTACATTTGTTCCTACCTTATTCTCCACATAACCAAATTCATCATAGCAGTAAATAAAACTGACGTGAGGACTATACCACACCCCAATGTGATTTTTCTTTGTTGACGAAGTAAATTCGTAGTATTTATCAGACATACCCATTAAAGTGAACATAATGGATTCAAGTTAGATGTAATTTTTCAGCAGGTGTGTAATCTGAACAATCATTCGAGTCGATAATTACAATAATTAACCGGGAACGTAATACATAGTATGAGCAAGAGTTGTGCCCACTGGGTTAAAACATGGCATCGAGTAGGTTGACTCTGCATGTCCTACGCAACACCGTCATTAGTTCACAAAAGATTTTAATCAGCACAAGCTAGACCCTATTTAAATAAGACAGCACCATAGACATTATGTCCTGGAGAGAGGATAGTTGCTATGCTTTCGTCCCTTGTCTCAGAGACCAGGGTTAGACCATGCTGATTAGTTTCCAAAAAAACCACAAAACAGCCGTCTTTGGTTAATTAGTTACGAAAATTTCACCGGGCAATCTATGATGTGTCAAATATGTCTCAGTGAAGTTGGCCCAACTATCAAAACTACGTTTTAAATGAAATTTGACATATTAGCGGGAAACGTATTAAACACTAAAATTTATTTCTGATAACATAGGATATTTTTATTTAATATTAGCCTAAAATAGATTTTTTTGTAACAAAGAAAAAATATCTTGCAAATACAAAAAATTGCCGATTAATAAAAATCAATGAAACAAAATAGCGGCAAATCACCACTGCGTTACATCGCCTTTTCGACTGATTACTGCTTTATATTGGGCAGTCATCTGGTGTAAAACTGTTCCAGATTTCTTGGAGACGGGTTCTCAATTCTGGAACAGTACTTGCGGGATTCGATCGAAGCTTTTTCATGATATGCCACAAGGTTTCGATCGACGATAGATCTGGATTACTCGACGTCTATTTTAAAACTTCAATATTGTTTTCTAACAACCAATCATTTACTTTTTTAGACGTATGGCAAGCGGCATCATCTTCTTGGAAGATACATTGAATATTGTTTAAACGCATTTGTTCAATTTGTGGTATACATTAATGTACTTATCAGCATTCATAATACCTGCCTTAAAGTGTAAGTTTCCCATTCCACTTGCTGACATGAATCCCCAAATCAGACAGAAACCGGAAACTTAACTTTTTTAAGACAGTCATTCTGAAACATTTCTTTAGTTCTTATGACACGACTCCTAATATCATAAACGTATACTCCAAATCTTTCTCTTTTGCCTAGAAATACTGAACCAAAAACGAATAATTAATAAAAAAAATCATTTAAGCCTACCTTGTAAGTTTTAAATCCTATTTTTTGGGCCGCTCTGTGACAAGTTGCTCTTGAAAACTTTTGACTGATTCCGTAATATTTTCAATTCGTTATAATTAGCACGGCGATTTTCGTTGATAATCCGTTTTAAGGCTAAGTTGGTACTGGAATAATTTTGACTTTTTAAATTCAATTGAATGATCACTTTTTTTATTTCGTCAGGACCAGCTTTAACACAAGCCATTTTTAATTGTTAACAACACCAATGCATTGAAAATTGGTTTAAACGTCAAAAATAAGCTTCTTAGTAACGTAAAATGTTATTTATCATTTGGTTTACAAAGCGTACTTTTATTTATTATTTACGCGAATAAACAACTCAAGTTGTCTCCATCATGTATTTTGCTATACACAAGTCATTTTGCAAAGAAGACAATTTCGTAATAAAAACGCTTTAAAAATAGCCGCATTGGTTTTGTTATCTTTCCATAAACATTTAAAGAAACCACAAATATTATATTTGAAATAATATTTTGATTAGCTTCCAAATAAATAACCATAATAACAATATAGAATGGGTGAATAAATGTGTTTTAATTCACAGAAGAGAATGCCTGTATTAATATGCTAACATCAAGAAATTGCGACACAACCTCCATCTCCAAATTTTTTACTCCTACATTTTTTTTTTAATTTTCAGGAGCCCCTGAAACTTCGCGATTTTACTATATCATCGTATGCTTTATATACCTTTCCGCACTAGTGGTTAAGTATAGCAATAGCCCACGGCTAAACTTCGAAACTGGCGTTAGATCTGTATGTACTTGCATGTACTTAATAAAGACGAATTTATTGTTATTATTATTATATTAAAGTGAACAAATTTCTCAAATGCCTAAATTTACTTTCATAATCCAAAGTGTGAATATGTTCTTATCAAGGTCGTAAAACTTTTCACAGAAGTCTATTTCAAGACACCAAAGTGCTATATTCTGTTCAGCACATATCAAACATCCAGAAACACTTTTGGCACGAGAGTCTATAAAGCCCAAGTGTTTACGCTAAAAAATAAACTGCCTATAAATTTGATCAAGGCGCTGGAACTAGCTATATGGTACAATTACCCTCTTGAAGCTGCTCTAATTATAGAGAGCTGGGTAAAAATAAGCTTTCATGAATTAGTACCATTACCTAGTATGAAATATAAATGAATGTAGGCAATGGCGTAGAGCTTATGAGCTAAAAAAGCATCATTGTATAAAATTCGGAAACCAACGCCAGAGCTCATACTTTTTATTCCCTGAAGGTACTAGTTATTAAAGCGATATGTTATGTGTGAGGTACGACTTCGCTGACTTGTTCTCAACGTGTTACCCTTTTTGTAATGAAATCATTCGTTTTATATTCTAGATAGGTATATTGAATTAACCAGTGAATATAAAATATCATACGGTATGTTATCACTAGTATTACACAGCCGATCATCATTGGTACTAAAATTACGAATTATGAGCAGATCAGACATCGAGCTCTTATCATCTAATTTTCCCGTTATCATCGGGATCACCAGCTTCTGAATGATATAATGTCTTTGACTAATACTAAAGACGTTACATTCACAACCCTCTACCCCGGAAAAAAACCCCAAATTTCAACCACTACAAAAATTTTCAGGCGCCTCTAAAACGTCAAAAAACAATGGTTTGGCGATTTTTATTTTTTCGTGTTTTTGCTTCTAGCTCTGCCTCCACTAGACCTATTTTCAAAAACCACAAAGCTTTTTCATCCTTGTGTGAAAATGTCATCAAAATCTGAGCGATACTTCTCAAGTGATAGGCGGCTATATGGGGGTTGCATGGAAGAGCAACTATGTTGAATGCCGCCTCCCTCATCAAGAGCCAAGCTATTTTGTCGTCATCAATATCAAAATTATTGGTTCAGTGTATTAGATTTTGAATGCAGTTAATTGGAAGTGCGATTAATGTTATGATATATTTTGGATGAAAATTGACAATAGAAGCGGTTCCATTCCATTCTGATATGGGGCAAATACGTTTGTTTGTACATGTGTTGACTTTGCAAACGTCTTGTTAATATACGGATATTGTGCACCCGATATCTTTGTACATTTATGAAAAATACACTTGTATGTTCGGATATCCCATGTTCGCGCCACTGTTCCAAGTTTATTTTGAGATCGTGCTCCCTACCAGAGATCTGTTGAAACCGCAGTGTCCAAAAATAAAGAATAATTATTATTACAGCCAGCACTAGACGCGTCTAGCCAACATGTTTTCAATGGAACTTCCAACAGACAAAATAGCACAACCAACCAAGGTTTTTCATGTCATTTCGAAAATATACGGAATTTCCTTTGACGCAAATCATATGACGGGGGGAATTTGAAAAATACGTTCAGTGAAACGCTTTTTGAGTGTGAATTTTCAGTGTTAACAGTAATGTAAAACCGGATTTTAATAGAACCGAAGGCAGTCTAACCTCTATATTTCATTGATACACCCATTTCTTGATCAACGGCGCGAGGTTTGAATGGACCTAAGTATAATTCATTATTCTGGTGTATAATGGTGTATTTTATTAGTTCTTATTTGATCATCCCACGGTGCAATCAAATTGAAAACTGAACCGAAACACCAATGCCCACTCATTCGATCGTCTGATACAGGGCATGCATATTTATATAAAACAACCTCATTAGTCAACGTTACAGTTGACGTTTTTACATCGGAAAACATTATTTCACATTTCCTGTTTTTATAACCTACGCAAGAATAAAGTTTAAGACAGTGAGTTAATTCAATAAAGATTCTTGTCTCCTCCTCATGGATGGAAGTTAATTTCTATTAAACGCATCGTGTACATCGTACAGGACCGTATTAAGAGCTGTTGAAAACACAGGACATCCTGAGTGTTAATGTGACGCTGTTATGTCAAGATCGGAAATTGTATTAGTCTTTGTCAGGTGTTGATGAAACATTGAACTTCGTAAGTTATATATGAGAGCTAAGTGTGCAGGAGATATTTGCCATCTAAATCTACAGGGTGAGTTCTTGGTGTGTAATATATATCTAAAAAAGTTAGTCACACAAATTATGGGTTAACGTACGTTGTTTTCTTGGAAATATGCCGTTTATAACTACGTGGCAACACAAATAAACTTTTGAGTTACTTCAGTTATCCAGAAATTAAAAAGGATAACTAAAAACAGCAAAAATTGATCCATTTGTTTTTTTTTTAGAAAAAGTACATTCTGTTTTTACAAGCATGATGTAGGAATAATGATACACAGAAATTAATTGAACCTTTAAATGACGACAAACTATGGAATATGGAGCTCAATTTGACGAAAAATTTGCAACTGTATCTGCAAAAGCCAGTCTTTTTTCAGAAACCTCAAGGAGTAGCAATCAAATTCCTATATGTCAGTCTCCTGCCTTGGAAGCAGCCTTTAAGAATGCATTAAAATATGCAGGGCTTTCCATTTAAAAAATGCGTCCTGTCATATATTTGTGAATCACCCTGTGGTCTGCGGCATATTTTCCGAATAAGGAGCGTAAGGGCCGACTATATTTTTTGCAAATAACTTTTTAGATATCTTTAAAAACAACGGAGCTCTTGATCTATCACATCCTGATAGCGGTTTATCAAGGAGAAGTACAAAGTTTTATGGAGCAGATCATATTTATATGCCTTGGCAGTCAAGCAGCTCCTGAAGGCGGTGACGGTAAGATTGAGTCTACTGTACGACTCTTCAGTACTCGGCTTCGGGTCTCTGGTCACTGTTAAGTGCCGAATAATGAAAGTGTAGACCTTTGGCTATAATTTAGGGCAATGGAAAAAACGTACACCAACTGGCTTCTATCTGAAAGTCTCGAAATGCTAGGTTGCTGAATGCTCAGCTGGAGAGGGTAAGGAATTCGTGAGGAAAACAGTAGTTTTCCTACTCCTTTTGATGACATACTGCCCCAGACCATAATGGATGCTGGAAATTTCACTTTTCTCTTCAGACAGTCAACATGGAATGCTTCATTTTTTTGCGAATAACTCTACTGCGACTGTCACCAACACAAACTTCGAATCGGACCTCATCATTCCATTGTATTGCACACCATTGTTGAGGTGTGCATTGTCTATGTTCTTTAGCTCATCTAAGCCGATTTTTCTTTTGCAGTGGAGTTAATAGTGGCTTTTCTTTGGCCTATGAACAAGTTGTGCAACTTTAGGATTTTTACTTCACTTTTTTTTATAAGAAAACTTACCTTGCAAGTGCTAAATCCCAGTTTGTGGGCCTCTCTATGAGTTGTGGACCTCGAAATTCTCCTTCCAACAGCGTCACTCCACAGAGCACTTAATTGTAAATAATTGGCACGCCTGTTTTTCACGATTATTCTTCTTAATGATATTCGGTCGGCATTTGTGATATACTTTTTTTCACATATCGTGGCTTAATATTAACTGAACCAGTTACGTGATATCTTCTAACAATATTTCTCATACTGTACCGCGATAAGTCTAACAAAGTTGCAATTTCTGAGTTTGATTTCCCAGAATTAAAAAATTTAATTATCGGTAACCGCATTTTCTCACTAATAACCTTTCCTCTACCCATTTTGAAAATCTTAACTACCCAAAACTATTTTAAACGTATTCTGACCGCTGTGATTAATAAAAACAATTGGCATGGCTTTTATTTTTCACAGCCACCTATGCGTTATAGACTTATTTTGCATTGAAATGAAAATAGGTTGGTATGCTGTAATTGCAACATGTGTTATTTTTATGCTGCAAATTTGATAGGGAGTGATAAAGTTGGTGTTTTCTACTATATATTATCAAAATATTCATTGTTAATATTTAAACCTATAACACCCTGCTACATTTTTATTATTTGTGTTTGATGAGAACAAAACTTAGATTTCAATAGTTGGGCCAACTGAAGTGGAAAGGGGCTCATAGTGCCTAGTCTTGATCGATAACACTGAGTCGGCAAAAAGGACCAAGGCTTCGTCTCCTTGCTATTTCTAACAAGTCAGTCTGAAAACTTTTGCCGTTACTATTAATTATACTCAGTTATACTCAGTGACATTAGAGTGTTACACACAGAAAACTTTTTTTTTGGCAACAGAATAACTTTATTTAAAGTATGCTATGGCAACAACATGCATCGAGTTCGAAGACGTTCAAATTATCACCATGTCAGCGACTTTGACAGGGGTAGAATTATTGCTTATCCAGATGTTGGTGTGTCCTATCGCGAAATTGACCGCCGTTTTAATTGTGCGTACTGCAATGGCGGTAATGCGTGTGTGTCGTGTGTGAATAGGGGAAGGTAGAGGAACACGAAGAAGGCCAACTGGCCCACCGAGGCGTACTATAGAGCATCAAGATAGGCGCTTCAGACAACTAAACTAGCCCTAGGAAACCGTTTTGTTATTACGCGTCAGATCTCTGAAGTATGGTTTGGAGAAGGTAGACCTGCTACTAGGCGTACACTCTATCGCCGCATTCAAGCCTTAGTACTTTTTTCATACTGTCCACGGTTAGTGCTTCCTCTGACTACGGACCACTGTCGTCGACGTTTGAACTGGAGCAGAGAACGGCATCATTGGGAGGCAAAATGACATAATCTCATTTTTAGCGACGAATTGCGATTCTATGGTCGTAGAAGGGTAAGACGCCACCGTGGAGAAGGGCGTGATATTGGATTTGCTGTTGAGAGGCATGTACATAGGACTTTGGAGTAATGGTTTGAGGGGCAAGTGCCTATGATAGCCGATCACCCCTTCTCTTTATTCAAGGCGTTATGTTGCTCACAAACCACTTTACTGCCGTATCTAGAGGGACGTACACTCGTCCTTTATTAGTAATACAACGACGTGGCTCGTCGTTCTACGGACTTTCTTCAAGACGTTAATGTTTGGCCGTGGCCACCCCGGTTCACCGGATTTAAATCCCATCGAACATGTGTGGGGTATGATGGGGAGACTATCCACTTTGAACCACAGACTCTACCACAGCTAAACCACGAAGTACGAGTGGCTTGGAATGAGCTGCCACAACCAGACATCGATTATCTCATTTTGTCGATGTATACAGGAGTGTATTCAGTGGCGGGGTCGCCCAAAAAATTTTATGAGAATGTTGTCGTTCCATTTTTGTTGTAAGACTACGTCATTGCCAAAAAATCAAGTTGAAGAAATTATTTTTTTCTGGGTGTAACACTACTGAGTATATAAAAATTCAGTTTATTTGTAGGAATCAGTTAATATAATGGCCAATTATCAAATCAGTACCAAACTTGTAAGTACTTAATCCGTAAGTTTTATTTTTGAGCACTTATGCCATTCATTGTTACAGTAATAGATGATCAGCTTAATGCGTTGACCTCATCAAACGAAATGGTGCAATAATTTCGTAATTTCGTACTACTTACTCGGTACGCTTGTAGTCGTTTTGTAACGCTACAGCGGTCGTTAAGACGCTACCTTCGCTACCTCCATATAATCGCCTTCACACATGTTTTCTTCTTTTCTCTTTCTTCATCGCTCACAATCGCTACATACAGCACTAAATTGGTAATTGCAAAATGAGACAAGTCGCTTTAACCGTTAGTCATCCTTTTGAATCATTTGGCTTCGTGACTGTAAGTGATAGAAGATACAATTTTTGGATTTTATCGTGATTCACGAGAATCTTGGACATTCTGGACATTACAGAATATTCACGCGTCAATGTGCTTTCCCCAAATGAATCATTCTTGGACCTATAGGTATTTTTCTAAATTGAGGTAGCTGCGGAAGCAGAACCTGAGAGGCAGTTTACTGGAACAAAAGATCTCTAATCTGCACCGAATAAAGTTGTAATTGTATTTCGGAGTATTTGGAGTTTGATTTGGAGACTATATGCTCACAATGGTCCTTAAAAATCTATGTTTGCGGCAAGATATCATTCCAGAAACTTTACTTGAATTTCAACGCTAAATGCTTCTGTCTTTTCTGAACATTAAGGAATCTAATTTCTGGCGCTAGAGGATACCTTATCCGAAAAAGCATAGGTATAAAACTTTTCATCAAAATGGACTCATATATAATTTTTTTTTTCGAGCAATTTTACCAGACAGACAAGCACTTGAATTTATTTGATGACGAAATTCAAACGTTGAGAAAATAATATTTTATCCAAACTCGTTATAGTTTCCAAATACTCTAGAGAGTATGCAAATGAGATATCTTTTTATTCAATGTGGTTTTCATTATCGCTGTTACTCATCATATAATTCAGAAAATATCGTCTTCGAGTTTTAGTAACCCGCCTTCTACCCACACTGTAGTTAAAATGGAAATAGTTTCATTTCACCATATTGATTTCTGCAGCCGTTGTTCCCACATTCATATTTATAAATATGGAAGGGACTATTACAAAGGTTCTTCAGCGAAAAATTCATAGTGGAGGCTGGGTTTTGTCGCATTTTCATTCTACAATGCTTTTATCCCCATTTATATTCATTCGTACAGTAAAATATTCTTTTGTGGATCATGTTTACAAAGTTGATTTGAATTTTCTTGCAGGTATGTGGGAATGCTAGCAAGGATGGGCAACTTCCAGAAATGTGAGTGAAAATAAGATTTGCTTTTCTCAAATTATTTTCCATAATACATACATGGGAAAACATTATCCGAGTCTCATGTAATGTATATAATCTGCCATACAATGCGGATTAAGGCTGGTTTACACGCTACGTCTTATTATATGTTTTGTGGGACAGGACAAATCCTATTCAATAGAACGTAGCGTTTAAACAGGAATCGAAATGAAATCCAAGGTCAGATTGAAAAACTGATGGGAGAAGCATCATTTTGCGAGAACTGATAGGACAAAATGAAACTCATGTTCAGACAAGACGTTCGATCTTGGCTCAGTTCACGAGTAGCTCCACTTCAGTTCGCTTACTTTTTCCCAAAAAAACCTAATAATGTCAGACTTGCGACAATGCACCCGCGATTTTCTCGGGGAATTTATTGATATGTATAAAAGTTTCCGTGTTTGTAGCAAGTGAAAAATAAACACTATAGTGACGGTAATAAAAAAAGTGGCGTATGAGGATCTTATAAAAAAATACAAAGAAATAGACCCGATGGCAAATAAAAAGTAAACTAAGGTGTCCATTCGCAAATAATCAGTAATCAGGTTCGCTGATCAGTTGTTTCAATAACGAAACGTGGGAGTACTGGCTTCTTTTCCCTCTCAGTTGTTGTATCCTTATAGCTAAAAAATAAAAGAAAGCAGCCGTGTTTCCTCCCCTAGATTGGAACTGTAGTAGAAAGCGGAAGGGAAAACACGTACAAAACGTACGTTTTGTGGTACGTTTTGTATGTACGACAAAACGTAGAATAAGACGTAGCGTGTAAACCCGTCTTCAGTATAAGTTATAGTTTTTAATGAAGTTTAGCAACTTTTGTACATTCTTCTCACGCCTACTGGCGAGGAAAAAATCGCAACTTCATTGTTTTGCAGTTTTCAACTACCTAGTCAAGTGCAATGTCAGACCGCAGCACCTGATTATTTTCAGAATATTCTTTTTAGGGGTTAAAATTTGTGGGTTAGGGTTTTTAGGGGACTTGTCTGATCCTGTTTGATTGATTTGTTGCATTTAATTCCTTTGTAGTCCTTCTGTCATACTTTTTACTTCTACTGGAGATGAAGTATTGTATTCGAGAAAATGTTTGAAAATGAGATATTATGTTTTTTGGATGCTATGTGACATGTACCTACATCACGAAAAACCACTCATTTCCGTGGGTCTATCTGTCCGCTAATTTTATAATAATATAATATAAAACATTATATTACTACCATGCCAAGTACGCAAAAGCTTTGTAGTTTTTGAAAATCGGTCCAGTGGCGACGGAGAAAAGTCAAAAAAATAATCCGTCAAACTTCGTCTTTGACGGTCGACCTACTTGACGGAATTTTTAGAGTACATCCAAGCCAATAGCCTTACTGGTGGTCATCTGCCATAATTCAAGTGCATGCATCTGTTACACACAGATGTTACCAATATACTAAAAATATAGTATACCGTTTGTAAATAGCTCTGGAGTAAAGACAGTGCTGAGTGCTCCTTCTGTTCAAATCACCTGTGCAGCAAGTCGTTTTGATCCCCATTTAAAACACATGGAAGCTATTTAGATATATGGGGCCTCGATTAATATACAGGGTGTTAATCAAACACCTTACGAAATTTAAAGGGGCTATTATTTGATTTGAAGACGGACAGTTTATACATATAAAGGATTGGTAATGGTTCATTTTCAGGATACAGGTTTTCAAAATTTTAATTTTTAGGCTGCTGACATGTACATTGCGAAAAACTAAGTCACTCACTTCTGTCAGTTTGTCTGTGTGTCCCCTAAGCCTTGGCCCGTCTATAACTTGAGAAGTACAGCTTGGATGTTGATGAAAATTTTTCACAAGGTTGCTACTATGCCAAAGACGAAAAAGCTTTATAGTTTCTGAAAATCGGTCCAGTGGCGGCAGAGAAAAAAGCCAAAAAGAAAAAAAAACTTGAAATTTCAGATGGTTCTGATCGTTTTGCCTGACTTTGTCCCCCCAACCTAACCGCGTCGAACTTTGTACATCCAAAACTGGCCGATACGACTACTCCTTTGTCCCTAGGGTATATGAAAATTTCATCAAAATTCCACCGGTACTTGTAGTAGTTATAGACAGGCAAAGGCATCCTCGAAATTTTTGCGATTACAATACTTGGTCGCCAGTGGCGTTGGAAGTAAAAAATCTATTACTAGTACAGCCTTCCTCCTTCCTGTGTCCACTGTTCAAATCGTGAGCCTCCATATTTGGTAAGAAATTATGAAACGTATAAACAGGTCCGCTGCGTATCACGTACTACGCGCTACATTACGAAGCACGGCAATTAAATCCTCGCACTGCTCCACTTAAACTGAAACCGAAGCAATAAAATGGGTACTACCTAGCCATCATAAACTCCCATCATGATCGGCACGATATCGATACTTAGTGAAAGTACTCATAGCAATTGTCTCCTAATATTCTAAGCAAATGATGAAACAACTTCTATGTGAACAGTGAAAGCTGACATGTCAATCTTGGCTACCACACCTCCATTAAGGCGAAAAACATTTTTATGAGAAGCCATCAGATGTTGAAAGCGGTTTTTATTTTTTCGATTTCGACGTTTTGACCTAGCTTATTTTTTATATAAAAATAATAATAAAATACGGAAAGTCCACGGGGCGACTACTGTTTCGTTTTTATTTGTTCTTTAATTTTTCTTATGCATGCTCAAAAACGACAAAAATTACAAAACGAAGAAAGCAAGCTGCGGCAAAAATCAAGACGTGAATAACGAGTTTCCCGCGTTGCTGCAAAGAAATCGGTAACTATAATTTAAGTTTAGTCCTTTCCAAATCTAAATCCTTCCCAAAAGCAGCTCAGAAACATTTGGGATTCAAATTCAGAGTCTGTTACGGCCCTGACATGGCAGCAATTTTGTAATGTAGTTTTTCAAAATTTGATTACGCATCTTCAACAAAAATGTAGGCTTAACATCTCGAACGTATACCCTTTGAAGATATCATGAGCTAATGCTCCAAAAGCGTATTTTCAAAATATGATTTCAATTTCAACTCAGTACTGTGGCTGCTGAATCCCACATAGGTACCTAGCTGTTGCAAGATTCTTAAATGCTTGAAAAAGTGAAATTATGAAAATACTGTAGATACAGTGTGTCCCAGATTTGCTTCTCAATACAGGGATCTCGGCTCCTGTAATACCTACAGCAAAGGTTAATATTGGCAGTATTAACGTTAGTATCGACTTCTCAGCAAGTCAAATGTTTTGGGACGAATTATCAACTATTAGCGTATTAGAAAAACAAGTCGGAAAAATCGTCGTAAATTTATTTTACACTTGAACAAACAAACATTTTACAAAATTGTAATGTAATGTAAAATCTAAATAACGTCCATTTGCATCCAGACATTCTTGACAATTGGTGACGGTTTTTCGAACAGCCCTAGCATATTTCTGTTAATGTTTCTAACTGTGCTCAAAATTCTTTGTCTCAGGATTTCTATGGTCGCGGAAGGATCAAACTCATAGACCTCATTTTTTATGTGATCCCAGAGGTAGAAATCCAAGGGTGAAAGGTCAGTGGATCTAGGAGGCCAATATATTGAACCGTTTAACGAAATTATTAATTATTAATAAGTTCCTGGCTTGAATGGTGTTGTGAGCCGGTCATCCATCCTGTTGAAACCAGGTTCTTCTAAACTCATCTTCGGTTAGAGTAGTTCGTAAAGCCGGCACAACCTGCTTTCGCAAAAGCTCTATAGTGTATTTACACCCAAGATAGAATGGATGCGTGATTGCCAAAAGCAAGGATGGCTTACAGGGCCGCATTCAGGGCTACCTCCGAATGATGGACTACCACCAACGTGTTGTAAAACAAAGATGACAGTATTTAATGAAATTATCTAATGTAGTGAAGTAGTTATAGTTAAGGGTGTCGCAAAATCAAATTTTTATTCTTGAAGGGGTGCTAAGTTTTTCTACAGATTTTTCAAACTAGACAACATGGAGAAATACATACCAGAGGTAACCAGCTGCTCACTATGCACAATGAATCTGTAGTCAACGAGGGGTAGAGATGACACTTTTGTACATGGAATAAATATAAGGCTGTTCAATCAATTGAAAATAGATTTTGAAGGTGCACTTCGGACTTGCATTGTCTGTAGTTTATCTGTAAGTTAATATTTCACTATAACTAGGATTCCCATACTATGTATTCTGTGACAAAACAAAAACGCGAAACTTACCCAGACTCACTTGAAGAGCTATCGTCATTAATGTTTATGATGATGGATTCAAAATCTCTCTCAATTATGTTGTCCAGCTCCCACATTGCTACCTCCACTTTCTCCTGAACATGCTGCACATATTTTTGCCATCTTTCTGGTGTAATCCTCTGTATAGCAATTCTGCTATACAGAGGATGCATGTCAGAAAATTTAAATGTTTTATTGTGTGCAGCAACAAAATTCTTAACATCTGCCCATATGAGCTCAATGGGGTTGAGCTCACAGAGGTAAGGCGGCAAACGAGTACTGTTTTGTGGTGTGCTTTGGCCATTTCATCTATGACATATTTATCATGTCTTGGTCTGGGTTGTTTCACAATATCTAATAGTTGTAATTTCAGTAAGGAAGGGTCGAAAGTTATATTTTTGGAACGGAGCCAGCTCTGAATGTCTGATTTCCTAGAAGCTGAAGTTGGGATTTTTTCTATTTTGCGAGAATGATAGGGAGCATTCTCCAAAACAACCACACAATTGTCTTCGAGACGTGGTAAAATGCCTGAATGCCTCGAATGCTTCCCCATTCATCTCTTCATGGTAGTCAGTGTTTTTTTTTACTCAAAAGACCATAAGCCGTTATCCACGAAGCCATCTACACCCCCAATGTGGCAAATAATGAGCCTTGTTCCTTTGCCTAGAAAGATAAAATCCGGAGTAGTGTGTCCAGCGTTAATCCAGGTTTCGTCCAGGTAATAGATCTTCCTGTGCTGATCCCTGAATGATTTAATTTTGGTCAGGTACTCTCTCCTCCACAGCACAATTTCTGCTCTATCCATAAGTAAACTGTTACGACCTCGTTTCTTCCATTCGAAATTAAGATGCTTCAAAAGTTTATGAATAGTCGAACGTTTGAAATTTGGTGACATAGCATCCTCGTTAACCTCCCGTAGTACTTTATCAACTGTCGGTATTTCGTTTCTGAAGAAGAACTCGTGCACTTTCCTGCGAATCGCATGCTTGTCAGCGTCATCCAACGATCTTATGATACTTTTGCGATTTTTACCCGTCATTGGCTTGGAAAAGGCAGGCTTTTTCTTATGTTCGTTCAAAACATTGTACACTGTCGCTTGGCATACCCCAATTTTATCTGCCACTTTCAGAGCTATTTTCGGGTTAGTTGATGTTTCGTCTTCCTTCCGCTCTATCTTGAATGTATTCAATATGACGTCTTTCATGTCTATGCTAAGATGTCTTTTTTTGACCGCCTTCTAGGAGGGCTAAGGGAGTAGCCTACAGCCTCGTCAGCAGTATCTGTACTGGACATGTTCAGGATTGGTTCAAAACAAATAATAACGAGGAATAACAATAACAAACAGAAACTTAACAAATTACTCAAATACACTTAACAACAACAACAGCAACAACCAAGCAAGGTGAATACGAAAACACAAGCACGCAGTGATACACGCGACGGTCGCAGCGCGCATTATTCCGCCAGGTTTTCCCATTTAACCTTTGCGGTAGGTAAAACAGGAGCCGAGATCCCTGTATAGAGAAGCAAATCTGCGACACAGTGTATTCTAACACGCGGAAGATCGCTCGCGAAAAAACATTTAAGCTGCACAATGTTTGTATTCATTTCTTGAAAAAGTAAACCAACTTTTCAGAAAAAGGGATCTTTCTAAAACGCAGACACTACCTAGTCGGTACTTAGCATTCGAATCTACCCGAGTACCTGGTACTCGGCTTTTTGCAAAAAGTAGTTAGAACTTGGCACATCCCTAATAATTTCGACAGGGTGTTCATTTGAAAAGTTCCCACCACAGATTTATCGAAAACCACTGATTAAAAGAAAAAACGCCGAGACCCTTCAAATGATTTGTCAAGAGGGACAACCTTTTAACCAAAAACTACTTCACCCTCTTTCACCCTCTGCCCCCAGGGTCATCACCTTAAAAATTTTGAATGCAAGTGGTAACGGGTAATAGCTTGTTTGAAAGGTCTTTCAAAGTCCTTTATTTTGACGTGTGATTTTTTAAAATCGGTAGATTCGTTTTCAAGAAAATTAGAAAAATCTTTATTTATCTTAATTTGTTCAGATAGAAAACAAAAACACACGAAACTGTCACTTTTTATTTCAATAAGTGTTCAAAATGTTGCCCGTTTATCATTTAAAACGGAAACTACCAACATAAACAGCAATTCGGATTAATTGTATTTATTGTTAAACCTGTTTAGTTATTTATATATATTATAGTTATTTTCGACTGATTTTAAAGAATCAAAAGGCAAAATAAAGGACTTCGAATGACCTTTCAAACAAGCTATTACTCGATACCCCTTGTCATTTAAATTTTTTTAGGGAATGACCCTTGGGGGCTGAAGTAGTTTTTGGTTAAAAAGTTGTCCCCTTCGACAAATCTTTTGACATGTCTGGCGTTTTTTCTTTTAATCAGTGCTTTTTGATAAATTCGTGGTTTCGTTTATATAGGCAGTGTGGATATTATCATAGCTTGTCATAATTATGTAAGAAGCCAAGGCGACATCGAAATTGATTTATTTCAATGGTGAAAATTAATTTAGATTCTAACCAGTTGCAGTAGTATTGAGATCGTCTTAGATGGGGATTGTTGATGATCCAATTTGTGGGTGATGTGCTGATGAGGAGTTCACCTTTCACATTTTGGATCTCTGTCAGTCTTTAGGATAAAATAACCAGAATATACTGGAGACTAGTGCTCTGAAACCAGAAGAATCAAATCAGCAGGAACCAGAGCTATTTTGGCGTTTGTGATAAACTGGCCTAGTGACCATAACATCAAATGGCCTCTTTCCCTGTCATCTATGCATTCGAAATTATATTCAAGGAAAGTCCCATATTTCATCGCATAAATGTTGCTTCCGGTCAGCACAGTTGTGTTGATGTTTCACTTTCCTGTATCACATAGCATTGCATTGGTATATCCCTTACAAACAACCTATTGTAGTAAACAATTACTTACAATTCCGACGTACAAAGACATCCCACGATGACCTTATTTAATCTCATAAAAATACATCCATTGACCTCAACGGGAGCAATCTTCTTATTGGTCTATTTTCAGCGTCAGACGTTAATTTTTTCAACCGTACCGCGCAACCTGTATAATATAGGCATTCTTGAAGCTACTTGAACAGTTAATAAATCAAAAGCCGCATTAACGCATACATAGGCGTAGGAAAGCATCAGGCTCGTAGTATTTATCGTTTAAGTGTTAATAAAGTATGTAGACAAACTTTAACCATCGAGTCATTGGTCAATTTGAAGACTAAGTGTTCATATGACCATGGGTCCGCAACGGCTTTCTTTTCCAGCTAGATAACTATTACTAAAGAAACAATTGGTATAATCTATAACAAATTTTGCATGTTTTGAAAGTTGCTGAGGCTCAATATGAACGTGGATGAAAATAATATTATCCTGTATTTTTGGGAAAAAAAATTATTGAGAAGGTCAATAGATTTGAACAGTAAAACATTCGAATATCGAATAGAATGACAAAAATAGAAAATATCGAATAGTTTCTTTACAATAAATGTTCAAAGTGGCCACCTTCGACTTCAATACATGCCTCTAGTCTGTTACACATTGACTGACGAACTCTCCTGAAAATACCCTGAGTATTTTGTATAGTCAGACATGACTAATATTAAAAGTATCGCGCTCAAAACAAATCAATGTCATGCTATTTTTTCAAAAAATACTGCATAACATTATCAGTATCTACGTACATGAAGGGTCTGAAAACAACTGTAAATCATGCGACATTCACCACAAGGCATCGTCAATTAAAATAAAATACGTTCCATTATTTTATAATTTTTTAGAACAATATCATCATTTCTTTTAGTGCTAATATTCTCTAGCTTGAAAACAAAGCCGTTGCGGACCCATGTTCATATGGAAATTTCGTCTTCAAATTGATCAAGGATTCGATGGTTAAAGTTTGTCTAAATACTTTATAGTGCATTCAGAAAGAGATTCTTATTTCTTTTTTGAATCAAGTTGTAAATTCGGGATGATCGCCATCACCAGGTCATAAAAACCTAGGTGTTATTTGATGCCAACTTCACTTTTAATAAAATTATATCGTCTGCTTCCCGAAAGCTATGTACTGTGTTAGAAATTTATCAAACCTCTGTTAGCAGATTGGAATCTATTCTTCGACAAGCCATAATATGTTATTTTTCAAATGCAATGGGTTCGATTAATAAAGAGGCTTCAACCATAATATGTTGCTCAAAGCTTTCGATATCAAACAGCATGTCTGTTTTTTGTTTAGTTTACTCCACAATAAGATTTATTGTCTATATATTTTAAAAAACATGTGCATGTTTTAATGTTCCTTTCTTAGGAAACCGTTTTTGTACTACATTTTACTGTGATTTCAGCCGCACCAATGTTTACAGTATTAAATAGTATCAAACTGCGACATTTTTAAGACACTAAATCTCGAACTTTACCTTGATGAAGTTGCAAGGTAGTATATTATTGTTGATTTGCTACTTATAAAAGGTGTCCGCGAAAGGTTGGGAAATTTCGAAACTGGAGATACTACAGACAAAAATATGTGAATTGACCTAAACATACCTTAGTCCAAAAATTGGTAGTTTGCGAGATAGAGGGTGTCAAAGTTATAATTTTATTTTCTGTTTTTTTTTTCTCATTGCTTGAGAAGTATTCCAGATTTTGGCATAAAACTCGGTATAGGGAGGTTTTCTAGTGTGAGAAACAAGAATCCGTTAGTTTTTATGACCAAACTTGTGAAGGGCGCCACATACAGCACTATTTCGGTAAATAACTTATCATAACTTTTTTATGCTATCCTGTATACAACAACTGACCGACAAATCTTATTTTCTCGTATTTCCACAACAAAAAAGGTTTACTTGTTAGTAGTGTCTAAAGCTAACAGTTTTCGAGATATTTGTTTTTAAAAGTTCCAATGCATTATTGGTACCATGATGAAACATTTGTATAACATAATATAATCAAGTTGCTTGGGATAATATCTGAATAGCGTTGCTATAATTTCTAATGTTTGTCATAATATTGTTTTAAACTTCATGAATAGTTTTAAGTTGACAGTAAGTTGTTAAACATCATGAAGTATACGTTTGATGAATATTCTGATATGCATTTAATGTACGGATTGGCAGGATGTAATGCTTTAAAAACAAATATCTCGAAAACTGTTAGCCTTAGACATTTCTAGCAAGTAAACCTTTTTTGTTGTGGAAATACGATATCATAAGATTTTTCGGTCAGTTGTTGAATACACGGTAGCAAGTTATGATAAGTCATTTACCGAAATAGTGCTGTAAGTGGCGCCCTCTAAAAGTATGGCCATAAAAAATTACGGATTCTTGTTTCTCACTAGAAAACCTCCCTATACCGAGTTTTAAAATAATAATATAAATAATAAAAATAAAACAGTAACTTTGACACCCTGTATCTCGCAAACTATCAACTTTTAGACTAAGGTATGCTTAGCTCAATCCACATATTTTGGTCTGTAGTATCTCCAGTTTTGCGATTTCCCAACCATTTGCAGGCACCATCCTGTATAGTGTTATTCTTATCTATTTATTTGTTTACTGTTCTTTATTGATATTTGTTGATATTTACTGTAATTGGATGTATCTGCCTATTGAAAATAAACTTTATTGTTATTATTATTAAACTAACTAAAAGTTGTAGAATCAAGTCAGTCAAAAAGGCTCATGCAAATAGTTCATAAAAATTGTTTCCCTACCGGTAGTTGCCGTCAATCTGCCCATATCTGCGCGACAGCGCCCATCGTGGCACCACTGCAGTACGGCAGAACTGTCAACTATACCGATACGTCGGACGGTAAGCTCAGGTAGCAGAAGGAGACGCGTATCTAAAATCTGACCATCTATTTAAAAAACTACAATGCATTCAAATGACGGTGTACAGATTATCATAAAATTTTAACCGTGAACCTGGTTTTCACTTCATCTTGCACCATGTTTATGTCAAATTCCAATTGGGCTAAATTACATCTCCTGAATTCGATCCTTAATGTTTTAATGCTATGATAATAATGATGGGTTTAGATATAATGATCTGTCTTAATAAGGCTTACGTTATAGTTTCGATCTGATCGAACCGATTTCGTCCTGATTTGAGAAAATTATCAAGATTAAAGACGAACATTCTTCCTACACGCATGAATCGATAATTTCAGAGATAAACAGTTAAGAACCTCGAAGAAAACACATAATTCAGGGGATTATTCTACTGGACTTCTTGCCGCACCTATGGATATGTAGTGCTAATGATACCGCGGTAATTTAAAAATTAGTTCCAGTTTCAAAATCGTAACGTCTGACAGTTGTATTGAGTGGCTGTAAAATCTGAGAGGTCATCTCATAAAATAATGAGCAATTTCTGTGTAAATGCCTAATGTGCTAGAGCACTCCCAATGATTGTTAGCCTGTTAACTAGCTGACTATGACCATCACATAAAGGAAATTGTAGAAACATCGACGGCGAAATTAGCACTCCACTATTTCGCACTTTACTTTTCGAATGTGATACTTCGTCCAGAGGTGGACGTTAGTTGTTTTCGTCAAGATTTCCTTGAAGGCTGAATGCCGATTGAAGGTTGATCAACCCTCAGATTCTAAATTAACAATGAGCGACCCTCCAGTGGAGATTTAATATTTGCATCTCAGAGTAGGCTGTAACAGTTATCAAGTTTTCAGAATTTTAGGTTTTTAATTTTTTTCCAGAATACCCTGATTTTTCAGCGTTTCCGGAATTTACAGAATGTTCAGAAGTTTCGTAGTGTTAGAAATTTTCACAATTTTCAGTTTTTATAGTTTTAAAATTTTTAAGAATATTCAGCGTCTTCAGTATTTTCAGACTTACTCTTTCGTCATTACCTACACATCTCAGCACGGTAATGCTTGCAGTATTTCATCATGGTGGGTACCTTAACATCAAAGGTATCCCATTCTATGTATGTAGCTCAAGATATAAGTGTTTGACCAGGAACGGCTTACGTCTTAGCTTAGGTATGTAACGTATTTTTACTTCCCATGTCAAAGGCATTACTTTCGGTTGGTCTTTAGCTATTGTATTGAAAGCTTTATAGTAACGCATTCTTACATTCTCGTGTCGCTATTCTATGCGATAATGATGCATACGGAGACAGATATATAACTAGCCGGATAATATTCACTACACAACATACGAGGGTGTACAAAAATAAAACGGAATTAGCTTTTAAAAGCTATTTATTTTCAACTTTTTCACAAAGTAACCTTGTCTCCTTCAAAATACTGTCCACTACAACTAATACACCGCAGGCAGCAGCGGTGGCCGCAGTAGTAGACTCTTCGGTCTCGTGATCAGTCGCCGTGCGCTGTGCGGGTTCGAGTCCCGTCCCAGGAGAAATTTTTCTCTTGGCTATGGATGTTGTGATTGTCCGTAGGTGGTAGACGGTCTCTGACTGTCGAACGTGGAGGTACCACCCGGCGGATCTCGTAGGCGGAGCCAGAATGTGTGCATGTTGCATGCATACGTGTTCCCTCGTCAGAGTCCGTGTGGCGTCCCCCTTTCCCCTGTATCCCCCTAAAGCCCCACGGTGCCCATTGGGTGTTTAGGCCTTAGGCGTTCGTGGTAGTTAGAGTATCAAAAAAACACCGGTGCTTGCACTGCTGGAAACATTTTTTGAAGTCTCCCGTAGAAATGTCTGACTGCTCCTCCCTCGTTTTTTTTCTTGACCTCTTCAGTGTTGTCAAAGCGGCGTCCTCCCATGCGCCTTTTTATCCGTGGAAATAAGAAAAAGTCGCACGGAGCCAGGTCAGGCGAGGCAGCGGAACCATGCCATTTTTAGAAAGAAACTGACAAAAAGAGATGGCGTGTGCGCAGGTGCATCATCGTGGTGGAAGAACCAGTCTCCTGACTGCCACAAATCGGGTCTTTTTTTCCGAACACTGTTTCGCAATCGTCTTAAAACCTCCAAATAAAAGGTTTGATTGACAGTGTGCCTCGGGGGAACAAACTCGGAATGGATTACGCCTTTGATATAAAAAAACAAATCAGCATTGCGTTGATGTTTGATTTGACTTGACGACATGTTTTTTTTGGACGGGGTGACGATGGCGTCTCCATTGTCTTGACTGTTGCTTCGTTTCTGGGTCATAACCGTAGCATCAAGTCTCATCACCAGTGATGATCTTTGACTGAAAATTTGGATCAGATTCAAGCTTTTGTTTTAAAGCACGACCTGTTTCAAGTCGGTGTTCTTTTTGATTCTCAGTCAGGGCCCGAGGAACAGACTTGACAGCAACCCTTTTCATTCCCAATTCTTCTGTTAAAATTCGCTGAACCGAACTCTAGGACAACCCCGTCAGTTGATCGATTGTCAGTCGACGGACTGCAGGCACAAGCTTTCGAATTTTTTCAACATTTTCGTCGACTCGGGCAGTTGATGGACGTCCAGAGCGAGATTTGACATCAATCGACATTTCGCAATTTTCAAATCGAGCAAACCATTCGTACACCTGAATTTTCGCCATTGCATCATCTTTGTAAGCTATTTTTAACATTAAAACTGTTTCAGCAGCATTTTTACCAATCAGAAAGCAAAATTCCACACGTGCACGTTGCTCACTGAAGCTTGCCATCGTAAAAAACGAAACAAGCACGAAACAGCTGTTGCAAAAACGAGCCAGATCGACAACTCAGGTGCCACTGAACTGGTAATGAGTTGCGCTGTACGCCTCTAGGGGCAGACATGTGTACTACACAAGCTCCGCCCACTGCAGTGCTATTCCGGATATTTTTGGGTACCTCCTCGTACATAATTATGTATAAAGCAGAAATGTCTCCTCTATAACGAACAATGTAGTGAAACTGTTTATTTCCTGATATCGGCAATAAATATAATCGCGGAACAATATACTATCCAAGATAACTAACGTAAATATATGTGTATACTACTAACAATTCATTAGTCATAGTTGTTTTTTTATAATATAATTATTGACTACGGAGAGATTCGTCATATCCATGATTCAATTTAATTTTTGCCAGATGAGTCAATGGTGGTGTACATCGTTTAACCTGTGTTACGTTGTCTCAGTTAATATCGTAACCCAGTGAAGAGGAACTGTATGAATGAACTTTTCATGGCCTTTACTATTGCGAGTAAAATGGTATTCATTATACAACCAAAGATGGCTAAAAATGATTTTAAGATTTAATGTAATCCCACAGCTTTAAACAAGTTAATTGTCCTGCGAATGGGCTCATTGCACAAATTTCAATTTTGGAGTATGACAACACTGTGCCCCCCTGCACTCGCTTCTTGGTGAATAATTGTGTGTCATAAAAATTTAAGCAATATTCGGGATGTGTTGATTTTTTTAAATAATTACTACTTTGAAGTTGAGTCATTAATTTTCAGATAATGATTGTAGAAGGAAGATACACCAAAATATGTGTGTAAAAATAAAAAAAAAATGTTACCTTGTTTTATAAAGTATCCTCCCGACAAGTATTTCAGTGCGGACCTGTATTTGATCGTGCGGTCTTGGAGCACCGGCATGCCCTCCCCTGTGAGGTCTTAAGTCACCTGATTCACGAGCCCTTTGTACTACATTCAGCATTTTCGTAAACATGTGCCATTTTTTATTTCGTTTCAGCCACGCAACAAACACCGACTGACACATCGACTGAATACAACTGAATAAAATTGTACATTGTAGTAAAAACATCGTTTCAAATTCTTTCGCTTTTTTGTTTCCGATGCGATGAACGGATAAGGCGGATTATATCCGTTGTTGCCAAACACGAGCACATAATATTATTATTGAGACAGGGCGGTACTCAAACTTCTAAAGGGCTATAACTTTGTTACTTTAATTTTACCAGAAAAATGTTAAAGGAAAAAAACATTTCTTTTGATCAGATCTACTCACTGTTAAAATAAATGACTCAACTTCGAAGTATACTGGCTGTTTTCAAAGTTGAGTCATTTATTTTAACAGCTTGTAGAACTCGTCAAAAGAAGTTGATATGCCAAAAATCACCTATATAAAAGTTCAAAATTGTTAGATTAACGCAAAATCTTGTTCGGCGAACCCACGATTCTTTACAAGATCCGAAAATAAAATCCTGGTCTCCACGAATTGAAAAGACTCGCACTGAAAAACATACAATAACACAAAAAGTTTGCCAAATTTAGATAAACGATAAAAGTCGTAAGCAAAAAACGCAAGATTATACACGGCAGTGGTCGAGAATATCAAAAAATCTGTGTAATAACATTCTTATTTTTTTAAATTCTTAATCTTTTACTATTTCTTTTATTATGCAACTTTTATTATATAGGTGATTTTTGGTATAATAACTCCTACAAGCAGTTAAAGTAAATGACTCAACTTTGAAAACATCCTGTATTTGAAGTCACCAATTACAGAATTATATACACCATATCATTACAATGGACCTATTGACATTCGGTTCTGGGCAGTCAAAGCTTGTATGTATGCCTAATTTGGAAACAAATGCGTAGAAAGTCTACCTGACTTCAGTCTTTAATTAGTGATTTAAAAATATTATAAACTGATCTATATGAAGCAGACAGTGCAAAAAACAATATACTCGTTCAGTATTAGACACAAACAATGGACTTGTTACGCTATTTCTACACACACAACAATCATTTTTGTGCTAGAATGACTGGAAGTACCCACCGACTCTTTAGTAAGTGGTCGCATTCAAGTCTCCGTCTGTCAAACCTAGTAGACGCAACGTTCCACGGTACATCATTAAAAACCATTATTCTATTTGACCTTAATGAGTCATGTGAGAGACAAACTTCGAATCCTGACCTTTGTTTAGATCTTGGTGAACACCATTGTTATAATGGGAACATCGTTTTGATTTAGATTTATATGTAAGTATAATGAACAATGGTTTATAGTGCGAAGATCTTTTTTATTTACTTGTATGCTTTAGAATGATCCCAGACCGACAACTAAAACATGAAACTCTCTTCCGATAGCCAAGCACTTCAGGGTCACATCCTTGAGGATTGAGTGCCGCTGGACTAATGATCTCTACCTGGATTCTAAACACACAATAACGCTTCTGCGAAGAACGTTCGACAAATGATTTAACATTTGCATTTCACATTATACCCTAACAGTTGACATATCAGGTTGTCATCAATGTCAGAAAGATTTTTTTGTTAGCATTTTTATTTTTTGGAGGATTTTTATGCTAAATTATAGTGCGTGAAGCAAAATAGTTATGAAAATTTTATGGTTTTTCGATTTCAAAGCGAATGACAAATCAATAGAGCGGAAGCTGAATGACTATAGGCAACCAAAGAGAAAAGGAGAAGAAAATCTTCCTGTTCTTAAGGACGCCATATTGGATTCTTCCACAGGTGAATAGAGTGTTCAATTCTGATTCCAAAAATGCACCATATGTCGTTGCCAAACCTTAGTTATATCAAAAAACAGAATTTCCTAGGAAGGCTTGAAATTATGATATTCATTTGTGTCATATACCAGATTCATTTTTATTTATATCTTTCTTTATTTGAGATGGGATTTCAATCAATTGCATGTTGTTATTGCCAATTTTTTTTTACAAGATGGCGTTCTCAAATTTTCTACTCGAGGTATATTCTTCCGACTTCCATCACCTACTTTGTTTTTTCATATGGCGCTATATTGATTAGTTTACATTTAAATGCAGCTTTTACTCCTAAATTCAGTGAAGTATGGTCCTTAGTTAGCCACGAATTTGCTGTTCCAACGAAAATTATGCGGAAATAAAAAGGTGCCCACATGAAAAAACAAAGTTGGTGATGGAACTCGAAAAAGGAAATATGACGTCCTTAAGAGTAAAAAATGAAGTTGAGAAAAAGTGACAATGTTAATATGCAATTTATTCTGAAATCCCACGAAAAGTCGATTTGTAAAAATTCCGTTTTTTCTGCGTCACTCCAGACGTACTTTGAATTTCGAAATTTTCTAAATGGCATTTTGTTGGTTACCGAAAAACGCAACCTTTTCACTATTTAAGGGACTTCGTATCTCTTACGTTACCGAGATTCCAATAGGGAGTGTGTAATTTGAAACATCCGGTATATATAAAGAGGAAATGCTCATGCGGAGAAAGGTATATAACAAAAAATAGGAAAATAATGGACAAAATCCGCAAAAAGAAGGCATGTGGATTCGCGCAGAATATAGGATAGGTAACCGAGCGATACGTATTTCTGCTGGTTGGCTTCATCAGGCCCGAAATGTATGCACATATGCAACTAACTACAAAAGTAGATACACATGCCCATACATCCGGATACGGGTGTAACCTGAGGAAACGAAGATGGAGAGAGAAAAAATCACACACGAAGTCCACAACAAGAGCCAACCTACACATTGTAGTATAGAATGGCTAGAAGACCTCGAATTTTCAAGGCGACATCTAACCGCACTTGCTGTGGTACTTCAAGGATCTACAAAGAGACATTTTTTCTCTTGGTTGGATCTTGTTGTGGACTTCGTGTGTGATTTTTTTCTTCTCCATCTTCGTTTCCTGAGGTTACACCCGTATCCGAATGTATGGGCATGTGTATCTACTTTTGTGGTTGCATATGTGCATTCATTTCGGGTCTGATGAAGCCAACCAGCAGAAATACGTATCGCTCGGGTTACCTATCCTATTTTCTGCTCGAATCCACTTTCCTTCTTTTTGCGAATTTTGCCCATTATTTTCCTATTTTTTATTATATATATATAATCCTTATTAGCAATATTTTTCAGTATTCAGAAACATGTAATCATGTAATGCGGATCAAATAAATTTAAATGCAAACGAAGCTCAATTAAGTTAAAGCTACGCTAGCGTTGCTGTTGATACAGTTATTACTATTACGGTTTATAGCGACATCTTAAAGTTTGCATTTCCAAAGACATGCGACTATGTAGATTTAGTTACACAGGTAACGTTAAAATGGCTTCAATAAAACGAATACCAGAAATACTAGACTTAACTCGGCAGAAAAATCTTTTTATAGCGTTATCATTTAGGTTTTCAGGAATGTTGAAGAATTTATAAAGGCGCATTATTTCGAGCTTAGTAAACTTAATTTTCTTTTCACGTTACTGAATGCGAAGGTGCTCTGGACCCATAAGAAAATCATAACGAATTTTTATTCCATGTTTAGGAAGTTCCATGTATGCTGCCTAGTAATTTTTGTAGTTAATTATTAGGTTTTTATAACGTTGTTATCCGAATGTTATAATAGTGCCTTGTAATTCAAAAACAAAAGCTTTAGCAGAGCGTGAGTCATGCGAAAATTACTTATTTCATTTTTTTTTTGTAAAGAAGGTGGAATGTTGGCGTTGAGGGAGCTCAAATAGAGCTCATATGACAAAAAGTGTTGTAATTAGAGTCTCACTAACAGCGGTAGGGGATATTATAATTTATATTCATTCTACATAGCATGGATAGCTTGGCATTATGTCTCATAATTTCAGTTCAGTTGACGAAATGTCTATAATTTTCCGTCAACGAAAAACCTTGACTACTCGTATTTGCCGTAACATGTTTCATAATTGCCCCATTGCATACTTTATGCCGACGTAGCCCTGTCAAATAATTGCTAAAAAACAATTAACAAGATAATTATGATGTTTTCTTTTGGACTGAGTGCAGAGACGGCCAATATCATTACCATAAAGATGCATGGAGTTAAAACGTGAGAGGTACAAGAAAGCAGAAATAAGAAATCCGCTCTGCGATTTGGCGGTACCTGTAATCAGTAGAATTTTTTGTCTGGCGGTCAGTGGTGGTCATACGTTTCATTCAAGGTGGTTCCATGAGGAATATTCCGAGATTTCGTGGCTAACTTTTTTTCCTTTAATCCTTTATGAACTGATGACAGCATAGCGTGTGAAGTACATACTCAACTTACGTGATGCCATTTTTTGAGGGGTCACAGGAAGAAAATTTGCATGGCATTTGTAATAGTACAACGACGAATGATGTTATTCGTTTCAGTTGATTGGTCGTCATTTCCACTATTAGCTACTTTTTATCTCATATTACTTTTCCCGAATACGTGAGTGAAGAACGCCACTGGCTTGTTTCCGAACTGGTTGCAGGGCGGTTACGTTAATGGAGAACCATTTTTTATTTAGATGTGCGGCCACGACTGAAGATAAGCTAAATTACTGAATCATCATAACCTGGCACACGGAATGGTGTTATAGTAAATATGGCTGAAAAAAAATGCTGTTAATATGTTAGGCTATTATCATTACTTTTAATTTTCAATCTGGCTATGCCATTATCTGTTCAAGCTTTGATATATTAGCTGTTGTGAGAAAAAGTTTTTTGTTCACATTTTCGGTTCCACGTAACGATTAAATAATTTATCATCAAAAAACATTAAATTTTTGAGAAACACGTGATGTCACTACTATTAATATAGAACGAATGATGATCATGAAAAGGATTAGGAACTACAAGCGGGTTCTTGGGCCTGAAAATAAATCGTATTTCAAGTTGAACGCATCTATGAAATCTTTGCATTTTATATTTTTAATCATATATATACTAAGTGACATATAAATCCGAACACCCAGTTTAAATGGTTTTATTTTCATAAAAGTTGGTGAATGTATTTATCTTACTGTAAATAAGAAGTGAAAAAATTTTCAGCCTTATCAGTTGGACATTCCGGTTTTTATACTGCTTTTTTTTAATTCACTAACGCTCTAAAAATGAATATTTCTGCCGCAGTAAAGAATCAACGTTGGCGGATTTTGGTTCTTGACATCCTGTACGATCGGTTACGATACCTAGAGTACGGAGACCTGTACGATTTCGTCAACTTAGTGAGTTTGATAGGGGCCGTATAGTGGGACTTCGGGAAGCTGGACTTTCTTTTCGGGCAATTGCAGTTAGAGTGCAAAGAAGTGTAGACACTGTGGTTAGGTGTTGTCAGGCATGGCTTCGAGAAGGCCGTACGCAAAGAGCAAGGGGCACTGGACGCCGTCGTAGAACAACAGACCGTGAAGATCGCCGCCTAAGATTATTGGCCTTAAGGGACCGTTTCTCCACTACCAGGTCCATTGCAAATGAATGGTTTGCAGAACACGGAAGACCTATTGGCATGCGAAGTGTTTACCGACGAATGAGAAGTTTTGGCTTGTTTTCATACCGGCCACACTGACTGGGTCCTCCCTTTAACTCGAGAACACCGACGTAATCGCCTTGAGTGGTGCAGACAACGGTCACTCTGGGATCAGGAATGGAACAGTATTGTCTTTAGTGACGAGTCTCAATTTTGTTTAGGCATGCACGATGGTCGTGCCAGGGTTAGAAGGCGACGTGGTGAAAGGAGGAATCCACAGTTTTTTGTTGAAAGACATGTTCATCACACTGTTGGAGTTATGGATTGGGGTGCTATAGCTTATGGTTCCAGGTCACCTTTAATCTTCATCAGAGGTAACATGAACGCGCAGCGTTATATCCACGAAGTTCTAGAACCCCATCTTTTACCCTATCTTGACACCCTGGCAGATCCAACTTTCCAACAAGATAATGCCCGACCACATGTTGCAAGAGTCACAATAGACTTCTTTCAACATAATGATGTCACATTGTTACCATGGCCACCAAGATCTCCCAACTTATCCCCAATTGAGCACGTGTGGGATATGATGGGTAGGAGATTGCTCAATTTGCAACGTCCTCCTCAGACTCTAGAAGCACTTCGAGAGGAGTTGATGGTTGCCTGGAATGAGATACCACAGGAGGACATTGACCACCTGATCAGAAGCATGCCTAGGCGCGTTGGAGAATGCTTAGCACATCAGGGTGCATCCACACATTATTAAAGGTCAAAGGGCTTTAAAGCAGTGCAATCATTTTGAAATGTTTATCATTTACTTATTATGCTTCATTAAGTACTTATACAAAATTTTATCAAAATAAAACCATTTAAACTGGGTGTTCGGATTTATATGTCACTTAGTATATTTTAAAATTTCAACTGTTTTCTTTATACGAGTTGTTGCTTGTCCTTTAGAAAGTCAAAGTTAGCAATTTTGGTATTTTTCTTCAAAATTCATCAAATTTCTATCATCTAACTGAAAGTTGGACACTATGCGACCCTTGCGCTCATGTATCAAAAATGCTTAGTTTGAAAATGGCTGAATATCGATTAAAAATACCCAAATTGCGAACTTGAGGCTTTTAGATATCCATCACGAAAAAAATATTGATGAAAGTCTTAAAGTTCATACGTTCTAAAATATTTAAAATGCCATAATTTCATAGATCAACCTGAAACTTGGATCATTTTCAGGAAATCATTTTCGGTGCTTCGGAATAAGTAACTTTTTACTCAAGTAATCATTTTCAAGCAAATCCGTATTTGTCTTTATTTATAAGTAAAGACTGTTTTAGACTACACAATTTTTTTTTACAAGATTTGGTTCAATTTCTTGAACAAGATGTTGAATGAAAAATTCCTGTCTAAAGATGCTGTTTTTCATTCAAACAATTTATTGTTCAGGAAATAGTTTGGGATTCTGCGCATTAAGATTCTGCCTGTCAAGAATCAATCTGTAATTGTCAAAGTTGTCAGCGTCACTCACAAAATGTCACCGAATTGTCAAAAATCAAAAACTGATTACATTATCCGCTGGTCTGCACTATGAAGCTGGAAAGAAATATTGCCTTAGCAGGTGCATCTTTGGGTGTCTGTTTTGCGAAGTGGTGCACAGACTCGCAAATGAGCGATAAAATTGGCAAGAGAAGTGGCTGAAAAGGGATGAAGGCCGCGAAAAGTTGAAAATGTTGGAAGAAGAACTATTGCTTGAGGACCCAAACATATATAAAAACTTTAAGAATGGACAATGAATGTCTTAATAAATTGCTGCCTATGATTCTACCTGATATTGAAAAGCAAGATACACACTTAAGACAATGTATAACTGCGGAAAATAGGCGATATTATCAGCATTGTGTCTTGTGAAAAAAACATTATGATGGCTTTGCTTCTAGGTTGTGTTCTGCATAATTTTCTCTCAATACATAGTAAGCATTATATAGAAATGGATAGTGAAAGCTGTAACTTAGATCGTCTTTCTCAACAAGGAGGAACAAGGTATGCTTCTGCAGCTGTTGACATTAGCAACCAATTATGCAGGTATTTCAGTACTACTGGAGAAGTATCTTTTCAAAATAGGGCTATAGGAATTGAATGAAAATGTACATAAATTTTGTCGTTTTTTTTATTGCATCTCTTAAACATTTTTGTATCTCTAAATAAACATCTTGCTTAATATCATCATTCGTGATTTTTTTCTGTGGCCGTGGCAGCAGTTTCGCCTTCCTGCAGAGCTGCAGGCAGGCTGCCAAGGCTATCAGAGACATCTTTGAGTGTCTGAATTTAATTTTTCTTCATTCTTTTGGGTGTGCTGAACCACTTCTTGCATATGATGTTGCTCGCTGGACCAAGACATCCTTAAATGCATATCAGTTGTTACAATGATAGGATTGAGTCGTAGATAATATTTTCTTAACTTTTTAAAAAGAAAGCTGATATTAACTAACTAAAATCAAAAATACACTATCCAACGACGACGCGCACAACCAGAACAAAAACAAACAAGGGAGGTGAGCTATAATGAAAAATAGAGCATGTTCCATATTCCAAACAATTTCTCGTTCAATTTCAGCTTTTTTAACCAATTTGCTGCATGATACTACACAATATATCCTGAACAAGAAATTTAACCAAATCTTGTACAAGAAATTGTGTAGTCTAAAACAGTCTTTAGTAACCGCAAGTATTTTTTGGAATGCTTTACAGTTCCAGCAGTTTAATCTCTTCTCATAAATGTCATATTACAGAATAATAACACATACGTGTACACTCTCTATTGTAGAATTTCCTGCTTTATGCACTAATAGCTGTTCTATAACAGCGTCCTAGCGAAATTGTAGTAATCACTGCTCTGTTCATGCCTTGATTACCAAGCTTAATTTCTAAATGAGAATGCGAGTATTAAACTTAAGCTTCAAACAGCGGATAATCACTATTGTTTACATAATATTTCCTTTTCACATGGTATGATGGGTTCTACGTTCACAGAGAAATGTTTGCAAGCCGAGAAATGGCATATTTCCTTTAAATAATACACATTTAATTTGAATAAAATATCATAATAGCGATCATGATGATGAGTGTGTTACTGGTTGTTTAAAAAATATTTGTTTTAACTCAATTTACTTTGTATCCAATGAAGTTATTTATCTTATAATTCGCATCCGCGGTTGTCAACTGACTCGTATATGAATTATGAAAAATTAGACTGTAATGTTGATTCAAGTTGAACCTGTTTTAAAATTCCCTTGGTCATAAAAAATTTCTCAATGAAATTTTTAATGATGCCTGGTAGTCTGCAACATTCAGTAAATCTGTTTCGAGTAACTATGACTTAATATTATGTCCATTTTTAGTGTTAGTGGAAGCATTTGGAATTTATCAACAATTAAAAAATACGAGACACGCTCCGAACGGGTTTGTTACGTTTCATTGAAATTCCTGCTATCGTTTCAATGAAACGCGTTAGCATATATTAGAACACCTGCTCATAAATAAAGCATAATTTGTTATGGGTTTCCAATGCGAATATACCTACAGGGTGACTCAAAAAACAATTGAATTGAACTATATCACAATTTCTAGAATTTTATTATAAACTCAAATAGCTTCACAACGATTGAAGAAGGTATAAACATTATTATACAAAATTTTCTGAAAACTACATGGAAAACCTAAAAATTAAACAAAAATGGGGGATTCCATTAAAAAATCCAAAGTGTAACGCAATATCTTATTTTTTGATCACCCTGTATTGTTCGGCTATAGATGAAAAGAGTCCCCCTAGAAATCAAAATTGACGTGTCCGAATGTTTTCGCAAAATATACCAGGAGAGTAACAAATGGGGGTGCGACCTTTTCGTTGGGCCACCCTGTATAATTATGTTTCTAGACGTTGCGTCTTCCCTTAGGTGCACTATTCACCCCTATTGAATAATAAGCAATTCTGCGTGGAAATGCTGATAGTTCAAATGAGATATGACTCTATCATAACTAATATTTACTGTAGACATTGAATACGAATGCAGAAAAATCGAAATTATAACATCAACTCCCTTTATCTCTTTGGACCCATGTTTATATGAGTTTTCCGTTTTATATTTGCTCGCACATACTGTCCTAGAAATATTGGCGCTGTTTTAAAGATCGCCCTGTACAGAATTTGTCGTTTGAATTGATACTAGCAATGATGCATTACATAAAAACGATGAGGTGGCTTGTTACTTTTTTCGAATACATTAAGCAGAGAGAAAAAACAAGCAGTATATTTTTGATTACGTAAGCTCAATCTTTGTACACGGGGGATAAAATGTGACATAACTTTTAAGTTATAAATATTCAATTCATAGTTTCAGCACATCGATTAGATATATGTTAAGTTTACTACTTCATTATAGACAAACTTATATGTGTATAGCTACAATACTGATCGTGGTTTCTGTTGCAGGTAATTAAGCTTTTCAAGCTCATGGAGATGAGAGTTACAAAGGGGTAAGTTCGAATCGTATGGCCTCCAATCAACTTTTTACGAGTTTGCAACTTGTATCACTCTTATTTAAAAAAAAATCCAGTTTACCTGCTCCGTGTTGCCTGATTTCTTGTTTTCTAGGTTTCACGCGCTACATAGTTTTCTGCCAATTTTTCACCCCAAATCAGGTCCGGTGCGAAGAACTCGATGTCAATCTACTGCTAGGATTCATTATTGGCCCTGGGTAACTAGTTCTTTATAAATTTTCTTCCCCCAATCCAGCACAACGGTATTTCCCACGATGATATTCGAATTAAGCGCCCCAAGTTGCCTTAATGTATATATATAGCATCGCTTACATATAGCCACAGATAAAGAAAATTAATTTTAAGTAAACTCAAGTCGCAAATGTCGGATAGTTTTGCATTTTTTCACTATATAATACAATGTACATGATAAACGGGATCAGATACAATTGAAATTACTTAGGATTCGGTTTTAGCCATTTGCACTACATTTTAAGCATTTTAATTTTTAGTAACTTTGTAAAAATTTGCAAAAATTGGTCGGTCGGGAACGTCAACCTGACTATTCTTATAATACGTTTTCTGGGTCTCTTAAACCGAATCCGGGGCCCATTCAGCCCGGAAATGCTTCGTTTTTAAGTACTGGCAAGAATCCTACTTATCAAAAAACGACTAATAAAAAATGACAGCAGTGGCTGCGCGTCTATGATCTGGATGGAAGCTTGCTTTCCAGGTGTGCTAAGATGCACGGGCAGCCCCAGAAAACTGGTTCTTTAACAATTTTTCACCCAAAATCCGGTCGGATGACACTTTAGAATTTTTTCATTATGATATTCGTATTCAACCCCCAATTACCTTATTTTACAGGGCTTCGCTCACATGTAGCCATCATTAATCGAAATGGATTTTTATCAAAAACTACTTAGAATAAATGTCAGTTGAAACGCATTTAAAGCATTTCAATGTATAATTTCCATGTTACCAAAAATGCACAAAATGCGACCCAAAATACGTAGAATAAAGGTCATTTGAACCGCATTTAAAACATTTCCCACGCAATTCTGGACAAATGGTCTTTGAATATGCGAGTATCGAGTCTGTTTCTGTACGCTCTCTAGAATTAATATTAGAGGAAAAAGTATTGTTGATTTGAGAAAATTGATATTATGGACCAAACCCCACACCTACACTACGGCTAGGGAAACCCTTACAGGTTATAAAATGAATATGATTATCAATGTAATTTTGAGCATCTGGACCACTGTAGTACGACCTGGTATTTTTACTATTCGACATCTACATATGTCCATATTAGCAGAAGACGAGTGAAGGTTTATTCGTTATTTTACATTTAAGGTGCTCTGGTAGTCACAATTGTTACATGTCACGCGTCGTTCACTTTGGTGTATTCGGATCGGACCCACCGCAGGTAAAGTAGGGGATGAATAGCCTGTATTGCTAGTGATGCTTTTTTCAGTTTTCGACCCTACATCCGCCGTCATCAGACCGTTTTTCAAAAACTACGAAAGTTTTTCGTCACTGCCAAAATATACTAAGTGACCCAGTTTAAATGGTTTTATTTTAATAAAAGTTGGTGAATGTATTTATCTTACTGTAAATAACAAGTTAAAAAATTTTCAGCCTTATCGGTTGGACATTCCGGTTTTTATACTGCTTTTTTTTAATTCACTAACGCTCTAAAAATGAATATTTCAGCCGCAGTAAAGAATCAACGTTGGCGGATTTTGGTTCTTGACATCCTTTACGATCGGTTACGATGCCTAGAGTACGGAGACCTGTACGATTTCGTCAACTTAGTGAGTTTGATAGGGGCCGTATAGTGGGACTTCGGGAAGCTGGACTTTATTTTCGGGCAATTGCAGTTAGAGTGTAGACACTGTGGTTAGGTGTTGTCAGGCATGGCTTCGAGAAGGCCGTACGCAAAGAGCAAGGGGCACTGGACGCCGCCGTAGAACAACAGACCCTGAAGATCGCCGCCTAAGATTATTGGCCTTAAGGGACCGTTTCTCCACTACCAGATCCATTGCAAATTAATGGTTTGCAGAACACGGAAGACCTATTAGCATGCGAAGTGTTTACCGACGAATGAGAAGTTTTGGCTTGTTTTCCTACCGGCCACACTGGGTCCTCCCTTTAACTCGAGAACACCGACGTAATCGCCTTGAGTGGTGCAGACAACGGTCACTCTGGGATCAGGAATGGAACAGTATTGTCTTTAGTGACGAGTCTCGATTTTGTTTAGGCATGCACGATGGTCGTGCCAGGGTTAGAAGGCGACGTGGTGAAAGGAGGAATCCACAGTTTTTTGTTGAAAGACATGTTCATCACACTGTTGGGGTGCTATAGCTTATGGTTCCAGGTCACCTTTAATCTTCATCAGAGGTAACATGAACGCGCAGCGTTATATCCACGAAGTTCTAGAACCCCATCTTTTACCCTATCTTGACACCCTGGCAGATCTAACTCTCCAACAAGATAATGCCCGACCACATGTTGCAAGAGTCACAATAGACTTCTTTCAACATAATGATGTCACATTGTTACCATGGCCACCAAGATATACCGACGTATCCCCAATTGAGCATGTGTGGGATATGATGGGTAGGGGATTGCTCTATTTGCAACGTCCTCCTCAGACTCTAGAAGCACTTCGAGAGGAGTTGGTGGTTGCCTGGAATGAGATACCACAGGAGGACATTGACACCTGATCAGAAGCATGCCTAGGCGCGTTGGAGAATGCGTAGCACATCAGGGTGCATCCACACATTATTAAAGGTCAAAGGGCTTTAAAGCAGTGCAATCATTTTGAAATTTTTATCATTTACTTATTATGCTTCATTAAGTACTTATACAAAATTTTATTAAAATAAAACCATTTAAACTGGGTGTTTGGATTTATATGTCACTTAGTATAATAAACTTGTGTAAAAATTTCATCAACATCCGAACGGTACTTTCCAAGATATACGAGTTGAGAAGTTAAGGATTATAGCTTCCAGATGGACCGACAGACAAACATTCCGATGGAAACAAGAGAGAGTTTCTTTCTCGGCAGTGGCGTGGGAAGTAAATCCATATACAAGATTAGTCATTTTCTCATTTATGTCAACAGTTGCACTGGAACGGGACGCTCATAAGATGGGAGTACGATACGCTATTATACTCGTAGTGGGTAAAGACCTTAACTAATCATTATGGATGACAATCTAATAAAATCTCTAAAACATATGTTATTAGGGAATACAGCTTGTATATCAAAAAATCTGCTCGAACGACAACCCACGGGTCTTTTTTCTGAGCCATTATACGGTATCTGATTAGTCAGAAACTGGTTGTTGTCTGCCGGCGTAGCGAGGTAGAATAGTGGTCCACCAGCTTTGCGAGGACATAATGTTAGATTTCCGGTAATAGACGTCTTCTTTGCTTGAGTTAATACAGGGTGTTTGTTGAATTGAGAAAGTGATTTGTGATGGATACGTACAAGATTCTAAATTGTGAGGAACGTTATTGTTTGGAGTAGGAAACGGGTCTTTCGGGGCATCGATCATAGTGAGAAATTCACTCGTGATCTGCGCTCTCCAAAGCTTTTCAAAGAATTCACTAAATTTAAACATAATCCATATGTTTTGGAGGTCGCTGATAACGAATATCATATCCGTTTGTCAAACATCAATCTGGTGGATTCAATATAGCGGAAATATCTGCAAAACATGTTTTAATTACACGCAATATTGAATTTCATACGTTTTCAAGGTATTTTCCCAATTATTCTAATATTTTCACGCTTTTGCTAAATAAAGCATATTACATTACAAATGAATTTTTGTGCGAGTATATCGTTATCCTTATATACTCGGTGACATTAGAAGTGTTACATCCAAAAAACTTGATTTGTTGGCAATGAGGTAGTCTTACATCAATAATGAAACGCATTCTCACGAAATTTTATTGAAAAGTATTAAAAAAAATAATTTGTTTGGCGACCCCACAGCTGAATACACTCATGTATACGTCTAGGCATCAACAAAATGAGATGATCGATGTCTGGTTGTGGCACCTCATTCCAAGCAACTCAAACTTTATCGTTATCCTAATTTTACAATGAAAATGTAACGTTTTTAAATAAAATATATAAATAGAAATACAAACGAAATTTCAGTGGATTAGCTGTGGCAGTCTGTGGCGGATGGTGAAATAATAATAATAATCTCTTCCTCATCATATCCCACACATGTTCGATTGGATTTAAATCCGGTAAACGGGGTGGCCACGGCGAAACATTAATGCCTGCTTCTTGAAGAAAGACCGTAGTATGCCGAGCAATATGGGGACGTGCGATGACTAGCTAAAAAAGAACGTGTGGACGGGTCTCTAGATACGGCAGTAAAGTGGTTTGTAGGACATAATCAACAGAACACGCAGCAGTCATATTGCCTTGAACAAAGAGAAGGGGTGATCGGCTACCAAAGGCAATAGCCCCCCAAACCATTACTTCAACAGTCTCAACAGCAAATCCAATATCACGCCGTTCTCCACGGCGGCGTCTTACCCTTCTACGACCATCGTGCGTACCTAAACAAAATCGCGATTCGGCGCTGAAGTTGACGTTATGTCATTTTGCCTTCCAATGTTGCCGTTCTCTGCTCTAGTTCAAACGTTGGCGACAGTGGTCCGCAGTCAGAGGTAGCACTAGCCGCGGACGGTATGAAAAATGTCCAAAGGCTGGAATGCGGCGACAGTGTACACATAGAAACAGTTCTACCTTCTTCTCCAAACCATTTTTCAGCGATCTGACGATCTAAGTTGGCCTTCTTTGTGGTCCTCTACATTCTTTTATCCACACACGACACAACACGCATTACCGTCATTGCAGTACAATTAACACTGCGGTCAATTTCGCGATAGGACAAACCAACAATAATAATAATTCTTCCCCTGTCAAAGTCGCTAACATGGTGATAAGTTGGACGTCTTCGGACTCGAGGCATTTTGTTATGCTTAACACTAGTAAATGAAAGGGCGATATGTAAAAATATCTGTACTACTAGAACAACAAAGATAAACCGTTGACATTGTTGCCATAGTATGCTTCAGATATAATCATTATGATGGCAAAAAGAAAACAAGTTGAAGAAATTATTTTTTCTGGGCGTAACACTTCTGTCATTGAGTATTCATTTGAAAACTTCATACCACCGATTAAAAGAAGAAACGCCGAGACACGTCAAAAGACTTGTCTAGGGGACAATTTTTTAACCAAAAACTACTTCACCCTCTGCCCGCCAGTGTCATCCCCTTAAAATTTTTAAATGACAAGGGGTATCGAGTAATAGCTTGTTTGAAAACTCTTTCTAAGTCCTTTACTTTGATGATTGATTTTTAAAATCGGTCTATTGGTTTTCAAGAATATTAGAAAAATCTTTATTTAAACATGTTGCGGGATATCATGGCAGCTTTCGATAATGCGTTGACCAAGTTCATCCAAACTTTCAGGTTGGGGAGTAAACACGGCCTCATAGGAAAAAGTCGCTGCAGTTATTTGTTCACAAAATTCAACTCGCCTATCGAAATCATCTTCGGTTAACTCTTGCAGTATTTTCATTTCGAATAGATGAAATTTATGGAGCTTAGTAACTGTGTTTACAGAGCCTAATGAAATACCAGTTGCAGCAATAATTTTCCATAATGAAGTATTAGGATTTATCCCAAAATGACTCAAAACTTCAACTTGAACGGCTTCATCCAAAACTCTTCGATGATCACGTTTTATATTTGAAACAGATCCAGTTTGAGTAAATCTAGTAACAAGGTTCAAAACATACCTTTGCGAAGTTGTCTTCCCCGGATTGTCACAAAGGTAACTGACAGCAAATTAAATTCTCTCTTTCCCTTAGCAACAAACAACTAAACAGGTATAACAATAAATACCGTTCGCCCAGGATGTCTGTGTTGATGAAAACAATGCGGAAAAAATTCGGGTTGTTATTTGGTTGTTGCCACGTCTAATCTTCCGAATTGCTGGTAGTTGGTTTTAAATTATAAACGAATTTTATATTTGGCAAATCCTAACGAGCAACATTTTGACCACTTATTGAAATAAAAAGTGATATTTTCGTGTGTTTTTGTTTTCTATCTGAACAAATTAAGATAAATAAAGGTTTTTATAATTTTGTCGACAAATCTTTTGACGTGTCTCGGCGGTTTTTCTTTTCATCAGTGGTTTTCGAGAAATCCGTGGTGAGAAGTTTTAAAAAGAAGTTCATATCATGTATTCGTTATCCACATCTTCGGTTTTTCTGACGTTGTACCCTGTTCACGGACTCACACAAATAAAGCATTGTTCTATTCAATTTTATTCTATTATATTCTAAAGTTTGCCTTTTAGCGCACATTTTCAAGAATACTGCGATGCTTTTCATTGCAATACCTTTAGGTTTGTCAGCCGCTGTAGGCATATTGCAAGCACAGTCATTTGCGATTGGTAGGAATAGATGAAAGAGAACGTATTCTTATGTATGTACGACAGTACTGCAACTACATTACCAACAACAGCAGCAACGTACGTACGGGTTCAGATTCGTTTTTTTTTATTCATTTATAAGGTATTGTTCAGTCTCTCATGGCCGCAAATTGTGCGCTTGTGGACGCGGGTTCTTACAGGGTTGTTGTTCTTCGAATCTTCATCTTGATAATGGGATAGTGCTTTTGTTTGCATAATATATTGGAGAGTTTTTAGTGGTCTTATTTTACTGTTTTTCTGTCTTGTTATGATTTTTGTTATTCTAAGTTTGTACTGTATTTACTTAATCCATATCTTCCGTGCACTATTTAATAGAAAACTGAACCAAAATATGCTAAGTGACATATAAATCTGAACACCCAGTTTAAATGGTTTTATTTTAATAAAAGTTGGTGAATGTATTTATCTTACTGTAAATAACAAGTGAAAAAATTTTCAGCCTTATCAGTTAGACATTCCGGTTTTTATACTGCTTTTTTTTAATTCACTAACGCTCTAAAAATGAATATTTCAGCCGCAGTAAAGAATCAACGTTGGCGGATTTTGGTTCTTGACATCCTTTACGATGCCTAGAGTACGGAGACCTGTACGATTTCGTCAACTTAGTGAGTTTGATAGGGGCCGTATAGTGGGACTTCGGGAAGCTGGACTTTCTTTTCGGGCAACTGCAGTTAGAGTACAAAGAAGTGTGGTTAGGTGTTGTCAGGCATGGCTTCGAGAAGGCCGTACGCAAAGAGCAAGGGGCACTGGACGCCGCCGTAGAACAACAGACCGTGAAGATCGCCGCCTAAGATTATTTTCCTTAAGGGACCGTTTCTCCACTACCAGGTCCATTGCAAATGAGTGGTTTGCAGAACACGGAAGACCTATTGGCATGCGAAGTGTTTACCGACGAATGAGAAGTTTTGGCTTGTTTTCATACCGGCCACACTGGGTCCTCCCTTTAACTCGAGAACACCGACGTAATCGCCTTGAGTGGTGCAGACAACGGTCACTCTGGGATCAGGAATGGAACAGTTTTGTCTTTAGTGACGAGTCTCGATTTTGTTTAGGCATGCACGATGGTCGTGCCAGGGTTAGAAGGCGACGTGGTGAAAGGAGGAATCCACAGTTTTTTGTTGAAAGACATGTTCATCACACTGTTGGAGTTATGGTTTGGGGTGCTATAGCTTATGGTTCCAGGTCACCTTTAAACTTCATCAGAGGTAACATGAACGCACATCGTTATATCCACGAAGTTCTAGAACTCCATATTTTACCCTATCTTGACACCCTGGCAGATCCAACTTTCCAACAAGATAATGCCCGACCACATGTTGCAAGAGTCACAATAGACTTCTTTCAACATAATGATGTCACATTGTTACCATGCCCACCAAGATCTCCCGACTTATCCTCAATTGAGCATGTGTGGGATATGATGGGTAGGGGATTGCTCTATTTGCAACGTCCTCCTCAGACTCTAGAAGCACTTCGAGAGGAGTTGGTGGTTGCCTGGAATGAGATACCACAGGAGGACATTGACCACCTGATGAGAAGCATGCCTAGGCGCGTTGGAGAATGCGTAGCACATCAGGGTGCATCCACACATTATTAAAGGTCAAAGGGCTTTAAAGCAGTGCAATCATTTTGAAATTTTTATCATTTACTTATTATGCTTCATTAAGTACTTATACAAAATTTTATTAAAATAAAACTATTTAAACTGGGTGTTCGGATTTATATGTCACTTAGTATATTATCACGCTGCTACTAAAAATTTTGCCATGCTTTAAATTATGACTTGATTGTTTTTATGTCTATAAATATCTTTTTCTGAATTTTATGATCCATTTTGCCTAACCTTTAATTGGTGTTACTCAGTATATGACGGTTCTCTGAATATTTCGTCAAGTAGATTAACTGACTACTTATTACGTATTGATATACAACAAAAACGGACTGACAAACCAACATAAATGAGAACTTAGGATGCAGATATATGTGAACAACAGAAAACCAAAGTTCGATAATATCGTGAGTTTAATACTTCCATCGTTTAGGTAGTCGTAAATTTTTAAGCTTATTTAGTGGCGGCTGAACTACGGACAAAAAATAAAAATTGCTGGAATATTAGAACGTTTTAGAGATTCTTGCTCATTTTCAGACATTGTTTGGAGTGGTTGAATATTTATTGTAGGTTGCAAGCTATATGCGGTAAATGTTTGTAAATTGTTGCATTATTGGGGTCAGTGAGAGACCTTCTATTATTAAGATGCTATGATCCCGGTAATATTATACACCTGTTAGACATATTTTCCCTACATATGTCATGAAAACAGAAATATGATAGATTTATTTCATATAGTCAGATAGGTACAGGTCGAACATTCATTGTACATAAGTGAACCTACCTAATAGTCACAATTCGGTTCTGCCTTTTGAAACGACTTGACTCCTCTCTTTGCTTTGAAACCTGCAACGGATGCTTAGGAAGTAAAAACTCAATCTACTTGACGGTATTTTTGTTTCGACAACACTTCGGTCATGTTTCTGGAACCTGCAAATGCTGTAACGTCCATCTGACGAGTTGTAACTCTGTCTATCCACCTTGTTACGTCGAAATAAATGCAAATTAACTCTTGATTCAATAAACGTTAAAAGCTTTTCGCAATAATACCCTCTTCACGTTTCGCGACCATAGTGTAAACACTGTTTTTGTATAATTAAAAGTATAACCCTGTATTGTGAGACAGTGACGTGATATCTTAGCATTTCTAGCCATAGCATTTGGCATTGATGTTTTTTTACAGTGTTGCAAATTGAACATCGATTAAAATAGACGTTTGATTGTTAGGAAATAATAAAGCTATACGAGAATGAAAAATACTGTTGTAATCTTCTGCTTTTCAAGATAACTACGCGTACATCTGTGCCGAAGAAAAATGAAGGCTGAGGTTGATTCATTGTATGTTCTAGGAATAGACAAGTTTGAAGATAAATGTTTTTGTTATCTAACACACCCTATTATTTGTTCTACCATTTCACGTCAATTGTAAACGTTAGATATCTTTATGAGCAGCTATATTGAATTCATACTAGAGAATCTAAAATGATCCTTCGAGTGCACAATTACGTGGTCGATCACCATAGGTAGTATAAATGGCAACACTGGCTTGATGATGACCACCGAATGAAAACAGTCAACCTGAAACTGTATTCCATATTCCCCGATTTGCCAAATCACACGAATCTGACAGCTTTTGTACCGGTAACATCACGAATCTAGGTGGTATCCTCAGCTTTGTTAGCCGCAAATGAGTGAGCAGCTAACACGTCCCATGATATGATGGAATTCAATGGAACAGCTTTTGTTTGCTCGATATCTCCCACATTGTAAGGTGAATGTTTCGATAAGGTGACTATGTCTGCTGTTCCCACCGGCTGAGCTATTTTGTCGGCTATCAGTTTATTGCTAATAAAAAGCCTAAATCATAGGCAACCATTAATTCTCGTGATAACGTTAGATTCAGAAGCCATGTAAATTGGCTGATTGGTGATCATCCCAAAAGTCCAGTAAGCTACAAAGGTTTATGCAGATCAATCTCCGTGATTTTCTGGCTGCTAATTGGAACCACATATGTTGGATTATCTGTTTAATTATCATTTCGGCCACTTCGGTAGTACAGGCATTCTAACATATTTGGTTTCATTTAGTGGCCAGAAAAGCATGAAGAGTTATCATTATGAAAATCTCAGGATAGGTTGCAGACGTTACGGTATGGGATTATGCGGGTAATACCGAATTTCCTGCAAGAACAATAAATGCTAAAGGTAAGTAACCCGCTCATGGTCAAGAACTAAGAAGCCGGCATTGGGAGAATTATTCCCAGCCGCAAAGGCTGCAAAGAGCAGAGCAGACACGCAGACACAGACTAAAGGTAACATTTATGTAACAGTCAAGATCCGAGGATTGCCGACCGTTGCCGATCCTGTGATCAGCCGGCGCTCGGCAACAGGTGCGCCAACCTTGATTTTTCGTTCGTTATCTATTATTCAATCAAAACGCGACAGAAGCTGAACTCAGTTTTCCCCTACACTAGCGGCCGTCGAGTGCATCGCCTTTTTGCATCATTACATGGGTGGACTGAAAGGATAAAACCCAGATTTTTTATACTGAGGTAGCCACGAAGGCAGATCATGAATGCCAAGGTACAGCAACTGCTGTAAAGACGCTCGAAAATGCAGGAGATGCTGTGATAAACTTTGTGTGAGACACTACCCAACTAGCAAAGTAGTGGTATAAGCTTTTGGTAAAAGAACCGTTCAGCCATAAAAGCTCTCTATTGTTGTTGCCTGAACACCAAAATGCTGGCTTAATGTTGTGTGGAATGCAAATTTGCTTTCTGCAACATATTTGCTCTAAAATGAGGTGTTTAAAATATTCTTATAGCATAGTTATAGAACACCTTATAGGGCAAATTTTTAACTGTTGCATAAACGTTTATACAACTATTTTATACGGCATATTTGCAAGTTAGTCAAAATGGTTGTGTTGTGGCACCCATGCTAACGTTTATAAAACAAACCCGAGCCTTGTTGCTTTGCTGTGCAATTTACTACATTAGCCAACAAATTGCTCCCAACGGAAGCACTTATACAACTGTTACATATGCTAAATATGTTGGTAAACAACTTCACCATAACCTAACTTTCTGCTGTCATATTTTTGTTAAAATGCCATAACCAATGTTTTAAGACGAACAACGCATGCATATCGGTTCAAAAGGTTTTATCAACTGTTCAAACAGAAGATATAGATCTGGAACAAATTCTGGGTAAATCATTCGAGCCTGTCGGTATTTCATTTCAGACATTTGTCAAATTGTTGTATAACACCTGCAGGCAAACCAAAATAGTCTAATAACCTAAAGACAACATGGACGATGCCATGATTGTACACAACCACCCGCCATATTGGGCAAACATTTATTCCTCTATTCAATATTAAATAATTATGTTTCAGTTCGAAATTACAGATATAAAGTGATAAACATTAGTGTAATTGTGTCTAAATATAGGATTTGTGGAAGATTTAACGCAGATAAGTTCAGTTTTCCATCTTAAAAATCTAGACATACTTTTAATCATTGTCAAAATATGAATCAAATACGAAGCCCGTAGAAATTGGGTAACTAATTTGCACGATAATCACAATAAAATTTGCTGCGCAAGTAATTCAATAGTCCTATATCAAAGTGTAGAAGTATATCATATACCTGTGTATGAAATTCACAATGGCCGATATGTAAGTAAACAAGATGACTGTAATGTGCTAGTTATATATTCTTCACTTCGTCTATACAATACATAGGAAATAGTTTGGTTGCAATAAAGTAGAATCACGTAAGAGAATAGTTGTATAGTTGACAAAAACTGAATCTTGCACTGACGCAAATGTCCTATAGCGGCTGCAAGAGGCTTACACTTTTGTTTTATAACTGTTACCTGTAGCCCTTATACAACCTCTTAAATGACTGAAGTGTCCTATTAGGTCTGCCCATTCCTCTTGTATAGCTGTTCTAAGAGGATTTTGCTAATGTTCTTACAGTATACAATGCTGTTTAAGGAATACTGTATAATCATTCTTGCAACTCTAATAGGAGTGATAATTGTTAGTTGGGTAATCACCTACCACGATACTCCGTTACGTCAAAACTGACAACAAATAATAGCTGATTATCAAGTGACATTTAAAATACCCCCGATCGACAATGGACACAACTCGGATCTGTCAAAGCCAGATTTGTGTTTTGTTATATCTTTTTGTACGCTATGGAATCATACTTTCTAATAACGCTTTTATTTATAAAAATGGTCAGGTATGTGAAACAAGGTTTCATTAGTGTTTGATATAAAGAATTCTGAATACGGTCCTGAGTTTCCCAGATTGAACGTCCTGGTCAAGGTCATCGTAAAAACACTCCTTTGAATCACTCCAAAGATCCCTCTGGCGATAGAAGAAAAATGAGGAACTAAAGGTAGCGGTAGTTTAGAATGTTTCCCTGTCTTAGGGCGGTAATCGTCAGTCGTTCCTATAATTAATTGTAGGACTCCTGTATGGCCTCTTCGATTTTCATAGTTTTTCCTGTTCTTCAGTGTCAGCGCTCTATTTTGAGGTTATGTTACAAATATCTATGTGCATCGAATTGTTCATGCTTTTGATTTATATCCTCTGTTTAATCAGCTTGAAATTTCCTGCAAAAGAAATTATAATCTCACAATAGGAGAGGGCTGACGTCGACACGGAACATAAGAAATCTAGAAATACCTCAACCTTTCTCAAAGAGAAAAAAAAAGAGTGAAAATCAAGGAGGCCATAAAGGCGTCCTACAATTATTGTAGCAACGACTGACGACACGGCACTTAGAATACGATTCTACAAAATTAACTAGTCAGACCTAATGCCCAATGCTTCCTCCTACAGTTTTATGTTTTCGAATACCTCGAACCCCCATGGACCGGTATAGGATCTAACATTATTTCTGTTACATATCAAATATGTTAGAGCTAATCATATTATCATTAGACGCTGAAAATAATTGTAATAAAACATCAGGTAAAGTAGTTCAAGAGGTCTGGATAATTGTTATCTACAGTAAAGGCGAACAAGCATGTTTTCTTTTAATTACATAATTTTTGTAGCTGATGAACAATAATTATATCCAATTAATTCCAGAAGACACTGAGATACTTGCGGCTCATTATAAATTGTTCTTGAACGGAAATGCATTATTATTTGATGTGTGATTAAAATGCATTAATTGCCAGCAAATTCTAACATGGCACAGCTATTTATCATTCTTTATAATCAATCTGTTTCGTGTGTCGGAACTTCATTCCTCGTAGGGTAGACTTGTGGGAATTTACGATCTCGCTGGAATCAGAAAATAAGGGTATTTCATGGTCTAAGGTCAATTCTATATGTGCAGGATGTTGCAGAATATTGTCACGAAAAATGAAAGGCCATGAAAAAATATGAAATAAAGTTCAAATAAGTATAGGTCCGTAAATGCTGTAATATCTTAAAAAATGGTGTCGAACAGTAGTAGTTCCTTTGAGATAGCTAAAAACATGTATCAGAAAAATTGAATGGATCAAATCAGCCAAACAGGTTCATATACAATTAGCACATACTCATTTTTAACACTTAAATCTTTTTTCTAACAATGGTCAGGAATTCCTGAAACTTTGAAAAATGGAGTTTGACCGATTTTAATTTTTTTAGTGTTTTTGCCCTTAAATCCGCCGCCACTGAAACGAGTTTCAAAAGATACACAGCTTTTTCGTCCTTGGCATAGTAGTGACCGTGTGTGAAATTTTCATCTAGACAAACAGCCAATACGCGTGGAAGTAAAAACACATGTGAAGCTACTTAGTTTACAAATCGAAATTATTCGAAATATCTAACCTTCAGCTAGAATGCATAAAATCGGTACATGTCTATAGTCATATGTCTAACAAATCTTCGTCTATTTGGATAGATGAGCAAAATTTGGAATTTTTTAACTTGTATATATCATTGAGCGTCTGAAACATGTATATTTGAAACGCCCGTTGCTAATGGTATCAACTATTTGATTAACAAATCAATATTGAATAACTGCAATGACCTATTTGTGAATTTATATCCACATGTGTGTTGAAGTGTCACTCCAAACAGTTTACTGTATTTATAGTTTTAATTTCTTCATCTATAAATTATCTTCTCATGAATCTGCTGGGATGTCTTGAGGTGAAAATGTGTACGGGCGTTGTCTCATTTCATTTTGACAGTACTTTCATATGGAAACAAAACGATCTGGAAATCAAGTAGAAGTCAAAGACAGAAGAGAGGTTAAAATAATAGTTTCTCAAGGATTAACTCGTCTACTACTACTGGCTTTGTATGCGAACTCATTGACCTGACGAGCCTAGCCGCAAAAATACCGTAAGAATGTATTCCATCATACAATTAATGGAACAGTTTCAAGATTTCTTCACCGCGGTTAATTAGTCGGTAACCAGATAGGCTAACTGTCTTTTCTCGTTGAGATAATAACGGAAAAAATTCTAAAATTTAGTGATAATCGCACGGCATGACAATTGCAATTATATCGAACAGCTATAATGAGCAATGAATATTTCATAACTGTTACGGCTTGTTACTTATTACAGAATGAATATTTAGCAAATTCTCAGTCAATTTGTACATGGAAACTCGCACATTTTTCCAATATCAATCTTTGACAATTTCATCTGAAAGGAGTTAATTATTCATTTATTATTTATTTATTTGGAATTGAACACAAAGACATGTTTACATGCGTATGACACGTCTATAAAAACAGGCAATGTAAAGGTTTCACAATTATTGTATAGCCTTTTTTAAAGTACACACCTGTGAAAAATGAACTAAGAGTCAATTTCACTAACATTTAAATTTGACGGAGGCTTCCACCAATAAGGGAACAAACAACTTATTGAAATGCAATTTGACTGAAGCTGTCAAAATTCTTTGAATATCAGTGATTTATAATGAAATATTGAGTAAAATCGATTGCATTGTAAACAATGGCACTTTTTGATTCCAAACTGATTCTTTTGTACAAAGAAAACAGGACAACTGCATGAGCGAGGGATGTCTTTTAAGTTTTGCACATGGAAATAAAACAACACGGTAGGTAGTTTTAAATGACTTTATTGTTTTTCGAAGTATTCTCCACGAAGATTAACACACATCTGCATGCGCTCGAACCAATTTTCGAAGCACTTATTCCACTCGTTTGCTGGCAGATCCAAATCGGCATTTTTGAATGCGTCAACTGCTTCTTCTGGTGACTGGAACCTTTGACCACGCAGTCTGTTTTTAATTTTCGGGAAAGTAAGGAAATCGTTAGGACTTAGATCGGGACTATATGGAGGATGGTCTAATAATTCCACGTTTCCTTCCGTTAAATACTGCCTTGTTTTTTGGGCTGTGTGCGAGCTTGCATTGTCTTGGTGGAGGATGATTCTTCTTTCGGGGTTGATTTTTCGAAGCCCGGTGATGACTTTTGGCAAACAAATGGTGGCATACCAATCCGCAGTAACAATTCTTTGCTCATTTGCAACCACGTGGCATCCAGAAAAAAACGGCTCTTGAGACTGACATAAATCAACCGTGTTGACGTATAGATAGCACGGAACTCGGCGTTGCACCTTCTCCAGTATATGTTTTGAGCCATGCAATATCGCCTAGACCTACTAAAAACAAAAACAAATTTATAATTTCATCAGTTTCAGATTTGTGATTGAACATTGCAATTATTCCTGAAGATTACTAATTCGGTGGAAAACTTATTATTATTGAAGCAACTTTGGAGATTTTCAGGTTTTGTAGTGAAGGATTTTGTAGTAAGCTACTTACTAGCACTAGCTACCTTTTGGAACTCTTAGAAAGATCATCATATAAGGTGGATCACAATACGTGTTTTGTTAACAAAATCCTTAATTGAGCATTTGTTCATGTGTAGGAATTTTCATAAAGTTTCTGCTCTCACGTATGTATGTATTTAACAACAAAATGCTGTGTCGTTTGAAACATTTCTTCAAATTTAACAGGCAGAAGTGCTAAAATAACTCGAGGTTATGAACCAAAATGATATGTAGTTTCCACTTGCATATTACATATTTTTTATAATTTTGTATTAGTATTCAATCAATTCTCAAACCTTTTGATACTAACATTTTTTATGCTTCAGATGCTATTGGTTACGACAATTTGACGGTGGCACGGATTATAACGGTGGGTGGTTTAATGTGATTGGTTGAAAATAATCACCAGTTTTTTTGCGAAATCCACCCTAAATCTATTATTTTTATCCATTTATTTAGTATTCACAAAGACAAGTTGCATGTAGAATAAATAAACAATGAACATACACAATTAAAACAATTAGACAATAACGTTTATATTATCAACATATTAATGCAATTAAAAATTTTTAAAGGCAAAAAAAATACATTATAAGTTTGTATTATGTTTTTTTTTCAAGGCAATAGTAAAATAAGAACCAAACAATACAAGGAACGGATACTACTAGGATTCATTGGTGTGATTCCTCAAGCTCGGTTTCAAACCTTCGAGTCGTTTACCAATTTAAAATTTAACAAAGGTAACATTTATGCTTGAATAGGACGACAATCTTGCGGTGTTTCCAAAGCCCTTGATGCGTGTCTTTTCTCTCCACGGTTAGTTAAGTATTTCCACCGCATCGTCACGGGGCTGCCGACACTGTTGTCATATCAAAAAAGAAATGAAAGATATTTCATTCTGAATTATCGTGGAACAATAAAATTATTCATTTTTAGATACAGTAAGGTTTGGTTTTGTTTGGCTTTGTCTCAGACTATGGGCACATTTTTGCGACCAGGTAATAAATATCTAATAATGAAGCAAAATAACGTAAAGCATAGAGCTAGATTGAGCAAAAATGTCAGTTACTCCGATTCATAAGATTAGAGTAAAGCAAAAAGTAATATGATACTCTGCAATAATGCAGAAATAGCTCATGTTTGAAACTGCAATTTTAGAGGAATGATTTTTTGTTTTACGTGCTTGAAAATGGCGTCAAGTAGGTTGACTCTGTACCCGTCACACAACTCTGTTATCAGTGGGATTAAGTTCAGATTATTTCCAAACATAACGTCATATGAACTGTTATACAAATAAATCGATCAAAGCTGTTGCATGTCAGGTCTTCCTACTATATGCGTATTCTTAACAGACTTAACAAAAACTACAAAGTTTTTTATTTTTGTTTATTATAACGCAGAGTAATAACCCGTTGTAGTACTAGCTGCTAAGCACCCCACAAAATAACCTCAATTAGAAAAAAAATTAACTGCGCTGAAGTATATTCAAAAGATTCCAATGGAATCGAAATCTGACTAAAGTTGTAGTCACCGTTGTTGACGTTATCAACGCCATATGAAATAAGTAAACAGATCCAGTCTCCGTACCATGGGCGCAGACTTTCAGCGCATCTGCTACTCTCTCCAGTACGCATGAGGTGGGTAACAGGGACCGCTGTTTTCATTTTCTTCCTGAAAATACTCTAATAAATTTGGCACGAGCTGTCGGCCTTCTCCATTGATCGTATTTCCGAGCAATGTACAATTTCATATTGAAGATTAATAACAGGGGCAACTAAAATTGCACGCCGATGTCAAGTAAGTTGAAGGGCACTCATACGTAACGAAAAGGTTTTCGAGACGGTGACGACAACTATACTTATGTTCATTTAACCATGATATATCGTAAAAGTTTGGAAAAACTTCACAATCTCCCACTATGAAAATAAAATCTCAAAGCCTGTAATATGTCACCCAGCTGTTAGGGCTCTAATACGTTTCGTTAAGTATCAAAAGAGAATTTTGTAGTCCAAATTTTTCTTAACCTCAATCACCCCTGCGACGATCATGTCGCTTCAAATCCAGACTTGGCAACACTGCGGACGTGTCAAAGTGAAGGCGTACCGACGCAGAGTTAAAAAGGCTCATCTCATATTCATTGTACGGCGATTGTGATATGCATCACAATTATTTCCACAGTGAGGGAATTGAATATACAATTTGGCTGAGTGCATCAAAGAAACTGTTGACATCAGTGAACTACAAAGCGAGTCATCTATTTTTTAATAATGCCTATATGACGTCGAAAGCATGAGGGTTAATGCTACGTTCAGAAATAATTTTTACATGTTGCCTTTGCCTGTTTAAAAATCAGATAAGCAATGAGCTTTTCAGCTGCCTGCATATATTGCTGCACCATTATTCAAAATAAGGAAGTAGAAAACCGGATAATTGTACTGAGTCAGTAGCTCACAGGACTCAGAACTGTGAACACCTTCGTGTTGGCGAAACGTCAAATAAAAATAATTTACGACGGCCTAACTAAAAATCAACCAAATAACATTGGATGATGGCCGCGAAAGCTTTTCGCATTTCATCCTTTTGACGAGTCCTACAAGCAGTTAAAATAAATGACTAAACTTTAAAAACACCCTGTATATCGCCATAATTGTACATAATATCTTTATGTGAAGGTGAAATAATAATGTTTCGTCTATCAATGCTATTGAATAGACAAATAAAAAAATCAAGACTATTAGATAGGCATTTAAGTGAATAGATCAATTAATTAATAGGTCAATGGTTATTATTGTAGAGAAACTCTGGTGCAATAATTTTTCCCACAGGGAAATTATAACATAAGTGACATGATTTTGGAATTTCAGCGATCGCAAAATGTTTAGATCAAGACGTTTTTACTTTTTACCTACGTAATAAATTTCGAAAATGATATTGTGGTTTTTGAATGTTATACGACGTTAAACTATGTCACTCATTTCTGTCGGTGTGTCTGTCTATCGGTCTGTCTGACTGCTAATCACTGGACAACAAATTTTAGTTTTTTAATTGTATCTTGTGGGAAAAGTGCACTTCTTTGTTAATTTTGGGGCGCTGAATCCAAAAATGACAATGAAATAAAAAAATTAGTTGCGGTTTAGAAAAAAAACTTTTTATTTTTAAGGATATATTAAAAAAGTAACAAGATTCACATACTTATAAGAATCACTATATGCGCTGTCTTTTTGCTGTTCTTTTATGGATCGTTTCTGGAGCATCTCTACCAAGAGTCCAACAGTAGTCTGCAAGCATGGAAGGATTCCACTTTCCCTGGTACCTTTTTTTCATTGTTGAAATATCCTGATGAAAACGTTGGCTGTGCTCATCACTTACGGCTCCGCAATTGTCAGGAAAAAAGTCCAGGTGTGAGTGTAGGAAATGTATCTTAAGAGACATATTACAGCCCATCTTTTGATACGATGACAGTATATTTTTTGACAAGGGTTTTATAGTTGTCAGCTTTTCTATTTCCCAAGAAATTAGTGACCACCAGACGGAAATCATTCCAAGCAGTTTTTTCAATACCTGTTAGTGTTTTCAAACTGTGTATCTTTCAAAATATTTCGAATCTGTGGCCCAACAAAAATACCGTCTTTAACCTTTGCCTCACTTAGTCTTGGAAATTTCTGACGCAGATATTGAAATCTGACCCATTTCTATCTAATGCCTTGACAAAGTTTTTCATTAGGCCCAACTTGATATGCAGTGGTGGTAATAACATTTTTTTCGAATCTACTAATGGCATATGCTGTACATTTTTTTGACCTGGCTCTAGGAATTGACGAACAGGCCAGTTTTGTCTGGTGTAATGAAGTGCCTTTGCCCGACTGTCCCATTCACACAAAAAACAGCAAAACTTTGTGTAGCCTAGCTGCAGCCCAAGTAAAAGTGCAACAACTTTCAAATCGCCACAAATATGCCATTGGTGCTCATCGTATTTTATGCATGTCAATAGGTACTTCATATTGTCATATGATTCTTTCATGTGAACTGCATACCCTACAGGAAGAGATGGTAAAATATTTCCAATATGCAATAACACTGCCTTTAAACTCAATGTTGAACTGTCTATAAACAATCTCCATTCTTCTGGGTTATAGTTTATATTTAAAGCCGCCAGTAAGCCGTTAATGTTACTGCAGAAAACCAAGTTATTCTCCATATTGAAAAATGGTTCTAAGTCTTTGTGGCGTTTACGAAAAACACATACCGGAACATCGTCTTCTAACAAGTTCCACTGCTGCAGTCTTGATCCAAGTAACTCTGCCTTACATTTTAGAAGTTCTAAATCTCTTACAAGATCAGTTAATTCTGACTGTGTTATTTTGTGCGGTTGGTGGCATGACGTGCTTGGTATAAAATCAGGATCTCTTGACGTTGATGGCATATCTTCTTCCTGACGAATCACTCGATCGCCATGATCTGATTCGCAAGTGTAGGATTCTGGGGGTTTTGGAATAGGATTTTCGTCACTGTGAGGCACAGGTCTCATCGCAGATGGTATGTTTGGGTAGTTAATAACTGATTTTTTTTTCTTGGACATACCTGTGGCTTGTCCAACACAAGGTACCATGCAAAAGTAACAATCATTTATATGATTTGTAGGCTCTCTCCAAACCGTTGGGACAGCAAAGCGCATAGACCGTTTTTTGCCATTTAACCTCAGACTTGAAGCACATGTATTACAGCAAATGTGGGGTGCCCACTGTTTGTCTTGATTACCTAGTTTACAACCGAAATAAAGCTGATATGCCTTTGTTATTAGTGGAGTAATAGACCGTCTGTGAGACGCAAAAGTCACATCACCACACACGTAACAAAACTGATCTGGATTGTTTACACACTTTCGAGACATCTTGCATGAACGCTGTCAGCCAACTGAGGAAAAAATGGCTAATATAAAACAATATAATGTACACGTATGTATAACGTAACACAATCATGGCGATTACATCATCTTTCCTTGCCGAATATAAAAATGTAACACGTGCATTCTTGTGAATTACAGTATATTAACACTGTCACAGCAGGAACACATATAATTACCGTATCTCTAAAACTTGAACTAATATTGAAAAAATAAGTTTCATTCCGGTTTTAACAGATTAAAAATAGTAATATTTTGTTGATTTTATTTAGGATATTTTTTGGCTGTTGATCAGTGTAATTTTTCCCACAGGGAAATTATAACATAAGTGACATGATTTTGGAATTTCAGCGATCGCAAAATTTTTAGATCAAGACGTTTTTACCTTTTACCTACGTAATAAATTTCGAAAATGATATTGTGGTTTTTGAATGTTATACGACGTTAAACTATGTCACTCATTTCTGTCGGTGTGTCTGTCTATCGGTCTGTCTGACTGCTAATAGTTGGCCCGTTAATAACATGGAAAGTTTCGCTCGGATTTTGATAAAATTTAGTACTATGCCCAGCTTTGTAGTTTTCGAAAAACGATCCCGTGACGCCGAAAAAAAAAACGAACATGATAAAAATTTCTCCGAGTTCGTTTTTTGACGTTTCAAAGAACAAACGAATTGCAAAAAACATCGTAGATGAGATGAACGGACCACTTTAAGAGAATTGAGACAAATGGTGGATGGAAATTTGTAGGGGAGGCCATATATCCATGAATTAATGTTCAGGGTTCATTAGATAGATAGAATACAGGGTGTTTCACAACTTATCCGACAAATTTTAACCACATATGGACTGTTACGAAAGACGTTGATTTTTCAAATAAAACTCCTACAGAAATTGAGGTAATAGAATAATACAGTTTAACAATTCACTTACTTATAAACGCTGTTCAAAATTGTTTCCACTGACTGCAATGCAAGCTTGGGCGCGTCTAATCCAATTTCGGCGCACTAATTCAAATACACCTCCTTCCTGCTGTGCCTGAAGGCTCAAATTATCGGCAGCCACTGTGATCCGGTCACGCAATTCGTCAATATTCTGAACTGGAGTACGGTATACCTCGTTTTTCAAGTATTTCCATAAAAAGAAGTCCAGAGGATTTAAATCGGGAGACCGTGGAGGCCATGCAATTGGTCCACCCGTTCCGCTCCAGCATATCTGGTATACCTGATTCAAAAAAATCACGAACTTCTAAACGAGAATGAGGAAGTGCCCCATCATGCAGAAACCACATCCGTGCTCGGACCGCCAGTGGCACATCTTCAAGAAGGACCGGCAAATCATTCCGAAGAAATTCCAAATATTGGTGACCATCCAGCCGATCTGGCAATCTGAACGGTCCAATTAGACGTTCATCGACAATACCTGCCCACACGTTTAAAGGAAAACGATGTTGGAAGTGTGTCTGGACTACTGCATGAGGATTCTCAAAGGACCAAACCTGTGTATTATGAATATTGGTTATCCCATTGCGGTGGCCAAAATATCAGCTGTAAAACGGGCATTTCGAGCATTTTCTTGCAACAACCACTCACAAAACCTTACTCTTACGGGGTAGTCTGTAGGTAGCAACACCTGGAATCTCTGGACGTGATAAGGGTACAGTTGGGTCTCACGTAATATGCGCCACGCTGTTGCATGTAACACTTGGGATCTGTTGGCCTAACTGCCTTGTACTTATTTCTGGATCTTCTTCCACGCGTTGTGGGCGAACCCGACTCCCATCCACTCCACGTCTGGGGCGCAAACCTCCACTAGCATGTGCACGTCAAACAATTGAACTAAATGTTTCGTGACGTGGTATGTGCCTATTCAGAAATCGGTGTGCATACAAAGTAGAAGCCGCTCGCGAATTTTGCCCTGCTTCTCCGTACGCTAAAACAATGTCCACTAACTCCTCATTAGTGTACACATGTGCTATTTTTTATTAATAAATACATAAAAAAATAAACTGGCAAAATACTTTCCTATTTAACTTGGACCGTACAGATGAAACCTTATTTACACGTTCTTATCAGTCTGAAAAAACAAAAAATTCCTGGTGTTTTGCTTTCGTCAGTTGTTTGCTACAATAAATTATTAATGCGTGTTCTAATATCACGACGATGAACGCAAAATACAGATATTTATTTATCAATTTATTATTGAAACTAGGTTTATAACCTAGTTCCTGTAGGACTTTTGTTACATTTTTTTTAGAAATCAACTTCTTTCGGAACAGTGCATATCGTCGGCTAAGTCCGTTAAACTGCTAAGTCCATTTTAATCACTTTGGAGATATTTATCTGTTTCACAACTATGACTCCTTCTCTATCATACCTAAACTAAGTATTTGTCAAGTTCGTACGAAAACTGATTGAAAAGCCATGATGAGTAAAGCTGCTAACTGATCCCCACACTTTATTCATCGAAATACTGCTATCTCCAGTCAAAACAAAGTGACAGGTGCACGTGTGCTCCTCAAACGCTCTTCAGCTCTAGGATAAACGTGGCTTCTTTTTGAAATATCTCAGTTTGACATTAGTTTGGTGTTCCGGTAATACTTTTTGACGAAAGGTAAGTTTGATTTTGTAAAAATATGTTTATTTTGGTTTGTAGTAAGCAAAATTACCGTTATGTTAGAGTGGCAGCTTTTGTCTTAAATTACGTTTGGGCGTATTTGGAAGATATCAGTATTTATTATTGTTTTTTTTTAATGAAATTGATTTTTTGAGTTAGCTATTGGTGCATTTTTATTTTTTGAACAGCAATGTAATGGTTTGTTGACCTACACTACCGGCGTCTAGGTTAGGTTACATATTAGCGTATTTACATCGTAGTCGTACGTCGTATAACTGTACGCTGGCGCTGTGGACGTGATCGAGGGTCAGGACCGTCTTCGGTTTGGTTCAGGATTGATTGAGTTTGCGGTGCCCAATATCTCGTTTCTCTTAAGACATTGATGTATATGAAAATGCGCTTATTTTCTCAAGGTCTGCACGTCGTATAAAGGAAAACCCTAACTTTGCGCACAACCTGTATAACGCTTATATATTAAACAAAAATGAGGCCAGAGCAGAAAAACAAAAGGATATGGAAAACGAGAAATGCGTATTTACTGTTGATCTTCAAGCTGTTTTAATGTCTCCTAAATGTAATGTTAGCAGCTCATATAACAAGACAAAATTATGCGTTCACAGCCTTTGCCTTTATAATAATTATGCTCAACAAATTGTTTCTTATGGCATGAGGGGAAGGGTGGACTAACCGCAGAAGAATTTTCCTCATGTTTTTGGAAACAAAAGTCAGTCCTACAACGGACAAAGATGACCGAAAGGTAATAATGTTGTAATGTTGTTCGTACCAAAACAGAAACGTGACTTTGGCTTACGCAGCCTTCAATTTATACAGAAAACATGATATTATACTTGAGAATAAATATCTAGAGGTTGGACATACTCAGATGCAAGTGGTTTCCATGCATGCCGTGATAGAACGTTGTGTAAATCGAGTAAGGCTAAACGTTCCTGCAGATTATGCATACCTCTCCAAAAAAGCTAGAAAAAATTCGAAGCCCTACGAGGTAATGAGATGAGATGAGATCACCCTTTCTGCCGATTAATAAAAAAAGTTAGGAGCTGTTAGATGTATTTGACCAGGGAATGAGCTAAGAGAACCAAAAGTAATAAAAACATTTAAATTATAAGAGTGCTTGGTATATTTAATTGTTTAATTTTTATTTGTACATAACTGATATTCGGGGCCTAAAATATACATCTATTATAAACTTCGGTTGTCTGATGAATGAGAATTACTTACTACTACAAAGAAAATCTCAATTTGACATTATTCCTAGACAGTGTTGGACCATCTGTATAAAGATAAAATTCCAATATCTGCGCGAAAATATTTCGACCTTCAAGAAATTAACTACTATTCCATTTTTATAATAATTTGCCACACCTGTGAATTTGTAGATGTTTCAGTTTAGATGTTTTGATCATTTTGAATACACTAAAATAAGTATTCTACTAAAAACAAAAGTTGCTAACTCCAAAATTCCTTCTTTTCTATTCAAATGAACAACTGAGAACTCCAGTCTTTGTCCATGAAATCTAATACAGTAATTTTTTCCACATCTATTTCTTGTTAACACATTGAAAATATCATCAAAAATATTCTTCTTTAACAGCGGCTTGTTTAAATGCACACCATTGTTGTAAACTCGTTCTTTGTTCCTCATGTAAACCTCATAAAAAGGAGTTAGCAGTTTGACGTATTTGGCCGACGATATGTAGTTGAAATTTATCGGATAAGTTGTGAAATACCCTGTATAATTGCAGAATGGTCCACCAGTTATCATTGGAATTGGACTGCATCTTCCATTTTCATTCTGAACGTGTACCCTTCTGAAACAGTATGCTATTGTGATCATTCTATGCAAATCTAGTTCTATTGGATACACAAGCCTTACTATAAACCGGCCTGTCTCTTGCACAGTTAGCCTAGATCGCGTAGGTTTAAACTTCCTAGCCAGACTTGTTTGCCGGACAAAAAATGTATAGAACGATACACTCGCTTTCAATAACAAAATAGATTTATTTATCGATTCGATGCAATTGAAGTAACTGTATTAACCAGCGGAAATAAGTCGCTGAACTCTGCTTTTAGATAAATAGGGAACGTTGACAAGCGGCAAGATATTGAGAGATTTCAATCAGACGTGGAAGAAATGGTCGGCAAAAAGAACACAGATCGACGCTGGTAATATGAAATATTCTTTCGGACGTGAATTTATTCTAAAGGACATCCCAAAATTAACGCAAGTTTTGAGTAAAATATAAAACACAGTTTCAAGAGAAGTTTTACGGTTATATATGGAATATCATAGCAAATGGCATCTACGGCTTGGCTGGCACATACGCACTCTTTTGTCAAAACATTTCATGACCTTTCTGCATAATGGCAGCTGAATTTTCTCTTGTAATGCATGGGTCGTTGTGGGCTTATTTTTATAGACTTTTGACTGTAAATAAGAAGAAATCTAACGGTGTTAAATCACACGATCTAGGGGGCCAATTCTGATCACCGAAACGGGAAAGTACACGACCAGGAAATGTCTCATGCAGGAATTGAGTTGTTTCACTGGCTGTATGGCATGTGGTACCGTCTTGTTGAAACCACATATTGGATGTATCCATAGCAGCTAATTTCGGCAGAAAGAACTGTGTTCATTTTCAAAAAAGTATGGTCCCATGATGCCTTCAGCCCAAAATCAGCACGAAACTGTGACATGTTGAGGGTGCATTTGTTTTTCGACGATCACACGGCAATTGTGGCGATTAAGCTGAAAATGTGCTTCATCGCTTAGGATGATTTTGCTCGAAAAATCAGCGTCTACTTGTTGTTGTTCAATAATCCATTCCACGAAGTCTCCAGGCGCGGATCCAGGGGGATCATGGGGGTCATAACCCCCCCCCCAGACGAATTTAGTTCGACCAATTTTTAAATTTCCAAATATCTATCTAAATCTGTAATACACACATATTAAATGGATTCCGTACTGGTATTTTCTACTCTAAACACTGGGGGAGGGGCAGGGGGCGTCATTAGTAAAATTACGATTTTCTGACAAATAAATGCTCGTAAATCTGGCTAATTCATATTTTAGATCTGTAGTGAAAAATTCCGAATATTTTTCCATCAAATTAGTGACGCTGGTTTCTAATACGTTTTCTTTTAGATGGACTAATTTCTCTGACATCAAAAAACCAAACACATCATTCACTTCACGAAATCCTTCAGTACGTTCTTGCAATTCGTTACTCATTGAATCCAAAACTTCGTAGTAATTTATTCGATGTTTTTCGTGTGTTTCCAGTGGCGAGTCAGCAGCTTTTTCGTCGAACATTTTTTTGATTTTCCTCTTTCTGACAATGGGAAAACCAGGATTTTCCCATTCCATCTCTTCCCATTTATTCTTAGCCTTCAGAACAAAATTATCGTATGTGCTTTCGCTCCTCAAATCTTATTTTTTTAATGCTGCTGAAATGCTCCTTTGAGCCATCATCAAGTTTATTTCTTTCTTTTGCATTTGAACTTGCACAGTGTTCATTACGCTCAATACCGAATGGCACCATAACAAATTGAGTAAAAAGGTCCAGTTCATGCAGGAAAGGAGAGAAGCCAGAAACTCCCACTTTTGAAATTTCATCTTCTATGCAATTGATAATATACTAAGTGACATATAAATCCGAACATCCAGTTTAAATGGTTTTATTTTAATAAAATTTTGTATAAGTACTTAATGAAGCATAATAAGTAAGTGATAAAAATTTCAAAATGATTGCACTGCTTTAAAGCCCTTTAACCTTTAATAATGTGTGGATGCACCCTGATGTGCTACGCATTCTCCAACGCGCCTAGGCATGCTTCTGATCAGGTGGTCAATGTCCTCCTGTGGTATCTCATTCCAGGCAACCACCAACTCCTCTCGAAGTGCTTCTAGAGTCTGAGGAGGACTTTGCAAATTGAGCAATCTCCTACCCATCATATCCCACACGTGCTCAATTGGGGATGAGTCGGGAGATCTTGGTGGCCATGGTAACAATGTGACATCATTATGTTGAAAGAAGTCTATTGTGACTCTTGCAACATGTGGTCGGGCATTATCTTGTTGGAAAGTTGGATCTGCCAGGGTGTCAAGATAGGGTAAAAGATGGGTTTCTAGAACTTCGTGGATTTAACGCTGCGCGTTCATGTTACCTCTGATGAAGATTAAAGGTGACCTGGAACCATAAGCTATAGCACCCCAAACCATAACTCCAACAGTGTGATGAACATGTCTTTCAACAAAAAACTGTGGATTCCTCCTTTCACCACGTCGCCTTCTAACCCTGGTACGACCATCGTGCATGCCTAAACAAAATCGAGACTCGTCACTAAAGACAATACTGTTCCATTCCTGATCCCAGAGTGACCGTTGTCTGCACCACTCAAGGCGATTACGTCGGTGTTCTCGAGTTAAAGGGAGGACCCAGTGTGGCCGGTATGAAAACAAGCCAAAACTTCTCATTCGTCGGTAAACACTTCGCTTGCCAATAGGTCTTCCGTGTTCTGTAAACCATTCATTTGCAATAGACCTGGTAGTGGAGAAACGGTCCCTTAAGGCCAATAATCTTAGGCGGCGATCTTCACGGTCTGTTGTCCTACGGCGGCGTCCAGTGCCCCTTGCTCTTTGCGTACGGCCTTCTCGAAGCCATGCCTGACAACACCTAACCACAGTGTCTACACTTCTTTGCACTCTAACTGCAATTGCCCGAAAAGAAAGTCCAGCTTCCCGAAGTCCCACTATACGGCCCCTATCAAACTCACTAAGTTGACGAAATCGTACAGGTCTCCGTACTCTAGGCATCGTAACCGATCGTAAAGGATGTCAAGAACCAAAATCCGCCAACGTTGATTCTTTACTGCGGCTGAAATATTCATTTTTAGAGCGTTAGTGAATTAAAAAAAAGCAGTATAAAAACCGGAATGTCCAACTGATAAGGCTGAAAAATTTTTTCACATATACAGTAAGATAAATACATTCACCAACATTTATTAAAATAGAACCATTTAAACTGGGTGTTCGGATTTATATGTCACTTAGTATACATTCAAAAAATTTCTTCCACGATATTATCATGAAGAAAATAGATGTGTCATCAAATAAAAAAAATGCACAGTATTGTGAAAGTATATATATATATATATATTATTAAGACTGTAATAGGCGCATTAGAGTCTTTATTAGACTGAAAGAGGCTGATTCATACCACGAAGATATTTATTTACTGAACATTATATGCCAGGTAATAATATATCACTGTAAGCACAAAATGAAAAAATAACCCCTCCACTCCTTGAGAAATGAAAGGGTCATTCGGTAATTTTTTTAGAAATGAAATAGTCATTTTCCAAAAAATTTCTTAAGAAATGAAAGCGAAATTTTCTTATTCAAACTGGATGCTAACGCGCTGTTTCATAAACATTACGCAGATGGTCATTAAAAGAATATAAGGAAGACAGAAAAGAAGAATTAATTTTGTTATTTAACTATAAGTTGTTCATTTTTAAATTAGATTTAATATTTTAATCACTTTCAGGCTGTACCCTAAGGGTACAAGGGTAGGGTTGTCATCTGCCATCCGTCCGCCAGTCAAGTTTTTAATTTTTTATGTCAGAGGCACTGATGTCACATGGACATTTGAACGACTTGTTTTTTGAAGACCGGTGTTTTTAGCGTCTCCAACTGATCCAGTCTCCCTGAATTTTACAATTAATCTTTTCACAGTTGTCGGGGTTAAAACACTATTCCGGCCATATTTTGTATACAATTTTCGAACTGCGGACGCTAAACTTTCATTATTTTTGAAATATTGTTCAATAATGAAAACATGTGGTATCTAACCCTAACCTCTCAGCTGTCAATTTTTTTTTTCAGGGCTGCCTTCAATGTACTGCAACGATGGCGGCAATTTCAAATCTTGCGTTAAGAAACGAAAAATTTACGAATCGATTTTTCTTCATAATCACGTTTTTCTGGCAATATTCTGTGATACCCTGTATAATAATTGTTGTTTGTCTAAAGCAGGATTAATGCTTCATCCAGTGCCTTTTACGTTCGCAAGAAAATATATCGGGAGAAAGGAAAAAGTATTTTGTCCTTGATTAACTACTATGTACACCTTTGTCTTTCTAATAATTCATAGCACGCGTCAGTCCCACAACTAAGCTGTATTATCACAACTTATAATCATAACTATTAGATATGCGAGAATAAGTTGTTTTTATAGCCGTTAGATTAATAATTCAAGAAATGGTAGTATAAATAGCTTTAATATATAGCAAAGTTGAAGTCTGGGTCTTACTACTCGTATGACCTACATTGCATGCTGCGAAAATTTTATGACCAGTCGGTAAAGTTCTGAGGAAAATAAGTGATACTAAGTGAGAGAAAGTAGCGAAGTGGGTGGTGAGGACCGTCAAATATAACAAAGCTAATGTGCGCTAAAGCGTAGCATGTAGTAAGAAACTAATGTCACATGTTTTACTCGTAAATACTGTCTGTCGTTGTTCGATTCAAAAACATAAGTTTTTTAACATCTTCCTAAATTTACAACATTTGGGGTTGTCTTGCCTTTCGTCTATGTCTACCTCGACGACCTTTGTCGCTCGTGATGAAAATAACCAGGAAAACGATCTGTATCCACTCGAGAAGTTTCAGTTGAATATATTCGTAAACTCATCGATTCTGCCAATTTCCGGTTTTTCAAATCCTTTTGTTCGCTATCCCATTCAGATCTTTTTGGAAGTCAATATCGCGAAGCTTTGGTATATGTTTAGGAAAATTTACTCGTTACATAAAGGATACGCTGTGTAATGTCCCAAATTAAAGGACAAAATATAAAAAGAACTTATTTTCAACATGGATTTTTATTAAATGTTTGGCCTGGCGTGGTAAATGGCATGCTTATTTTACCCTACTTTTTTCAACCTCGCTCTCCGCATTTAACGCCTTGCGATTTTACTCTATGGGACTATTTGCAAGAGTTGGCGTAACATGATGGAAGAACTTCAATAGCGCATTGAAGGAGCTTGTGATTTATTTAGTGGACAGAGTAAAGAGTCGTGGATTCGTCGAGCAAGATTTTGCGTTAATAATAAAGGCGGCAATTTTGTACAGTTTTTGTAAAAACGATATCCATTTAACTTGATAATGATTTTTTCAATAATGTAAGCTAACTCTCTTATTATGCAATTTTTATATAGGTGAATTTGGTCATCTTCTTATGACCAGTTCTACAACAGGTAAAATAAATGTTTCAACCTTGAAAACACCCTTACCAATTCGCCCAGTAATCAGGTGGAACACTCCTATTCATATAAGCATAAAATTTCGAGACCATTTGACGCCGCGACAAAGATTCTAGACTTCCATATACGAGGTCAACGGTATGAATAATGATATTCATTGAATTATCCTATCCGTGTCTGCGAAGTGATGTAATGTACAAAAAGATCTATCTAATGGTGCGACTAAAAAAATATATCGCCCTAATCAAGTATCGTCGTGTTACCTTCAATTTCTGCAAGAAAAAAGTTGACAGCATTGAATACTAAATGACCCAGCCTTTCATTATATCTTAAGGTGTTTGTCATCTATTTTTTTATTGGCAGACTTTTAAGCTCAGACGACCAAAACCCGTTTATGATAAATTGTAATCATATACGTGCCGAATTAAAATAATGATGGCGATTTCTAAAGATGTCTGGGTTTGTATTTCTAAATCTCGACGCTCCATCAAAAACAGTGGTTTTGAGTATGGCACGGATCCTGAGGAATTTCACTCTTATACCAAATAAGCATAATTACGCTTACATTAGAAGTTCTGAACATCATAAAATGTTCTTTAGGTCTTTCTCAACGAATGAATTCAAGAAAGAATAATGTACCTGACCAAACTTGATAACTCAAAGAAAATAGGTGATATAAAGGTCCTAAAGTGCTTGGTTTTTAAGATTTTCTTAGCCCCGAATGTTAAAAACGTAACGGTTAAAATAGCCCAAACAATTATGTCTTGGGTAAAGACAGAACGCCCTGTACCTCATCAGACTTGAGTCAAGTTGCAGTACGTCATTCTCTAACAAATTCTGCAGCATCTGATAAAAGTACTAAGGAAATCGTTTGTTTTTAAGTTGTAAATATCCGCTCACTATATAATAACATATAGATACAAGTATTTGATCAAAGTATGGGAAAGTTTTAATGAACCACTGATAATGAAATCGTAACGTTTATTATATATGTCTAATCATAGATACATTAAACCGCTGTGGCAGTCCATTTAATTCCCGTTAATGCTTCCGCCGGGGCTATTGAGTTCTTGTAGAATACAAGGTATCCCAAAAGTGATTGAAAATTCCTAAACCCAAATACAATATAAACTTTTCAAAACAATACGTAAATTGGTTTTCTGCTGACACTTCAAAAATAACTATTGTTCAACTGCGGCTTGCACCTCCAAGAAGATTTGTTCCTCTTACTTCCCACGCCGCGAAAAATGAGGTATTTTTTGGATGTTATGATTTCATATGGAAATATGCAGGGGTACAAATTGTGAACGGTTATCTTCCATACATTCGCCATTTAAACAGAAATATATTGTTTATTTTCGTTAACTTAAGTTGTAGATCCATACAATTGTGAAAATACTAAAACATTAATTCGAAAAATATCAAGCAACAAACTTTAAATATTTCATTGAAAATAGATTCAATTTACATGATGCCATTTTTGTTTTAATATGCCAGGTATAAAGAAATCCTATAAACTAACCGGAAATGGTGTAGACTGAAACTTGAGTGAGATGAAACAGGTATCCTTACTATAACTACCGTTGATGTGTAATTAAAGATCAGTTTTAGTATTTATCGTCGAGTACGTGTAATTAATAATAATGTGAATTTCTTATGTTCCATACTTTATAGTTGTATTTCTTTGTTCCTTGAAATCGGGTACGACAGGTTTTTATTAGATGGGTTCTGTGAATTATGATAGTAACAATATATTGTTTTAAACATACTGAAAATCTTGTGTTTTTCAATAACACTGGAGAACAAAATTAAAATAATTTTTTGTGACTATGGACAAAACAAGGTGGTTATTATGTAAAATGTACCCAAAAAGCCGGAAATAGCATTCGATTTTTTCTATCACCCACGGTTTTCTTGCAATAAGGTATTTTATTTGCTGCTTATAATCGTAAAATATAAGGATACGTGTGTAAGAGTAGTAATAAACACTCGGCAATATGTTGCCCCCGAAGTATCTCTTAACAATGTCCAGCAATAATCAGCAGGCAAATTGGCACTCCATTTGCCTTGATAGCGTTTTTCCATAGCAGGTGGAACCGTTCACCATGTTCATCACTTACCGCACCTAAATTTTCCGGAAAAAAATCGAGATGAGAATCCAAAAAGTGAATTTTTAGAGACATGTTACATCCCATTCCTTTAGAAGCATTAATTAGTTCACTCACAATATCTTTATAATTGTCCGCCTTCACATTGCCTAAAAAATTTGCAGTAACTGATTTAAAAGCATTCCAAGCTCTTAATTCAGTTTCATTTAGAGCACTGTCAAATACATCATCCTTCATGATTTTCCGTATTTGTGGACCCTCAAATATGCCCTCTTTAATTTTTGCCACGCTAAGTCTCGGAAATGTTTGTTTTAAATGTAGCAACCCAGTTCCATTTCGATCCATAGATTTCATCAGTCCCAACTTAATATGCAAAGGAGGAAGCAACACGTTTTTGGGATCAACTAGTGGTTCATGAGCAATGTTTTTGAGGCCTGGAGTTAATACCTAACGTAGTGGCCAATCCTTCTGTTCAATGACGATCTCGCGCACGACTGTCCCATTCACAAAGAAAAAAAAAACAATATTTGGTATATTCCAGTTGCATTCCAAGAAGAAGTGCTATTCCCTTTAAATCTGCACATATGGCCCATCGGTATTCATTATAACGGATATGCTCTAACAGAACTCGCATATTTTCATATGATTCCTTCATATGAACTGCGTGCGCTATAGGTACAGATGGATATTTATTACCGTTGTGTACCAATACCTTTTAAACTAAGCTTAGAGGAATCAATGAACAGGCGCCAATGATTTGGATCATGTTTCTGTCCTAACGTGTTAAACATGTTGACATCGGAGCAATACCTGTATATCAACTCCCTTTCTTGACGGAAATAGTGTGTGAGGTCTTGTTGCCGTTTTCGGTAAAAAGTAATGTTAACATCACCGTGGAGAAGATTCCATCCTTTTAATCTTGACGCTAAAAGTTCTGACTGGGATTTTGACAGACTCAATTTTTGAACTAAGTCATTAAGTTCGTCCTGTGTGATCAAACGCGGCGCTGTTGAACATCCTGGCAGGTCAAACGAAGGATCGGAAATTTTTACGCTTTCTGTAGCATCACTTTCAGAATCGGTAGATTCGACTTTTTCATCCAAAGACCAAGATCTGATGGAACTGGGACAGAAAGTTCATGCTTAACGGACCGCAAAGCTGATGGTAAATTAAAATACTTTATTGTATGTTTCGATTTTGGTCCAATACCTTTAATATTTCTGAGGCAAAAATAGCAGTCAGTAGTATGGTCTCTCGGTTCTCTCCAAACCATTGGGACCGCAAAGGGAATTTTACGATTATCGCCTCTTAACCAACCTTTTAGCAACGTTACACAAGTCTTACAACATATGTAAGGGGCATATTTATCTTGGTCGCCAACTTTAATTCCAAAATAAAGTTCGTATCCTTTCAACACAAGGGTAGTAAAAGTACGTTTTTGGGATTTAAAAGTTATCTCTCCGCACACATAACAAAAACTGTTCGCACTATTTACATAATTTCTAGGCATTGTTCATAAAGCTAGTATCGGTCATAATAAACTAAAAGCAACACACCGTTTTAACAAAAATTAACAGTACTCATAACATCTCAGTACTCTTCAACACAGAAAACGTAACTGAATCGGCTGCTATTAGTCTACTAATAAACGCAATATGCTCTCTAAACATAGAGCTCGCTTATAATAAACAGGAATAGACAGGTCTTAACATTATATATGTGCGTCATCGCATCAACGCCGAGAAATGCAGCAATATGAGATGCTACGTATTGTAATTCATAAAAATAGATGTTACCGAATATCTGTGGGTGATAGAAAAACTTTGTTTTTAGATTTGATTTAATGGTCTCAGAATACATAAGATACACCCAAAAATTGTCATGTCACAAATCCTGTGTAGGCAAAAGTCTAAATGCCAGGGCACTGCGACCGAAATGATAAGCTTAAAGGAACTATTTTAAGCTGCCTAAGGTCATGTACAACGCTTCATCACACAAACCGTTCCACAATCTCGACACCCCAGGGATAAAGGAGTGGTCGTATCGGCCAGTTCTGGAAGTGATAAATTCGACACGGTTACGATGGCAGGCCGAAGTCAGGCGGGGACACAATGGAAGAGATCTCTGAGGAGCAAAGACCGTTGACATAGCGGTGGAAAAGAGCTAGATCACCCACGGCCCATCGGTGTGAAAGGGTCCCAAGACTGTCTGTTAGAGAAAGTCATCGATCAGTAGTCGGACATCTCTCCTCTGGGCAGCATCGAGCATGGATAATGTAGCCGGGTCGGCAGCACCTCAAATGTGTGAGCAGTATCTGGGCCTTGTATAGACTGCGGAGGTCATGTGGAGAAAAGTACTTCTTATCCCTAAACAAAAAATAGCCTAGCTTTTTCCCAGCAGCTGCAGCTATTGACGAGACGTGTTCGTGCTCCAGATCAAGATTTTACCCACTTTTCAGTTGTTTTTACTATATAATTACTGTTGCAAAATTGTATAAATTTCAGCACGGCTATTATGATATTAGGAATTAATTAATAACAGTGTATTAATTCCGAACTGGGGAAACTGCATAGAATAATAAGAATGTAGTTGTAAATGTGAACTTGTATGTGTTTCTAATTTACTTTCTAATGTATGTAGATAATAGTACACGCGTGTCAAACTTATCGCTAGTCACTTTCATGTGTATGTAAAAAAGTATTGTAATACTGTTTTGCTTAGAAGAAAAATAAAGGTTAATAACTTCAAAAATTAATGTGAAAAAAAACTGTTCCATTAAGTGCATAGACAAACATGCCTTGCACGGCTCAAGTTTTTAACGATATACAAACACCAAAGAAAGCACATATAGCGGCCGGCTTTCTGTAAATTCGGCTTCATTAATAACCAAATATTTGAACAAGTCTTTTTATAGCTGATATATGGATGCCTTTTGTTTTAATAAATCTGTGTATAGTAAGAACGCGTTGAACGTTTCACCTTTTAGTAAAAAAATGCATCAAGAAAGTTACTCGTGTGAGTTATATAGCGAGAGCCCCTCGTATATCTTCCTAATAGGTGTAGTTATATCTTATCTTAGTAAACAACCCTATGTTATATATTGATGGTTGTGCCCTTCAGGCATCAGTTTAATCCTATTACTCTTAAATTGAACTCACTTAGGTTAGGTTTGCTAACATATCGTTGTTAGTCGAAACATTATATTTATATTAGAATAAAGTATCAAATCGCTTGTAAGTCGTTTTTAAAAACGCGATTCCGCGACGCGATACCATCATTTGTGGTTGTAAATGTGAGGCCTTCAGTATTAGTCAGATACGTCCTGTCATTTAGAAGCTTCTGATTCCGGTAACAACGGAAAAAATAAAAGATAAAAGTCCGATATATAATCTGCTCATATTACAGTCGTAAGTCGAAATTGAAGCAGTTTTGAGCTTATGTTACTATTAAAAGGCACTAGTTTAGCATAGCAAACAATCATAAGCAACATATTGTTGGAGGTGACTATATTCAATTTTGAAAATCTAATGTTTGCATTTAAACTTTGCTGAAATGTTTACTTCTTTTGTTCATTACTCAAAGCTACAGATATAATATAAAGGGTGTCCCAAAATTAACGCAAGATTTGAATTTGCCGCCATTTGTGCAGTGAAGTGTTGGCAACCCTGAAAAAAGCAATTTGACAGCTAACAGTATAGGGTTATGAAAAATGGAGCGTTACACGATAGAACAACGTGTCTTCATTATTAAAGAATATTTCAAAAATAGTGAAAGCTTGGCGGCTGCAGTTCGAAAATTTCATACAAAATATGGCCGGAATAGTGTTTTAACTTCGTCAACTGTGAAGAGATTAATTGAAAAATTCATGGAGACTGGATCCGTTGGAGACGCCAAACACACTGGTCGTCCAAAAACAAGCCGTTCAAATGTGAATATCGAAGCAGTGCGTGAGAGTGTTGCGGACAATCCAGGAACCTCAATTCGACGTCGTGGACAAGAATTGCAAATGTCAAGAACCTCTCTACAGCGTATACTCACCAAAGATCTGTGTCTTCATGCTTACAAACTTCAATTAACACAACAATTGAAGCTTAATGACCATGCAGAGAGAAGAGAGTTTGTTGAATGGATTATTGAACATCAACAAATGGACCCTGATTTTTCAAGCAAAATCATCCTAAGCGATGAAGCACATTTTCATCTTGATGGCTTTGTCAATCGCCAAAATTGCCGCATTTGGGGTTCGGAGAACCCACGTGTGATTGTCGAAAAAGAAATGCACCCACAACGCGTGACTGTCTGGTGTGGATTTTGGGCTGGAGGCATAATTGGGCCATATTTTTTTGAAAATGATGCTGGTCAAGCAGTGACTGTTACTGGTGCTCGATATCGCGACATGATTACACAGTTCTTTCTGCCAAAATTGAATGATATTGATGTACCCAATATGTGGTTTCAACAAGACGGTGCCACATGTCATACAGCCCGTGAAACAATTCAATTACTGCATGAGACATTTCCCGGTCGTGTACTCTCTCGTTTCGGTGATCAAAATTGGCCTCCTAGATCGTGTGATTTAACACCATTAGACTTCTTTTTATGGGGTTATTTGAAATCACAAGTCTATGTCAACAAGCCCACAACCACCCGTGCATTAAAGGAGGAGATTCAACGCTGCATCAACGAAATTCAGCCACATTTATGCAGAAGGGTCATGGAAAATTTCGACAAAAGAGTGCGCATGTGCATGCAAAGCCGTGGAGGCCATTTGTCCGATGTGTTATTCCATACATAACCCTATCCTATGTACTTTATGAGTCAATAAAAATATAACTATTAAAAGACTAAAAATGGCATTTTCTATTTAATTCAAATCTTGCGTTAATTTTGGGACACCCTATATATAATAACTTGGGAATCGTTGGCGTTGCGTGCAGCTCTCGATGCTGGATTGCAGTGGGCAACAACTCTAACTGGTCTGCGGTTGTGTCGTCACAGACACACCGCTACAGGAGAAATATTTATACAGGGTGTTCTCAAAGTTGAGTCATTTATATTAAAGCTTGTACAATTCGCCAAAAGAAGTTGATATACCAAAAATTACCTACATATATAAGAGTTGCATAATAAGAGAGCTAGTTTACATTATTAAAAATCATTATCAAGTTAAATGGATACCCTTTTTTCAAAAACTGTTCAAAATCGCCCCCATTTGTTCCATTAACGAAAAATCTTGCTCGGCGAATCCACGACTTTTTAAAGCTTTGAAAATAAAATCAGGTGTCAACGAATTAAATCACAAGCATTTTCAGTGCCCTGTCGAAGTTCTTTAAGAGTATTTTCTGTCCCACCATGATACACCAACTCTTTCAAATAGCCCCACAGAAAAAAAGCGCAACATTATTATTTTTAAAAATTTGCAGTCTTTTTCTATTTCTTTTATCATGCAACATTTATATACTCGTAGGTGATTTTTGGTATATCAATTTCTTTGGGCGATTCCTACAAGCGGTTAAAATAAATGACTCAACTTTGAAAACACCCTGTATATCTTAGCAATATTTGGATATTATCGTAATGTGTACGATTTTAGCGTTCTGCTTTGCTCTTGTATACTAAGTGACATATAAATCCGAACACCCAGTTTAAATGGTTTTATTTTAATAAAATTTTGTATAAGTACTTAATGAAGCATAATAAGTAAATGATAAAAATTTCAAAATGATTGCACTGCTTTAAAGCCCTTTGACCTTTAATAATGTGTGGATGCACCCTGATGTGCTACGCATTCTCCAACGCGCCTAGGCATGCTTCTGATCAGGTGGTCAATGTCCTCCTGTGGTATCTCATTCCAAGCAACCACCAACTCCTCTCGAAGTGCTTCTAGAGTCTGAGGAGGACGTTGCAAATTGAGCAATCACCTACCCATCATATCCCACACGTGCTCAATTGGGGATAAGTCGGGAGATCTTGGTGGCCATGGTAACAATGTGACATCATTATGTTGAAAGAAGTCTATTGTGACTCTTGCAACATGTGGTCGGGCATTATCTTGTTGGAAAGTTGGATCTGCCAGAGTGTCAAGATAGGGTAAAAGATGGGGTTCTAGAATTTCGTGGATATAACGCTGCGCGTTCATGTTACCTCTGATGAAGATTAAAGGTGACCTGGAACCATAAGCTATAGCACCCCAAACCATAACTCCAACAGTGTGATGAACATGTCTTTCAACAAAAAACTGTGGATTCCTCATTTCACCACGTCGCCTTCTAACCCTGGCACGACCATCGTGCATGCCTAAACAAAATCGAGACACGTCACTAAAGACAATACTGTTCCATTCCTGATCCCAGAGTGACCGTTGTCTGCACCACTCAAGGCGATTACGTCGGTGTAAGGGTTAGAAGGCGACGTGGTGAAAGGAGGAATCCACAGTTTTTTGTTGAAAGACATGTTCATCACACTGTTGGAGTTATGGTTTGGGGTGCTATAGCTTATGGTTCCAGGTCACCTTTAATCTTCATCAGAGGTAACATGAACGCGCAGCGTTATATCCACGAAGTTCTAGAACCCCATCTTTTACCCTATCTTTACACCCTGGCAGATCCAACTTTCCAACTAGATAATGCCCGACACATGTTGCAAGAGTCACAATAGACTTCTTTCAACCTAATGATGTCACATTGTTACCATGGCCACCAAGATCTCCCGACTTATCCCCAATTGAGCACGTGTGGGATATGATGGGTAGGAGATTGCTCAATTTGCAACGTCCTCCTCAGACTCTAGAAGCACTTCGAGAGGAGTTGGTGGTTGCCTGGAATGAGATACCACAGGAGGACATTGACCACCTGATCAGAAGCATGCCTAGGCGCGTTGGATAATGCGTAGCACATCAGGGTGCATCCACACATTATTAAAGGTCAAAGAGCTTTAAAGCAGTGCAATCATTTTGAAATTTGTATCATTTACTCATTATGCTTCATTAAGTACTTATACAAAATTTTATTAAAATAAAACCATTTAAACTGGGTGTTCGGATTTATATGTCACTTAGTATAAATGGTGACTTACCTATTTTATGTTTCTTAAATGTACCACCCATTTCGCCTAACCTTTAATTCGTTTCACTACGTCTTTGATGGTTCTGTGATTTTATCGTCAAGTAGATTCACTCAGTACTAATGACGCATTGATATACAACAGACGCGGACAGAAAAACGGACATAAATGAGAAACACGGACTTGTGTTATGAAGATATCTTCAAGCAACACAAAACTTGTGAACCGAGTTCAATACTTCCATCATTTAGGTAGTCGTAGACTGAAAATTGATTCAGACGCGGCAGAAACAAAATCGCTGGAACATAGTGTCACAATGTCTGCTCATTGCACTATGCACCTGTTTCCCTAGTTTGATGTGCAGAGGTCGAAAAATTCACGGTACCTAAGTAAACCTTCTTAATCCCGATTCGATTTCCCCCTTTGAAACGATTTGACTCATCCCTTTTTTCGAAACCTCCAACGAAGGCGTATGAAGTATAAAGAGTCAATCTACTTGATGCCATTTTTACAGTTTATGAAGATGCATACACGGATATATTCTGGAAACATCTTGGCATATGTAAAGGGTGGAAGCATGGACTGTTATCCCATATTGTTTTTAGAATCGACCCTAAATCCAATCCGCGATCTTTAATCATAACTAGCATACATACAAGTACAGGGTGTTCAGTGCGAAAGTCTACATTTCAAATTTGAATTACGCGGCAACCGTATCCGCGAGGAAGTGTGGAGGTCTTGATCGACGCGTTCGGCGTGCGGGCTAAATAGTCATACTGGAACGTTGGACCTGAGCGCAACGAGCTTTTACTATCGAGGCTTACTTTAAGAGTGCTGATTCATACGCAGCATGGCATAATGAAGAAAAAAATGGGCTTTCATTCTTATAACATCCAATCAGTCCATGCTTTAAAGGAAAGTTATTACGTATTACGGAAATCTTGTGCTAAACGGATGTTGATTCTTTTTTCTACGCAGCGCAGAGTCGAGAACGTTGTTTTCAGTGACGAGGCCCATTTTCACTTTTATGGTTTTATGGAGCAAGCCAAATTGCAGATATTGGGCACCAACGAACCCAAATTGAAACATCAGCAACAGCTACATAGTCCAAAGGTGACTGTTTGGTGCGCCATATCCTCTAGCGGTATTATTGGGCCGTATTTCTTTGAACATGAAAACGGGCATGCATTGACAGTCAATTCCGAGCGATACAAGGACATGATTGACCTTTTTTTTTGCTCCTATTGCAAAATAAGAATGTCGACCTAACAGGAACACACGGTTTCAACAGGATGGGGCTACTGCCCACACTTCCAGAGAATCGATGGACACGGTGAAAGTTATATCGAAGTTTGGAGACACTCACTGGCCTCCTAGGTCACCCGACCTCACGCCATGCGATTATTTTTTGTGGTGTTATCTAAAGTTGAAAGTGTATTGCAATAATCCACAAACACTGGAGAAGCTTAAAGACAACATTCGACAATAAGTAATCATCATCACTGCGGATCTCTGCAAGAGTGGTACCTCCCAGCTGATCTCGTAGGCGGGGCCAGAATGTGTCCATGTTGCATGTGTTCCCTTGCCAGAGTCCATGTGGCGTTCCCCCTTTCTCCTGTTTCCACCTATAGCCCCACGGTACCCCATGTGTGTTTAGGCCTTAGGCCTTCGGGGTAGTTGAAATATATAAAAAGAGAGTGTTTCAGAATTTGCGCGATAAGAAGAGTGTCCGAAGGGATGGCAAACATTTGGACGGAATGATAGTCAAGAATTTTCGAATATGTTGATAGTAATAAATATTTTCTTTTCATTAAATTTGTATTCTTAAATCAAAAAGTGAACTTTGCCACTGGACACCCATAAGCACTTAACGTATCATCTGGATGAGTAAACATAATTGTTTACTCATCCACATGGTACCTAAAAGTTCTGCCACGCGACTAGCTTAATCAAGTTGGTAACCCTAAATAAATATTTACACGCTTTATTTCGTGCTACATCATGGGGCACGGAAGTTTGCTGGTTTATCTTACTGTATAGATACGGATCAGTGTCTGTTGCAGAAAAGTTTACCTTGTATGCGATCTTTCGGATGAGCCCATCCGCATCAGCGAGTAAGTTTACAGTAAACAACAACTTGAGAGAAAGGAAAAATGGGCGCCGGCGGGATTTGAACCCGCATCTTCTCCATCCCGTGGAGCCGATCTAATCAACATAGTTCTACACCACCGGCTGGCAAACAACTTTCAAGATCGACTGTTAGGGGCAAATTCAATTTTCCTTACTACCGTAAATTCTTTATGCATGTTTTTCGTAAATTGCTAACAAAATAATAGTACAGCTCATAACTGAATGTCAAAATTTATATACTTTTATAGTAGAATTGAGGGGGTGTCCCCTGACTTTTGTCCTTATCACTTTTTCTCTTAAAAAAATCTTTGCTTTTCTTGAAAACTCAATCTGCTGGAAAGTGAGGTTTCAATAAAAAGATTTTTCAAAGAGAAAAGGCGATAAGAATAAAGGTAATCACCCCCTGGAATTTTGACATACAATTCCAGAGCTGTACTGATATTTGTTAGCAAGTTACAATTAAAGAAAAAATGCGCAATAGAATGCTCAAAAAGCATTTTTTGACAAAAAAAAATGTATAACATTGTTTTTTAGTCATATCTATACACACCATGGAATTAGACGAAAAGGATTTAGAATACTGCTCCAAACAGGCACTTTACAACGATTTTGATTATATACATAGGACAAAAATGATTTTCAACCATATTAGCGATTGCAGAAGAAATAGGGTGTTTCCAATTTAGAAATGTTTAATATGCTCTGAAACCATAGAAGTACCTTATTTAGGTTTTTAGTATGATCCGAGAAATACGTATTTTTTAATTTTATTGTGCGTACGTGTAGTAATTTATTTATTTATTTAACAAATTAGGAAAATCTCTAAAATACACATCCACAGTATAGTTAAACACACTAAATTGTAAGGATTGTTATTTATAATCTACATATATGAAATAAATATGTCAATTCAATAAAGAAAAAAATTATTAGAAACAATCTGTTTTTTATCAAGGATTTAAACCGTAACATTTCACAAGCAAAAATATCAGCGACTTTACCATAGTTGTTCAGATTACTTTGCATTCGTACCAGTGGAGAGCTTAAACCAATATTAATTCTATGAAGTTTAATATTGAAGTAGGTACAGAGATTACTATCTACAAACGCATGGTATAGTGATAATAGGGTAGAAGGATTGTTGGTGTATATATTGTCTTCTAATAAAGCCAAGTATGTTATTCGTTTTATTTATGGTTTCATCTACATATATAAAGGATGTTTTTTTTAGAGATATAGAACTTTAAATTGCAATAAAACAACGATGGATTATTCGATTGACATGCATTTTTTTATTCGAAAGATAATCTTTTAAATATGATTTCTGCCATATGGCTCGGATGTAGTCCAATCTGGACGTCCAATTTTCGATGACTCTTTCCAACATTTGTGGCCGTATATCGGCAATAACATGGCGAATGTTGTCTTCCAAATGGTCAAGCGTTTGTGGCTTATCCGCATAGACCAATGACTTTACATAGCCCCACAGAAAATAGTCTAGCGGTGTTAAATCACAAGATCTTGAAGGCCAATTCACAGGTCCAAAACGTGAAATTAGGCGGTCACCAAACGTGTCTTTCAATAAATCGATTGTAGCACGAGCTGTGTGACATGTTGCGCCGTCTTGTCGGAACCACAGCTCCTGGACATCATGATTGTTCAATTCAGGAATGAAAAAGTTAGTAATCATGACTCTATACCGATCACCGTTGACTGTAACGTTCTGGCCATCATCGTTTTTGAAGAAGTACAGACCAATGATTCCACCAGCCCATAAAGCGCACCAAACATTCAGTTTTTCTGGATGTAACGGTGTTTCGACATAGACTTGAGGATTAGCTTCACTCCAAATGCGGCAGTTTTGCTTGTTGACATAGCCATTCAACCAGAAGTGCGCTTCATCGCTAAACAAAATTCGCTTATGAAAATCGGGAACGGCAATCTCGTTTTGGGCCCATTCAACGAATCTACGCCTTGCTTGATGATCGTTTGGCTTCAATTCTTGCACGAGTTGGATTTTATAAACACGCAAACCAAGATCCCTCCGCAAAATCTTCCATAAAGTGGATGGACACAGATCCAATTCCTGTGCTCGATGGCGGATGGACTCAATGCTACGCTCTACAGTAGCAATAGCTTCTTCTGTACGCACCGTACGGCGTCTCTGGGGATGCAAGTTATCAATTAGAGTAAACGTGGTGCGAAAAAGTTCCATGGTTAATCGAATTAACTGCACGGATGGACGATTTTGTCGAAGATAAAATGGACGTAGTACGCGATACGTATTCCGCACAGAACCATTATTTCCGAAATAAAACTGCACAATTTGCAAGCGTTGTTCAGGCGTGAGATGAATTTCCAAACCAAACTGAGAATAAATCACTTGACAGCTGTCAAATCGGTCGCCATCTTCAAAAGTAATGCCAACTTAAAGTTCTATACCGCTATACATATACCCATTTACGAGGGGGTACCCAAAAATAACCGGAATAGCATTGCAATGGGCGGAGCTTGTGTAGTACACATTTCTGCCCCTAGAGGCGTACAGCGCCACTCATTACCACTTCAGTGCCACCTGAGTTGTCGACCTGGCTTGTTTCGTTCCTTTGTAGTCATAATTTTTGCTGGAGCTGTTACGTGCTTGTTGCCTTTTTTACGATGGCAAGCTTCAGTGAGCAACGTGCAGCTGTGAAATTTTGCTTTCTAATTGGTAAAAATGCTGCTGAAACTGTTTTAGTGTTGAGAGTAGCTTACAAAGATGATGCTATGGGAAAAACTCAAGTGTACGAGTGGTTTTCTCGATTTAAAAATGGCGGCATGGAGGTTTTAAGACGATTGCGAAACTGTTCGGCAAAAAAAAGGACGCCACGCCACTTTGACGACATTGAAGAGGTCAAGAAAAAAACGAGCTGTCAGACATTTCTAAGGAAGACTTCAAAAAATGTTTCGACCAGTGGAAGCACCAGTGGGACAAGTGTAGTAGTTGTAGTGGACAGTATTTTGAAGGATATAAGGTTACTTTGTGAAAAAGTTGAAAATAAATAACTTTTAAAAAATAATTCCGTTTTTTTTTGGGTACCCCCTCGTATAAACACAAAGAATTAAATTATCATCAACTCGATTAAAAATCTTGCTGAAGCCGGTATAAATTTCTCTCCAAAACATCGGAAACGAAGTCAGAAAAACAATCAAATGGGTATCCAGGCCTTTTCGGACAAAAATCCATGCTGCTGCTGAATGATTACGTCTTTTACATCTAAAAGTATTTCGTTATAAATATAATGGTACTAATAAACATTATCTTGTTCCAGGTATGAACTACATCATAATACAACACAACGACAGGTAATTATGCATACGTTGTTTTCCTCTTTAGATTATTTTACCCGTATCGGTACTTTTCTTAACAGTTACATTGAATATGAACTGTCAGTACCTATCTTTCCAATGTATAAAATTATCTTTGTTGAGTAAAACGTTGAGGAAAACCTACCATCTCACGGGAGGTCTTTCGGTTTACGTACGCCAGTGGCAAAAATAGAACTTCAGCTTCTAATGATGCACAAGCAACAAGCAACGTGTTCATTATACTATCGCTGATGGAGCATTATACACGTTTACAATTACATAATTTTGTTGAAAATTGAAATCTAAAATCGCACGTTTGCTAAGACTAGCTTTTGCTCGTGGAGACAACGGTGAATGTTTAATGCCATTATACAAAGCGTGCCGTGAGGAAATGAACAGTAAAATGGGTAGTAGAAAATAAATAATCTAAATTTACTGGTATACAGGGTGATTACCTATCGAGGGAGGTATGAAAGTGTTGCTCCACTGGCCTCACATTAAAAAACGTAGGTTGAAGTATCGTTGATTTTGTCTTGAATTGTTTCGACGTTTGTTTTTTTATGAGAACAGTGGAGCAACACTTTTATTAACACGCTTTTATTAACTTGACCTAATGTGCTGAGTAATATTATTATCCTTGGTGATTTAAATGTAAATTTATTTGCGGATAATAACTTACAACAATGCTTGGATGTGTATGGTTTCCAAGCAAATTATTGATGCTCCTACTAGAGTAACTAATAGTACCGCAACTCTTCTGGACCCTATTTTTATTAATACCCCAATCACTGTCACTAACATAAAATTGTGTGCTGTGTCTTAAACATATCCCGTGTGAAACCTTCAGATATTTCTCACACTTTGATGAGCAATCTTTCATTGATGACCTGGCTACAGTAAATTTTAATGAAATGTACTATATGAGGAATATTGATGATAAAGTTCAATTTTTCAGTAGCAAGTTACTTGACATCTTCAATCGTCACTCTCCTATAAGGACGGTACGCGTGAGTAAGCCGAAAGCGCCGTGGTATCATATCCGTTGGGACAGCTTCTAAAGCAAAAAACGAGAACATCTTATTTATACAAGATAGACAGAAGTCCAGAATGATTGCAGGTTTTTAGGGAACTTAGAAACCTTGCACTATCGTGCATTAGACGTTAAAAAATGGCGTATCTTGCTCACTTGGAAAAAGGGCGTGATCAGAAAAAATTGTGGTATGAATTGAAAAATATGAAAGCACAGACATCTGATAAGCCACGTATTCTAAACCATCTTGCAGATTCGTTCGATCTAAGACCTATAAGCCTCGTTTATCGAAGGTAGTTGAAAAGGCAGCGCACATACAACTGATGCATTATGCAGAGGAACATATCATCCCATCTAATCAGTCTGCTTTTAGGAAATCTTCCAGTACTACTACTTCCGTCTTAAACTTGGTTGATAATATTATTAGAGCACTTGATCAAAAAATGGGCTTAGCAGTGATGTCAATCGATTACTCCAAGGCATTTGACAAAATAAATCATGAGTTGTTAATAGCAAAGTTGAAGTATTATGGCATAGATCCAATTGCATTGAACTTTTTTCGAGATTGTATATTAAATCGATCGCAGTGTGCATCAATTGAAAACAATAAATCTAGTTTTCTAGAAATCTCGTCTGGAGTACCTCAGGGGTCTGTTTTGGGTCCCTTGTTGTTTTTGATATATATTGCTGATCTGCCTAAGGCTGTGGTCCATTATTTTGATACTGATGATATGGAAATGGCACAGACATCAATAAACCATGATATTCAAAAAGTGTATGACTTCTCGAATAACCACAACCTGTCAATAAATCCTGGTAAATCCAGCCTGTTATTTTTTTGTTCGGATCGTAGGAGAGTAGAAATTAAAAGTCAATTAACTATTAAAATTGGATCTCAAAGACTGTACCCGGTTGACGAGGTTAAAATTCTTGGCGTGGTAATCGATTTCAAACTTAGATTCACCAGTCATGTTAAAAATCTTTTGAAGAAGACCTACTTGAGACTGAGATCACTATATGCCAATAAAGCAATTTTCAATTATTATAAGCTAAGGAAAACACTGTGCTCATCTTTGGTTTAGCCGATTTTCAACTACTGTGATATTTTATATTATCCGTGTCTCAATGTTGTTACTAAAAATCGATTCAAATTGTGCAAAACAATTGTGCTAGGTTCATCTGCGGTTTAAGGCGTTTTGACCATGTTGCTGGTAGTCTTACTGGATTAAACTGGATGATAACAAAAAATATTGTCAAATATCATTAACTTGTTTTCATTCATAAACTAATACTTATATTAAAACCTATATACTTAAGAGAAAAGCTCATATTTAGGCGTAATATTCATCATAGACATATTAGATTTCCAAATTTGATAACTACACCTATTCACTCCACAACTTTATTCCAGCGTTCTTTCACGTACAGTGCTTCAGTGTTATACAATGCCTTGAGTCCTGAATTCAAAACCATGTTCTTAAATTGCTTCAAGAAAGCTGTCAAATCTCATATCTGCTTGGATCCATAGTCTTAACTAGATTGCTATAGATATATTGTTAAATGATTCTTCACTTCCTTTGTGTACATGTAGTAAACCTTGGTGCAACATGTATGTATATGTGTGTGTATATGTATGTATGTATATATGTAGCACTTAGTCGTGTAAGATCTTTAGACGGTATTCGGATTGAAGGACTTGATTGCTCTAAGTTAACAGGAAAAACCCCATGCAACAGTGAAGCTTTGAATGAAATGATTAGATTACGAAATGATTCTTAAGACATTCCAATACCACATTTCCACAAAAAACTAATTGATAAATCGAACTAAAAAATAAAAAATAAATGATAGTTTGAAAAAACTAAAAAACTCGCTTTTATAGCCAGCCGAACTAAAAAGTAGAAAATAATTTTGAATTAATTTATTAATTAATTGAATTATTCTGTTAATAACTTAAATTTTATCATAATTTTATTTTGAGGTCACTAATTATGATGGTTCGACCATCTACTACTGTAGTATAAACTCTTTGTAATTAAAAATTATTTTCTACTTTTTAATTCGGTCAGCTACAAAAGCGTGTTTTTTAGTTTTTTAAACCATTATCGATTTTTATATATTTATTTTCTGTGTCTTAGAGTGTTTCATCATGATATCTGAAGTAGGAGGTGTTGCGACCATGCGCTCATGTAGAAATATTAAATGAGATATTCGAAAATGGGTGAATGTTAGACAACAATGTCGAAATTGCAATTCTAGGCATTTAAAAAGAAATAACAAAGTACTAAAATGATGAAAGTTCAAAATACATATGTACGTTCGAAAATATGTTAATGCAGAAATTTCATATATGCAGTCAATTTGAAATTGGTGTTGTTTTCAGAGCCGAAAACTTCTTTTATAGACCCTGATCCTTGTTTATCAGAAATTGAGAAACCCGCAAAATCAAGTTTGGATTTTCGTTTTTCACTCAAACGCATTTTCGTTGGTATGATAGTAACCTTTATAAAAATATGTAAAAATTTGTAATGTGAGCAGTGCATTCGATGTTATACAGAAGTCATCGTCAAGCCGACAACGGGGGATAGGCCAAGTCATAGCAGTCATCAGAAAAATATAAAAAAAAATCCAAGTCGAGTACTTTTCAAATTATAGCCCTTACAAAAATCAGAAAATGTGCACCTTGTTATGATATTTTAGTTCCCATTACTATTTCAGTTTTTTCATAGACGGAGTGACGGACAGTGTCTTTCTACGTGGTTACGTGGTCTTGAAATGTTTCTGACTACAGTAATTGGAATGAGGGGTTTATAGTAAACTTGATTAATGCTTAAACAGTATTTTGAATCATCTGTGTGGTCATATACGCTCATAGACAAATAATACACATTTAAGACATCAACATGTTCCATCTGAATGAAACGTACTTATACGATTAGTATCCGCTGAAGCGTACCGATACACGTATAAAATTTCAATAAAAATTAGAAGGATAACCTGAAGTCAAACTAGTTGCGTTCGTGTGTCGGTAAATGTAACCGAAGACCGACCTCCAAGTGTCGGGTTACAGAGAAGCAGTGAGCAGAGCTTGCACGCAATAGATGAATGCAGTCGTGCACCCAAAACGTCGAAACAATAAATATGGGATGCTTTTCAAGGGTCGCACTATTAGACATATGACAGATGTGCGGGGACTTAGAGACATCCAGTAGCGGGGCGAACTAGTATTTTATTAGACCTCAGAAAATGTTGCTAGAGCTATTTTTCGGCCAACGTGGTACTAACGCGAGGATTGAGCCAAAATTCTCGCCAACTGCATATACTTCATTTGTTTTCTTTTAATGATTGAAATAACAGTTTCTTTTGAAGGGGCTATCACAAAGTGCGGATGGTAAAGAAATGCAAGTCCAAAAACGAAAGCACCTTGTTTTCATAAGCAATTTTCTCTCACATAGTTAGCTAACTGTCATTAGCTGTTGGAATAAAGATGACGAAGAGGAGTGCCTGTCTCGTTTGGTACTTGAGATACTTCTTCTGCTGTGCGTGCTCCATCAAGTTTTCAATGATTTCCCAATTTTCTGCGCAATCTTCTTGAATTTTCTTTCCGTAAGAACTTTCTATACAGCATCAGAAAACTTAAAAAAAAATGAATGAAATCGGTAAAGCCGTTCTCAAGTTATGGCGTGACCACGCGAAATAGGGACTCATTTATATATGTATATATACAATAATACAAATAATTCTCAAAACAATAACAGTACGAATACACTAACAAATCACATAATTAGTTTTGTAGTATTGCCATACATTCAAGATTTAACTCCAAAATTGGCCAGACTATGTAGCACTTTAAACTGTCGTATTGCCTGTAAATCTGTCCTTACAGTCAACAATGTATTTTCCAAAATGAACGATAGTTCCGATGCTTAGTTTAGCCAATACTGTCCACTCCGTTAATTGTAATGGTTGCAATTTGATATATATATATATATACATATATATATATATATATATATAGGTCAAACCTCCAGATCACTAAACGGCAGTAACATCCCACAGGAGTGACGCCAGATTGCATCCAGAAAGCTGTGCTTTGGCATCACACGCTAACATTACAGGACCCTCGATTGCCTATAACAGCATAAAGATCCTGAACAAAAAGGGCGATGTAAAGCAACTTAGTGTCATCTATTCATATTTGCTAAATTGCGAAATGTTGGAACGATTACATATATCTCCCGAGATTGATCTATCGCAATAACAAGTACAACAGTTCAATAGATAAATCCAACAAGTTTTCGAAAAAAACAGTTTGGTCCCCCCCCCCTCCTAACCATGACAGGTATTTAACATCAACCTATTTTGCTAAGTTGTAACTCAACTTACAATAAAAATATAGTTTGGAAAAAATGTATCCAAAATCAGCCTGAAATCTCTCTATCATGTTCTGCACATAAACTAACGCTCCTCTTAATAAGGTATTACACACTTTCTGCTTTAGGTTGGTAACAAACTGAACAAAGGCAATTGATCCCCACCATAAGTACCTGCAAATTGTACCAACATCACACAAAAAACCTAACGTCTCGAACACACCAACAATTCTACGTTAGCCCAAGATGTTGTGAATGAGTGAAGTTTCAAGAGATTTCATTTAATCAAGAATGTTCGTCCCATATTTCATTATTAAAACATAATTATGTTCTCCACCGTTGCTAAGAAAGGTTCCGCATGAATCCAGTTTTTTGTCATCTAGCCATGTGTTCCCAAACACAATTTTATACATCTAACACTAGCACCAATCTCATTGACGAAGTAAGTAATTAAATGATAAGCAATTGAGCATGGTTTGCTATTTACTATTTTTCAATTTTATTTCTAGCTCCTGAAGAGCACAGCATAGCCTGTTGAAAGCTTGAGTATTTGTAAGGCAGAAGGGTACACTTTGCTTAATTTGTCGATATCTCCAAAGACAAGTCTTTCATATATATAAAATGTGTTTGGTCACGACATACCGATATTTAAGAGGGGTATTTTTCAGCTATTTTTATCGACAAATCCACCCCCCTACAATGACCTACCTCATCCCCCCCATTTTTATTTTTACGTTACGAATACGGTAGTGCATGTATGAAAATTGTAATAACTGAGTACGTAAGTATCACAGAATGATAAATTTGGTGTCATTTGAACGATGACATTTTGTTCTAGCGATTATTGAAAAACTTGTTTTGATGATGACCGTCAAACATACTTGAAAACAGACAAAAACAGAAAAAAATATGGAACAAAATAGATTATTTTATGTATTTCCGCACACCATTCAAAAACTAGTCTGTTAAGTTGTACTTTTTTGTGCTAATTCTACAGCTTTTTGTTATCCTAAGTATTCTACGTTAAGCAATAAATGCATGGGTCAAAATGGGTGTAATAAAATGCAAATTGTTTTCAAACTTTTATACATAAAAATGACAAATCAATGTTTCTTACAGAGAGTTTAATGTTACAGAAGCTGTTCAAAATGTCCTTCATTATTGGTATATGTTGAAAGGCAGACCATATCCGTGTCAGCCCTAATTTCGTTCGCAGCGGTATGGATCCATTTCAAGGGGGTGAGGTAGGACATTGTAGGGGGTGTATTCGTCGATAAAAATAGCTGAAAAATATCCCGCTCAAATATCGGTATGTCGTGACCAAACAATTGTATATATATATTAGAGAAGTACATTACGAAGATAACCACAGAATTTCAACTGTATGTCAGAAGATGGACTGTTAGTCTTGAGAATTCGTTCTAGTAGCTTTGAAGAGTCTTCATTAATAAATTACAGAAAATAGTTTCTCTTCCACAAGGTATCACCTTAAGTCATTAGGAGAATAGATTAGTACGCCACTGTTGCCTCCCCTACTTCTTTTACGTTCATCTGTGTAAATAAAATCCGGCAGAGAAATTTCAGAGGTTGCTTTATACTACCATGCTAGACAAAGACGTTTTTGTTTTATGTTTAAATAGCCGATCTGGGGCTTTATTTGTTTTCGGAAGTAATTACTCAAGTGTATCAAAATTACCGATAATTTTTTCATGAAAGCGTGTTGTCGAAAAACGGCATGAGTTTATAACTGAGTGCGGGTTTGCTGAAAAGATGCTTGAATGAAAAATTATCAGGTTTATTTTGATGCACGAGTGTAATTCGATAGAATATATCCCGAGTTGAAAGAGAAAAAGTACGAGCCCCTTCCCACTTCAGTTGGCCAGTTCAAGATTTGTACCAAAATATGCCTTTATAAACTAAACTTGACGAAACTATTTACTTCTAAAACAATTTATTTTCTCAAAAACATTTTAGATACACTCTAGTTGTAAAAAAAACATATTTGAAATCACTTAGACCTATAACTAATAGAACATCTGAACAAATAAACAATGTGCGAATAAATGCGCGAAGTTAACAAAGCAAGAATTGAAAGATTACCATTGGGTAAAATCACATTTATTTTTTATTACGGCTGAAATTCTTTGGGGCATAGTGTTATCCAAGTTTTGGCAAAAATTTGGTGTAAAACAATCCCATATTTCTCGAAGCTTTTGTCTCAGTTCGATGATTGTACGAGCAGGATGTTGTCGTAGAACCTTTTTCATCTCGTGCCACAAAGTTTCAATGGGTGACAGATCTGAACTGCTAGAAACTCATTTCAAAAGTGGTATGGTACGCTGCATCATCTTGCTGAAACACAAAATCTTGGCCGGATGTCAAACATTCTTCCATCACTGGTAAAAACGATTCTTCTAAAATTGCCAAATATTTGTTTGTATCCACATTTCCATCAATAAAATGAAGCATTGTATTGCACACCATTGTTGAGGTGTCCATTGTCTATGTTCTTTAGCCCATCTAAGCCGATTTTCTTTTGCAGTGGAGTTAATAGTGGCTTTTCTTTGGCATATAAACAAGTTGTGCAACTGTACGGTTTTTACTTCACTTTTTTATAAGAAAACTTACCTTGCAAGTGCTAAATCCCAGTTTGTGGGCCTCTCTATGAGTTGTGGACCTCAAGATTCTCCTTCCAACAGCGTCCCTCCACAGAGCACTTAATTGTAAATAATTGGCATGCCTGTTTTTCACGATTATTCTTCTTAATGCTCTTCGGTCGACATTTGTGATATTACTTTTTTCACATATAGTGGCTTAATATTAACTGAACCAATTATGTTATATCTTCTAACAATATTTCTCACACTGTACCGCGATAAGTCTAACAAAGTTGCAATTTCTGAGTTTGATTTCCCAGAATTAAAAAATTTAATTATCAGTAACCGAATTTTCTCACTAATAACTTTCCTCTACCCATTTTGAAAACCTTAACTACCCAAAACTATTTTAAACGTATTCTGACAGATGTTATTAATAAAAACAATTGTCATGGCTTTTACTTTTCACAGCCACCTATGCGTTATAGCCTTATTTTGCATTGAAATGAAAATAGGTTGATATGCTGTAATTGCAACATGTGTTATTTTTATGCTGCAAATTTGATTAGGGAGTGATAAAGTTGGTGTTTTCTACTATATATTATCAAAATATTCATTGTTAATATTTTAAACCTATAACACCCTGCTACGTTTTTATTATTTGTGTTTGATAAAAAAAACTAAGATTTCAATAGTTGGGCCAACTGAAGTGTGAAGGGACTCGTATATGTTAAGTTCGAAATTTTATTTAAATTTACAGAAAGTAGTTAGGTAGATAAAAATTACAGAAAAAATTACAAATTAAAATGAGACAGAACTTTCGAAACTAAAATTGCATTAATTGCAATTGAAAACACTGTTGTAAAAATTAGTATTGCTGATGTATTCGAGTTTGCTATTGAATTATAACTTTAAGAACTTATTGTAGGCACATTAGCTTCATTAGTTTCTTTATTAGGGTTAGCAGTATTGTTATCTTCTCATTCAAGTGAACGTGAAACTCACGTTGCGGTCAAACGATAGACTCGCCATTTTGAGAGTACCGACGTACAGTGAACACACGATGCTCAACGTTCCAAACCATCTTGCCAACTGAAACTGCACTTCTCCCACTATCGAACACGCCCTTCCCCACCGACACGGGACCAGCCCACTCGATGTAGTACCCATTCGAAAAACATGCGTTCTTTCTGACGGACCCTGTACATGAGGGAAATATTCGATTTAATGAGTTTAATCGGACCGTAATGATCATCGGTATTGGACTCTCATATTACAAATAAAACGGCTACAAATGCACCGCAAAGTTCTGTTGACAAACGTTGACGATTCGTGTTTTGTCTTGATTTTATCATCCAAGTGATCCTTCAGCTCATTTTCACATGGTTCTTATAGCGGCAAGCTTGAACTAACCGTACATTTAGGGAGCAAACGTTAAATGGGCACGTTCTCATGCGTCGGGAACGTTCCTTGAACGAAACCATAAAAATATGCATATTCAACTTTAAGATCTTACAGAATTTCACTTCTGTAAGCAATGGATGCTTCCGTTGTTTGTTATTTATTATTTTGTTGATATTGCGTTCTCATATTACTACAGATGAAGCGGTACGAAAAGGTCTCTTTCATTGCGCCGCAAAATGCAGATGACAATAGGCCGACGATTGATGTGTCTTAATTTTATCTTCTGACTGACTAATCAAATCATTTTCCCATGACTGTCATGACGGTCAGCTTTAAGGCGAGATCCGCAGGGTATTGAGGTTTGGAGTCTCAAACTAACAATTTTGTTTTGATACTAGACTGAATCGTTATTAATCACACTTTTCGCTGGTAATTATTCAAACTCTATGGAAACAGAAGTTATCGTAAAACCTGTAAGATACCACCTAGCTCATTAGCTTTCAGTACCGTACGCGTGAGATTACACGTTTTAGTTTAGTATCAAAAGAGAAGTGTCAGTTTGAAAATTTTTATAGGATTCACATCCTGGCTACCGAGCTTTTCAATTTTCTACAAATATTTCAGCTATATGACTACAAAAATCTTGAATGCTTAGGGCTTCTCAAAAGGTTTATTGTTATTCTTAATTGAAGACATAAGTGGATAAAGGTGTTATGTCACAAAATGCAGGTTCAAAGTTATTTAGGAAAACTTGATTTGATTTGGAACTTTTTCCATTATTTTACGATTATGATTAAAATCACTGGTTCGATATGTTGAGGTACGGTATTTTTATTGTATGAGATTAAGGAAAAATTATTAGTTTATTAGAAAAACTGCAAAAAATTTACATAACTCCTTTATCCATTGAAAATTAAACTGTGGTATAAAACAAAAAACGTCAAGTACTTTATTATTTAAAACAGATAAAATTAATAAAGTGTACAGTATCAGAAGATGCATGTTTAAAGTGTGATTCTTTTCTTCTTTGGATGTGGTAAGTTCTCCTGTATTATACTTTCATAATACAATTCGTATTCTTCCTCTACAAGCTTTATTTCACCTTTGAGGTTTTGTAGTGTTTCATGGTTAAGCCTCCAAACTTTCCTGTTACCCTTGTTGGCTGTCACTCGGGGCGGTCCCGGTTTTTTGAATGTTTCTTTCTTAAATCAACTTCAAGGGATGGCGGGTATTTTTTTACACTGATTTTTTAACTGCCTAAGGTTAGTAGAACTGAGAAAAGCCTCCTTATGTAGATTGTTCCGCAATATTGATACCCTAGGCTAGGAGTAGCAAATTCAGCTCCTAGGGATAAAAAAGCGGTCGTATCGGAAAGTTCTGACACGGTTAGGATGGGAGGCCAAAGTCAAGCGGGTCTGTCTGGTAGGCACATCGCGCGACGGCATCATGGAGGAGAGCTCTCCGCAGCAAATCCCATTAGAGTAGCGTTAGAAGAGAGCTAGATCGCCGCCGGTCCGCTGTTGCAAAAAGGGTCCCGAGACTGTTCGTTAGAGAAGAGTCATCGAGCCACTGATCGACAGCCCTCTGCTGAACAGCATCGTGGATGGATAATGTAGTACTCGAAGCTAGGTCTTATCTGCGCCTTGTACAGAGTAAGGAGGTTATGTAGAGAAAAGCACTTCTTAGCCCTAAATAGAGTTGCTTTTCCCACTATTGATGAGATGTGTTCATGCCAGATCAAATCCTCGGAGATATGGACTCCGACCAGCTGAAATAAACGACTATTTGGTAGAACTCGCCCATCCATCGAAACCTGATGAGCGCTAGGACTATTGATTTTAGTCAAGATACAGTACTGTGCTTTGGAAGCATCAAACAGTACAAAATTGTTTGCGTCTTCAAGCAGTGATAGCTTCCAGGTCTCTCGCCAGAAAGGAAGTCGCTGCTAGTCTTCCTTTCTCTAGCTCACCTGCAAAGATCGGCGTGAGAGGAACAATATTGGAACCAAGACCGATCCTTGGGGAACACCCGAGTTGAGATTGTAGGATGAAGAGGTAAAACCGTCTATTGTTATTAACATGCCTCAAACGTGGTATGTCACCAGCAACTAACTTATCTGTCGATACTTATTTAGTTGATAGTGGTTTTATGTCACATATCAGGATATAGCTCATTTATCAACTGAAATAATCACAAATTCACTTGACATGCCACCTTTATCAACTGAAATTATCTTTTTACAAAGGATTATCAATATATATCACTTCTAACAGGTTACATAGGTACGTGAGGGGGCCAAAAATCGAAAAAGATGACTGGTAATAAATGTGACATGACACCTTTATCCACTTATGTCTTCAATTGATACTTACATTGAAGGGATGAAACAGAAAACAAAGAAAAAATGCTGCTGCAATATCATGTATTCTTGGGTAGTACTAACAACATTTCTGTTTCTCTTATTACTACTGATGATTATCATGCTGAATCATTTTTATATCTGGATCCAACTGCAATCTTTATAACCAGCGGAGATGCGACAGAAAAAATCTGGTACAGCTTGCATGCGAAAAACTGGTAGGTGAGATCGGAATCTTATGTAGTCCGTTATTACAGCAGTAACAGAGACTGTTGACAACGTTTTATCTACAATTCTAATCATAATTACGCATCAGAGTATTTGTTGTACTAGTTGAAAAGTTGCTTCTGTTCCCCAGCTTACATTTGGATGTTATTATTATCATCAATGAAAAACAACTTCATACTTGACCAATTTTTTTTATAACGAACAAAAAACATAAGGCTACCATTTTCTGTCATTAACAAATTACATGTTGTGAAGTGGATTGAGAAAAAATTGATGGGATGACATCACTGTTTTGGTGAAGATTTTATCAAGGTAGTATTAAGAGGAATTTCGAGTCTTTTTTGCTATGTTGTGATTCACTTTAAAAAAGGCGGGGTATAATCATCTACAAGATTGATGAGTGTGCAATACCTAGAATATTGACTCTAAACTTCCTGTTATTATGAATGATTCTGAATGCATAATGGTTTGTTGATTGAACAAATCTTGACTCAACGGTACAAATTCTTTTAAAATCGTGACCTTAATTTGAGATCACTGCTACCTAAAATCAAGCAAGTCTTGGTAACAGGGTATTTTCAGTTTTGAAATGTACGAGTATGTCTTTATAATATATGCTTTGAAATCGAAGAGGTTGAGATTTTACATATACTACTTCGAAGTTGAGTCATTTATTTTAACAGTGAGTAGATCTGATCAAAAGAAATGTTTTTTTCCTTTACCATTTTTCTGGTAAAATTAAAGTAACAAAGTTATAGCCCTTTGAAAGTTTGAGTACCGCCCTGTCTCAATAATAATATTATGTGCTCGTGTTTGGCGACAACGGATATAATCCGCCTTATCGCATCGGAAACAAAAAAGCGAAAGAATTTGGAACGATGTTTTTACAATTATTTTATTCATTTGTATACAGTCAGTGCCAGTCGGTAACGCGTCAGTGAATAGTGGTGTATGTTGCGTGGCTCAAACGAAATAAAAAATGGCACATGTTTATGCGGATCGGTTTCCCAATCGAGTGCAACCAACCCCTCGTGCCTTTGTTAATGTAGTACAACGGGCTCGTGAATCAGGTGACGGCAAGCCGGTGCTCCAAGACCTCACGATCAAATACAGTTCCGCACTGAAATACTTGTCGGGAGGATACTTTATAAACAAGGTAAATTTTTTTTTTATTTTTACACACATATTTTGGTTTATCTTCCTTCTACAATCATTATCTGAAAATTAATGACTCAACTTCAAAGTATACTCTAAGATTTGCACCTCCTTGAATCTGATAAATACAATTCCTTGTATTGAAGCTGTATTCTATTCAAATGAAGATCTCATTTCAAAGACACATGCTTTAGAAACATATTCTAATTACAGGTTCCTCAGTATATCGTCGGGTTAGTACATATTTATCATTTTTGGGTTAAGTGCAGTTCTCTGTCTGAAGTGGTATAATCTGTGTTCTGGCAAATCCAGATATCTTCATATTAAAAGGAAGAGAGTTGTACGCGTGGGAAACAAATACGTTAAATGCAACATGAGGCCGTTAAAGTCAGCTAAAACAAGACATGTGCACTTGCGACTAACAACATTCAAATTATCGTACGACATATGTTAGCTAGTTTTTTGAGAGCGAAAAAAAAAACGATTGCTGTTTTTGGATACGTGTAGGGGTCAAAATATTAGTGCTCTTCTGGTATACATAGTTCAAATTAATCCAAATATTTAAATAATAGTGCATCAGTTTTTAGAATCTGGACACAGCTATATGGATGTCGGGAGTATGCACAGTGCAATTGAAAAGGCGCAGAAGTTAGTTCCTGTTTATACAATTCAGGATTGGTTGACAATTTTCCACATGGCCAAAACGTCAAAATTGAACGAAAAACCGTATAACGTTAAAGAGTTAAAGTATGAAGATTTTTTAGATTTAGAAAACATCAAAAATTCTAATGAAAGATAAATTGAAGAATACCTCGGGTGAAAAGGTTTATTGGCTTAAAATGTAGTGTTCCAAGTCCAAGCCTTGGATATTAGGTTGATCATACATTCGATTATATGGAAATAAACGTTTTGGGGGAAGGACCACCTATACAGCCAAGCCAAATGAAAATAACAAATGCGTTTAGAAAAATTTGAAAGATTTGCTAAAAATTTGTGAAAGTAATGTTATTCCTGACCACTATTATTACAAATCGCTTCCAAAACTCCAAAGAAGCAAACGATCTTATTCCAGGACCAGCAGCTGAGGATTCTGATCCCGAGAAAGAACCGGCATATGAAGAGTCAAATAGCTAAGGTATGAAAATGTATACATTTTTTGTTAATAGGTACTTAGTTTTCCAAATGTTATGATTATTTTCATTACTGCTTTGTTAAGACCTCCGTTAATTCGTGAATCAAAAAGTATTCAATTCTTTGTTTGATTTTTAATCTAACGACAAAGTTTAAAATCCTCATATTTCAGAATTATAAAAATGTAATGTTCTGACAGTAACCCGACGATACGTTTCATGATATTTTTTTATTATGCCCGAAAGCTAACTCCGAAAGACATATGAAAATGAAACTGAAAATATTTTTTTTTTGCTACAGACATTTACACACCGGTTCATACGCATTACTCTTAATTGGATACGGTGCTTCAAATCTTGACATGTTTGACGTTGAGAGCAAAAAATAATTCGCGAATAATCTCAATATGCTTCTTGCAGATTTCTCTTATTATGCTTGGCTGGTATAAATTGTCTTATGTTAATTTTTCTCCAATAGGTTATTTTGGGATTGCAAAGTTTACTTTTTCTTATACGATACAACAAATGGTAATCAATGCAACTTTTTATTAAAATATTTGTCGGAATGATTAATAATTTATACGTTGTGCTCAAGCGGCATTATGCATTGGAGACATGTACGTAACATTGAAAGAACGTTGCCATGATCAGTGATTTTTCATTCGGCTCACGTCCGGTTTACATGCAATCGAAAATATATAGGTCCATTTTGCGCTTCGATTATCGAAATCAACTGCGTTAAACAGTTGCCAGGTATCATTTGAGAAATTGCCATGTCCGTTTCCTTTACAGCAAATTTTCTCCATAGCATGCGTCGTGTCATGTGCAAGAAAATGTTCGCAGACAGCAACATGTTGCGAAACAAGCGCAAGGGACAAACATGCTCAAAGTGACTGCGGCACGATACATGATCTGAAAACATTTCAGTTTACAGAATGTGCATGGCACTGGCTCATTGCCTCCTGAAATTGTATGACTTACCAGGTTTTTGAAACCTATTCAATGTATATTAATACATACTTGATATAACTATTCACGGACAACGAGTTACGCTACACATTTTTTTGTTATTACATAAACAACAAATTTGCAAGTCATTTCGTATAAATAAGGAAAGACACTGCCCCTTTCAAGCCGAAGACTTCCTTCGCTCCACTGCATCAGAGGGATACGTTCATAATTATTTATGATCAAACCATATATAAAAAGCAGGGTATCCTTCTGTCCAGGGGGTTGCCACCCCTATGTCAACGTACACATCAAACATGTGACACGAGCCGAGATTATCAGAGCAACTTTTTTTTCTATCAATCCGACGTTCCCTTTGATTATGTTAATCCTGGGTTTTGTTGATTGTTCCTCTCAGCCGTGACATTCGTTTGTGTTCGTAGCAAATCAGAGTTCGAGCAATCCTCGGCCAACTTCCCACGCGGTAATATCAGTTTAAAAATAAAACAGTCCTTCTGTATGTACAATGTACATGTATAATTAAAAATTAAGTGACCCTACTCTTCCCCCTAAGAGAAATTTCTGCAGGCGCACATGATCGTTGGGAAGACCAATCCCGCGTGAATGACGATATTGGCCGTGCACAGTGCACATAGTCCACAGCGGAAGCGATTGCCGACTGTGGCGTACGACCACCGACGACGTCGCTCGTCCATCGGGGGACCACGTCGCACCTATCGACACGAACTGACAAAAAATGACTGATTTTGTACTTTTTGATGAAATTAATAAAAGAAGAGGATTGATATAATATACCACAGCGTTTTGATGATTGGTTGTGACTTTAACAGACTGCCACATCGGTATTTTGAAAGATAGTGAGTTTGTATTGTAGGCTTATGTACTCATTTAAAATGAGGTATCACACGACCCCTCATTACATTTAAAGAAATATTAAAATATCGCGTCCAGTCGTCGTCTTGATATTTTTAACTGCCTCTAATTTACTCACTTACTACTGTAAGGATTAAAGAAGTGTTATACATAGAAAATTGCTTTTAATGCCTTAGTAGCCGTGTACGAAATTTCGTTAAAATATCTAGACTTATATCATGGATATAAAAAGTAAAAATCTTTCACCGTGTATCTCAAAATCTAAGACATTTAAGATGAAGTTCATTTGAATTTGTTTTTCTTAAAATGAACCCAAAGCAAACCAGTTACCGGAAAAGCTAATCCAGTTATTTAGTTTCTTGCTTTCTATGCCAAATTGATGAGGAAGTATTGTAAACTTCGTTTTTTGACATTTCAGAGGTTCATCATTGTAGGAGTTGAAATTTGGGGGTTGGGAGTTGTAGGGGTAGGGGGTGAGAATGTAACGTCTTTTGTATTAGTCAAAGACGTTCTATCATTCGCTTCTGATCCCGATAACAACATCGTCGTGGAGGCCACTGCCGGCTATGCAATGGGTAATAAACTGCAACTAGTCTGCGGTGGTGTCGTCACTGATATACCGCTACAGGAGAAATATTTATATATTTTAGGAATATTTGGATATTATCGTAATTCGTACCTCTTGATGCTTTTGTAAATGGTGAGTTGACATTTCGCCTAACCTTTAATTTGTGTTACTGTGTCTATAATGGCTCTCTGAATATTTCGTCAAGTAGATTGACTCCGTACTTATGACGCAGTCATATAGAACAGATGCGGATTGACAAACCGACATAAATGAGAAACGCGGACTTGTGTGATGTAGATATCTTGAAGCAACCGAAAACCAAAGTTCAAATATTATCGCCAGTTCAATACTTCCATAGTAGGAAGTATACAGTCAATCTACTTGACGCCATTTTTGAAATAGCTGGTTGGAAAGCTGACTCATGTTTGTATCACTGGCTTCATTTACTTTGAAGTGATTTGCGATTTGAGAGTGACTGCACTTTGCAACCGGGCAGCGCCAAGCGGCTAATATTTAATATTAACATTTCCATGGTTCGACAGTACCCAAAGAAAACGAGGGCATTGAATTACTTGGACGGGGTGCATATATGTAATGCAATGTAACGTATACTAAGTGACATATAAATCCGAACACCCAGTTTAAATGGTTTTATTTTAACAGAAGTTGGTGAATGTATTCATCTTACTGTAAATAACAAGTGGAAAAATCTTCAGCCTTATCAGTTGGACATTCCGGTATTTATACTGCTTTTTTTTGATTCACTAACGCTCTAAAAATGAATATTTCAGCCGCAGTAAAGAATCAAACGTTGGCGGATTTGGTTCTTGACATCCTTTACGATCGGTTACGATGCTTAGAGTACGGAGACCTGTACGATTTCGTCAACTTAGTGAGTTTGATAGGGGCCGTATAGTGGGACTTCGGGAAGCTGGACTTTCTTTTCGAGCAGTTGCAGTTAGAGTTCAAAGAAGTGTAGACACTGTGGTTAGGTGTTGTCAGGCATGGCTTCGAGAAGGCCGTACGCAAAGAGCAAGGGGCACTGGACGCCGCCGTAGAACAACAGACTGTGAAGATCGCCGCCTAAGATTATTGGCCTTAAGGGACCGTTTCTCCACTACCAGGTCTATTGCAAATGAATGGTTTGCAGAACACGGAAGACCTATTGGCATGCGAAGTGTTTACCGACGAATGAGAAGTTTTGGCTTGTTTTCATACCGGCCACACTGGGTCCTCCCTTTAACTCGAGAACACCGACGTAATCGCCTTGAGTGGTGCAGACAACGGTCACTCTGGGATCAGGAATGGAACAGTATTGTCTTTAGTGACGAGTGACGATTTTGTTTAGGCATGCACGATGGTCGTGCCAGGGTTAGAAGGCGACGTGGTGAAAGGAGGAATCCACAGTTTTTTGTTGAAAGACATGTTCATCACACTGTTGGAGTTATGGTTTGGGGTGCTATAGCTTATGGTTCCAGGTCACCTTTAATCTTCATCAGAGGTAACATGAACGCGCAGCGTTATAACCACGACGTTCTAGAACCCCATCTTTTACCCTATCTTGACACCCTGGCAGATCCAACTTTCCAACAAGATAATGCCCGACCACATGTTGCAAGAGTCACAATAGACTTCTTTCAACATAATGATGTCGCATTTTTACCATGGCCACCAAGATGTCCCGACTTATCCCCAATTGAGCACGTGTGGGATATGATGGGTAGGAGATTGCTCAATTTGCAACGTCCTCCTCAGACTCTAGAAGCACGTCGAGAGGAGTTGGTGGTTGCCTGGAATGAGATACCACAGGAGGACATTGACCACCTGATCAGAAGCATGCCTAGGCGCGTTGGAGAATGCGTAGCACATCAGGGTGCATCCACACATGATTAAAGGTCAAAGGGCTTTAAAGCAGTGCAATCATTTTGAAATTTTTATCATTTACTTATTATGCTTCATTAAGTACTTATACCAAATTTTATTAAAATAAAACCATTTAAACTGGGTGTTCGGATTTATATGTCACTTAGTATATTTATATGAAACCGGCCATTGAGAACCTGTAGTCTGCGCGTATACTAACGTAGCAACTTATTAAAGCGTAGCAAAAACAAAAAAGCTGATAACACATGCTCACGCAGCTTTATACAAACAAAATACAGAGCGTCGCAGAAGTCGCAACCGGTTATGTACCAGGCCAAGTCGGGGTAATGTTTACAAACATATACGGATGACAGTCAACGAACCAATTCACCATTGGCAGTAGTAGCATGGGTTCTGTCGTAAAAATTTGCAAACCTAATTTTTTTTTCTGAGGCAAACGATTTTACTAACGCCGTGCTTCCTCGTCAAATAATTACAAACATTTTCATTCATCTTCAAATTATCGAATGTATTTTTGTTAAGGGACGTTTCCATTCCAACATTTGCATATGTTGTGTCGTCTGTCGATACATGCGCCAGATTTTTTTAGGTTTTTAGGAGGGGCGGGGGTATTGGCCCAAAAACAATCGTGGGGTGATATGTCCGGCTTTTATGACTGTGATGTTCCGGAAATGGTAAATGGTCAACATAGCGGGAAAAAAGTTAAACCTTCAGTTAGACGTTTCGAGGATGGACATAATTTTGTTTTTATGATTTTTTTTCTCAATTGTGTGTAAGTGGCTTCGAAAAATATTCAAAGTAATGTCATTTTGTCCCCACAAAACTGAAAACTAGCTGCTTCTTGCTTATTTGAGCAAATTTACATAGTTTCATATTTGAGGCCTCTTTTGAAAAAATGAGTTTTGTAGATTAGGATACCTTTACTACCAAGGTATCATACGGCAAGACTGGGGCGATCAGAACTCACAATATACCGCAATAACTAGTCAACGAAAAACAGGGTTCGCTTTTTTTTTTATAATCCAACTACCACGAAGGCCTAAGGCCTAGCACCCATTGGGTACCGTGGGGCTATAGGGGATACAGGGGAAAGGGGGAACGCCACACGGACTCTGGCGAGAGAAACACGTGTGCATGCAACGTGCACACATTCTGGCTCCGCCTACGAGATCCGCCGAGTGGTACCTCCGCGTTCGACAGTCAGAGACCATCTACCACCTACGGACAATCACAACATCTAGCCAAGAGAAAAATTTCTCCTGGGACGGGACTCGAACCCGCACAGCGCACGGCGACTGATCAGGAGACCGAAGAGTCTACTACTGCGGCCACCGCTGCTAAACTTGGAATCTCCAAGCAGTCCTTAGTTGCAAAACTAGCACTCTCCCTTTAACCAATCGTTAATGGGGATCAATAGAGTCATCTTGCGGAGCTGCGATTTTATCAAAACATATTGAATCAACCACCTGCCATTAATGAAGATCAAATAGAAGATGATGAGCTTCCAGAGTTTATAATTTGAGTTAATATACTAATAATGTCATACATTCTTTTTCAAGTTTGTCATTTTCCATTAAATCCTTTTTATTAAAATATTATTTTTGAAAAATGTTATTAAAATACAAATGGACTTTAAGCCCATAATGCATTAATAATTTATAATAATATAAGCCTAGAAAAGTTTAACATAGGAGAAAAAAGTCGTACAACAGCCACATGAGTGAGTTTCAAAACTAACAATAACCACGAAAAAGTTGCACATCTAGCAATCTTCAATACAGTTTTCTCAATTTTTAGATTTGTAATAAAATCACCAAGTTTTACAGAAGTTATGTTTTCCAATTATCTGAGAATCGCTTAGTTTGGAGATTGTTAGTTTTGCAACCAGAGGCCTCATTTTCAACTACGACTTTAATGGATATTTCTAGACCTTTTGAAATCGTATATTTTCCAAAATAGTGCAAACATGCAGAAAAGTTGTTTGCAATTTGAAGAGCCTGGAAATAGCATAACCATGTTTTAATGAAGAAAGTGTGCGAAAATTTACTTTTGCACCGGGAAGATACTTTCATGTATTTTTTTATTCAGTAGAAAGTGCAGACTCAACATACTTGACGTCATTTTTTCAATTTCAGTTCCAAAAAATATCTTCATATATAAAATTAGATCCACATCTTTATTTTCTATCCTGATAACAGTTCTTCGAGTATTCCACTTTTTCTATTCAATTGATTTGTTAATATCATAATTTTTTATGAATTATTTCAACCTTTCATCATCATGAGTAATCTAAATTATCAGTTTTAGGAATAATTATAATCTATCAAAACACTGTAATCGTTAACGCTAGATTTCAAGCATGGACAATCAAGATAAGGATACGTCCGCAAGAGCATCATTGCAGATCAGGAAGTACGTAGTTTGAATATTTTAATAAACAGTTGATTGTTTGGGTATTGATGCATGATATCCTTCATGCGATCATACATGGAGTTACATAAGGTTATAAAGACACTTGCTTGATTTATTACGTCATTTTTCTGTACAGGTATCAAAAGGAGTTGATTGAGGTGTAAACACTAATACGCGCATGTACACAATACAAGACAAAAGTAAGAAGAAAGTTTGGACCGTAGATATTGTTACCAGAACTGTTTCAGTACTTACTTATTAAAAGTGTGACACGGTGAACATTTCAATTTTGCTAAACTTCATATTAGAGTCTTGCTCTTGATTTCAATCGTCCCTAGTTGTGTACTTATATTTATTATGCTTAATACTTTTGTCGTGCAATATACGACTTCACCAGAACTACATAATTGCCTATTGATTCGAGAAACCTTCACAGGTGAGATGATCCAAGATCTCAGCAAATAAAATGTGCCAAACCTTTCAATAACAGTAAAACGTCAGTGAATGGCGTTTGTTCTATACATAAATTCGTTCTTCCTCAATCATATTATGTATGCTAAAGAAGCTTTATTTGTTGTTAGACTATACAGTTTTTTCCTCTGTAGGAATTGAATATCTGAGGACCATACAAAATTGAAAGGATCTACAGTTAATTATACTCAAACTACTTGCTGATAAGAACTACATATGAGCTAGTTTACATTTTTCTTGGCGAACTTTCACATTTTTTTTTTGTACGCAGAGGTAGAAGATTCATCGTACCAAAGTGAACCTACATAATCTCGATTCGATTTCGCCTTTCGAAACGATTTGACTCATCCCTTTTCTTCAAAACCTCCAACGAAGGCGTAGGAAGTATAGTTAATCTCCTTGACGCCGTTTTTTATCTTTAATTTCAACCATCGTGTATCTGGAAATTTGAACATTACGGTATGTTTCAATTATCATTTTTTATGATTGAGATGTTATTCAAAGTCTGTTAACTGAAATGAAAGTAAAACACTTAATTGTTTTTCGTTATTTAAATCCAAACTTATGAGAGAGTCGAGTTGACAGAGAAAAAGCAGCCAATGAAGCGAGCACCGCTCCAAACTGAAATTGCATTTTTTAAATGGTTCCACTTCGATCAACATTAAGTCTATTCACCGTTGAGTTTTTAATTAATCAATATTAAGTTATAAATACTGTCAGTAGTGTAAAAACACCTTTTCGATTCAATAGCGGTTACCTGTAGACAGAACAATAGAGAGGTAGACTGTTATTATTTATCGGAAAAATACACGTACAGCAATATTCTGCTGACACTCGGTTAATGCTTTTGAGGTGAAGACTTTAAAAATTATAGGTAGGCCAAGCCTTACGACTATACTATAACTATCTAAAACTGTAATGACTCATCGATGTTCACGTGAACATCACTTAACTACCAGTAGTCGGCTGTTCATAGGCAGGGTATGAATGTTTAACATGGGTGAACTAGATTTGTCACATGCTTAATAAAGAGTGGTTTGAAACATATTGTAAGTCAAAAATTTGGGAATTACCTTTATTCATCGTCGCTTCTACTTACATCTGACAGTAATAAACTGTCGCTATCGCTTTCCTCGTTGAAATTGACTATAACTGGCTCTATGATGGTGTCGATGTGGTGGTCAAGCTGCCACATTTTTGTTTCTTCCTTCACAACATGACGGATAGCATTCTGCCAAGCTTCGGGCGTTACTAGCTGTATGGAAGTCTCAAGTAAAACCTCAACGTCTGGTAATTTGAAGGTTGTGTTATGGCGCGCAATATAACCCTTCACTTGAGCCCAGATGAGCTCTATTGGGTTCAGTTCACAGTGGTAGGGCGGTAACCGCAGCACAGTGACACCACATTGACGGGCCATCTCATCAGTCACGTGACTAATGTTCGCAGGTTTGTGCTGTTTAATTTTTTCATACAATTCCGCTTTCACACATGAATCGTCAAACGGGATTCCTTTTTCGCGCCACCATTGCTGCATGTCACTTTTTCGAGATCCCATAGTCGGTACACGTTCGGCTCGACGACTATGGTAGGAAGCAATATCCATGACGATCACAGAGTTGGGCTCAACTCGCTGAAGCACCCCTTGAAACCAGCTCTCGAAGCAGCTGGAACTCATTTCGTCATGGTAATCACCTCCTTTCTTAGAGACGAAAATCAAGTCACACTCTTCTAAAAAGCCACTATCGCTACCAATATGAGTTACGATCAATCTTTGACCTTTCCCTGACGGTCCACGAAGACCTGTTGACAAACCTTCAATGCTTGTTTGTCGGTTACTCACTACGTTTTTGTCTATCCAGGTTTTTTTAACTGTGTGACCTGCATTTACCCATGTCTCGTCCAAATAATAGATTTTTCTGCTTTGTCGCCTATATTCAATCATTTCGCGTAGGTATTTTCGACGCCAGGCGACTATTTCAGGTCTCTCTATCAATACTGACTTCCGATTACGCGTTTCGTAACGAAAATTAATTTCGTGCAGGGATTTCCTCATTACCTCGACGCTCATTTGGAGTATAATTTCATTTTCCTTGATCGCTGCATGTACAGCCTTGAGGGTTGGTATCTCATTCCTAAAGAAGAATGAATGTACGGTTCGCCTTAATGCCATTTTGCTATCGTCATCCAATTTAACGGCCTTTCGTCCCTTCAAATTAAACTTTGGATCAGTAGTAGCTCCAGTTTTCTTCTTTTCATGCACCACCATGCGAATGGTCCACTCTGGAACGCCTGTCATACTTTCACAACGCGCGAGTGCATCTCCCTGCGACATAGTTCTGTTCAGATAATTGAACACGTTGAGCACGATTTCTTTCGCGTCCCTCTTCAGTGCTTTACGAAGCCGTCTACTTGTTCCCTGGCTTTCAGTACTTCCACTCGTACCATTTGTACTCTCCATGGTTAAGTATAACCAAAACAGTAACCACAGAAACCACAACAATAAGAATCACACAACAATTCTTATAAAAACACACAATATGCGATCGCTCAACGAAACACGTTCCAATGCGTTGTCGACGCCTATGAGTCTGCCGGTGGAGGCGCGTCTTTGATTTCATTGGTTCTACCGGCGGAGAACAATCAGCCATTATTTCCATCTCTGTCTGTGCTGTTGATGTTGATCACGCGTATGAGTCATTACAGTTTTAAATAGTTGTAGTATAGAACATCTTTGACCCTTTTTACCCATCCCGAACCCGTTGCTCAAATGAAATTCAGGTTGATTTAAAAAAATGTTGGAAGCTTATGGCAAATAGTAAAAATTTTCAGATACAATCATCCCCCTGGAATTAACGAGTACTTCAGTATTGTTTTTTCTACAGTGTCTCCGTGGACGAAGGCATACCCAGTGGTTTAAAAACAGTCCGTGAAAAGCAAGTACTTGGAATCTGCCACCAATATTTATCAAAAAATGTAAAATTAATTTATACAAACCTCTTACTTTAATTTAAAACACCTCTTAAAATTCAACACATTCCCGGATGCTTGGAAGAAATCCTATGTTACGCATATTCTCGAAGAAGCTAACTTATAACGAAATACTTTTTGATGTAAGAAACGTAATCATTCAGCAACAGCATCGTTTTTTCCGAAAAGGTGCCTAGATACCAATTTGCTTAGTTTTTCTGACTTGGTTTCCGATGCTTTGGACAGAAAGTCCAAGACCAAGTCGATAATATTTATACCGACTTCAGCAAGGCTTTTGATCGAGTTAATGATAATTTGCTATTGACAAAACTTGCTGAGGTAGGTTGTTTGTATAAACGGGTATAAATCCAGAGTCGTTATTCCATCATCGGAAGTTCCTCTGGGTAGCCACTTAGGTCCATTATTATTCTTCTTAATCCATATAGATGATATCTCACAATGTTTCAGCCATTGCCAGTTTATTCTTTACGCAGATGATTTAAAGATGTATCGTATATACTAAGTGACATATTAATCCGAACACCCAGTTTAAATGGTTTTATTTTAATAAAATTTTGTATAAGTACTTAATTCAGCATAATAAGTAAATGATAAAAATTTCAAAATGATTGCACTGCTTTAAAGCCCTTTGACCTTTAATTATGTGTGGATGCACCCTGATGTGCTACGCATTCTCCAACGCGCCTAGGCATGCTTCTGATCAGGTGGTCAATGTCCTCCTGTGGTATCTCATTCCAGGCAACCACCAACTCCTCTCGAAGTGCTTCTAGAGTCTGAGGATGACGTTGCAAATTGAGCAATCTCCTACCCATCATATCCCACACGTGCTCAATTGGGGATAAGTCGGGAGATCTTGGTGGCCATGGTAACAATGTGACATCATAATGTTGAAAGAAGTCTATTGTGACTCTTGCAACATGTGGTCGGGCATTATCTTGTTGGAAAGTTGGATCTGCCAGGGTGTCAAGATAGCGTAAAAGATGGGGTTCTAGAACTTCGTGGATATAACGCTGCGCGTTCATGTTACCTCTGATGAAGATTAAAGGTGACCTGGAACCATAAGCTATAGCACCCCAAACCATAACTCCAACAGTGTGATGAACATGTCTTTCAATAAAAAAACTGTGGATTCCTCCTTTCACCACGTCGCCTTCTAACCCTGGCACGACCATCGTGCATGCCTAAACAAAATCGAGACTCGTCACTAAAGACAATACTGTTCCATTCCTGATCCAGGACCCAGCGTGGCCGGTATGAAAACAAGCCAAAACTTCTCATTCGTCGGTAAACACTTCGCATGCCAATAGGTCTTCCGTGTTCTGCAAACCATTCATTTGCAATGGACCTGGTAGTGGAGAAACGGTCCCTTAAGGCCAATAATCTTAGGCGGCAATCTTCACTGTCTGTTGTTCTACGGCGGCGTCCAGTGCCCCTTGCTCTTTGCGTACGGCCTTCTCGAAGACATGCCTGACAACACTTAACCACAGTGTCTACACTTCTTTGCACTCTAACTGCAATTGCCCGAAAAGAAAGTCCAGCTTCCCGAAGTCCCACTATACGGCCCCTATCAAACTCACTAAGTTGACGAAATCGTACAGGTCTCCGTACTCTAGGCATCGTAACCGATCGTAAAGGATGTCAAGAACCAAAATCCGCCAACGTTGATTCTTTACTGCGGCTGAAATATTCATTTTTAGAGCTTAGTGAATTAAAAAAAAGCAGTATAAAAACCGGAATGTCCAACTGATAAGGCTGAAAATTTTTTCACTTGTTATTTACAGTAAGATAAATACATTTACCAACTTTTATTAAAATAAAACCACTTAAACTGGGTGTTCAGATTTATATGTCACTTAGTATATATGAAACCCTAAATAAAACGAATAAGATGTTTGGCTTTATTAGAAGACACTTTAGATACTTCAACAACCCTTCTACCCTGTTATCACTATATTATGCGTTTATACATAGTAATCTGTCTTTCGCGTTTGTTATTTGGAACCTCAGACTAAAAATATAAATAGACTTACCATTCTTACGGCACTGTAATGCATGAAGACAAACAAACCTAATTCAAAACAAATACAAACAATAAGCTGTGGATGTGCAGACCACAGCAGATTCCACCAGTGGCGTAGGTGCTTTTTTGTAATAGTCTTCTGGTTAATACACCCAGTATCACCTTCCATGGCAGTGAAAAGAATAAACACAGAGAAGTAAACAAGGTTTTATTATTGGAACTTAGTTATCAGGTTTATTGTTTCATAATACCTAGTACAAAGGTATATAAACAAGAGAGAGAGTATTATGTAAATAATAAGAATTGAGTAGAAAATTTCCTGTCCAGAGTATGAATACAAAAAAAATAGTAACCATGATCAAAAGTTGTATATAAAAAAATATATAAACAAACAGAAAAAGAATAAATAATTGACGCATCAATTTAAATATTCTGTCTTGATATTGAAGGCACAAAAAACTATTCATTCCTTAAGAAAGATATTAGCTTAAATAGTTCCCTAAAGTATTTAAAAAGTTTGTATCATAAATTCAACTCATTCGTTTTATTTAGGCAAGCAAAGACACAGATTTGGTTCAAACGATCTGACAGAATATGGTCTCTCAATGGATTCTATAATGGACATTCCAGGAGGAGATGGCCTAAAGATTCGGTCTTTCGAGTATTACATATTGTACAATAGTCTGTTTGGTCAACCCTGTATGAAATATTGTTTAGGAAGATTTTGAGACTACATTTATTGTGGAGCTTAAGTTGGATTATAAATCGTTTTATACATAACGGTATACTTGGGGATTTAGCGTACTCTGTAGACTCTGATAGTCATTTTAGCCATTTAGCGACGCAGTTCTGCACTATATTTTTCTTTTTTTCGGCCTCTTTGAAAATTGTTGAAAATTTCTTCTGCAATGGAGCCCTGAGAAATGAGGATTTTTAACAACAATCAAAAAATAAACATGTAATCACTTACATCAAGCATGTGTTGAGCATTCTTCGATATCATATTTATTCGCTTCAAATGGTTTGTCAATGCTTGAAGAGACCAAATTTTGTTTGCTTGTCTTCTTGTTTTGGCTCGTAAACAGTCAATTGTCTTTCTTTCTTATACGTGTTTTGAATGACTTTCCAGCAAATTGGCCTTTTAAGTGGGTTTTCCAAATCAGTATAACGTATATCGCCGAAGTATCGAATAGGTTTTGTTTTCATTCTGAAACATTCAAAGCTTAAATGCTACTATAAAGCAAATGCCAAATTTACATAAACGTCACCTTTTATCAAATCTTTACTTCAGGTTTAATTACCACCAGACTATACTTGAAGAATCAAAATAAAAGCTTAATACCTTTTCCGTGGAGGTTCACCATCACTATCATTTTCTTTGAGGTTATCTTCCTCATTGTCACCTTTTGCTTCTATGAATGTGTTTAAAATCCTGAAATAATGAAAATAAAATGCACTAAAATAAAGACTGATATTAGCTGGCTGAACTTGAAAATAAAAGTAGATAGGTACGTACATCATATCTAATTCTGAGACATGGGTACGGGACTGTGGTGTCACTGGGATACTTCCAGTACCTGATTGTGAACCACTTAATGTAGCGGATTCAGATAATGACTGGGTGCCTGACAGCGAAGCTGATAGGGTGCTACTATCTGTTGTTCGATCTTGTTCAGGAAAACTGTATTCACATACCATTTCTGTTGCTACTTCTGGTGACTTTATTTGTTCTCTGTAAAACATAGTCAAACTTCTAGATACTTTGGAGATTATTTAATTTCATACCTAGGTAGATCCCTGCTTTCCAGTTGTTCGCTATTTGAATGGCTTAGGGCAATTTAATGGGCAAGATTGATTTCATTCTTCTCATCACTGGAATCACTTTAAAATAGATAAGTAAAAGTATAGCAACAAAATATTCCATTTCATCCAATAGCTAAATATAATTAAGGACTTACACTGTTTGCCTCAAAGGCTCTACTGATGGAACTGCTGAATGCTTTAGTTGAGTTCTTTTGCCATCTATTAAATCACTTTTGTGAAAATGATTTGCGCAAATAAAGGCATGAAGTGGTAAATCATTTATATCAATATTGAGGATAGTGCACCATTCTTCTTGTTTTTTCTTATCACTAGGAAACCTGAAAGATCAAAAACGTGTCTAACAGAAGAGTATATTTTGAAAATCACCACAAATACAGTGTAAAAACAACCAATAACTATAAAATGCCTATTTCTTAATACTAAAAATCACAACGCATCCCCATGCGCTACGCCCTTGTCCTCCCCTAACCTCTAACTCACCTGTGGAAGGTTGCCTCAGTTTTTTCACTGCTAACGCCACAAAGAATGCAGTTCCGACGTCCCATTGTCTTTGAAAATTGTCTATCAATGATAACAATGCTATAATTGCCGCTAAAACAACCTGAAAACACTTTTGAATACTCGCAACAAATTCACTGTGCACAACAACAAACACCAGATGTTTGTAAATTCTGTGTACGCATCCACCAGTCCACCACTTGCCGTTGAACACCGTTGCCACGTTCGGCAAAAAGTCGGTAGAAATGTGCTACTTTCGAATGAGAGCAAGTTTCGTCCAAGGTGGAACAAAGCCAATCAAACAACTGACTGGGCAAAATATTATATGTAATGTTCGCTGTGAATTACCCAACATGAACCTGCATCCGTTGTGAATTGAATTTACGGCGTGTCGGCCACCTCTGTGACCGTTTTTGCGAGTATAAACAAATATGAAAAGAAAAAATAAATTTTTAAAATTCAAAATGACTTTGACAACTGCCTAGGAGCAGTTGTTTGATCGACCCACGATCGACCTGAGCGTCCACACCTTATTTAAGTCCACCTTCATTTCGGGCGGAGTGCACACCAATATCTCATTCCATTTTCAATAGATTTTTCAGTATGGAGAAGTGGCAGCGTCGCATATATTTGTTTACCGTAAATACAGTTATGTTGACGACGATATTTTGTAGGGAATTATTTGTCTATTTATATTTTTAGTCTGAGTTTGGAACCCACTGTACGAAGTCCACATAAAGAGAACTGAGTCTGTCCAACATAAGTTCTTGCATATTCTGGCTTACAAGGCGGGTATCATTGTCAATAATCTCGATTATAGCTTGGCAATGGCCAAGAGAAGGATATTAACTGATTTATGTTTTCTTCACAGGATCTTTAACAATCAAATTGACTGCTTTTACCTGTAATCGAAAATTACTATAAATGTACCGATAAGAATGAACCCTAGACACTTTACGTACTTTGGTATTTCATTTTGTAGAACGAATATTGGTTTATATTTTTGCTTGTGAAATGATAAAGTTTAAATAATTGACAAAAACAGAATGTTGGTCACTTCCTTGTAAGCTACGTTCCCATTATTTGTAATAGTTTTTTTCTTTACTGAATTGAATGTGTACAGGTTGTAAACGTTATGGTAAACATTATTGAAATGCGTAAGGGGGGGGGGTCAAAACAAGTCAAAAAGTTCATATGACTGATGATCCATAAGTCAGTAGATTTTTGTCTAAATGGCTTTATAGTTTACAACTTTAAGTGCTTTATATCGACCACAGTCACCACAATCTTACTAATTGTTATAATCTAATCTAAAACGTTTTTAAATTGGGTAATTAACAAATATATGGCATTAAGTTTTTCTAAGTTAAGCCAAAATTTGTAGTCAGTAAGAAAGTAAGTTTCATTAAATTGACTATTTAAAACACACTTGACAACAGCGCGTCGGTCATCATCACTCTTATTGAACCGGCAATCGATCGCAAACGGTAACAGAGGTTAGTTATCCAGTTGCATAGTTTTGCGGCGTTGTCAGATTTATTTTACTTTAAAGTCGCTTTTCTCTAAAAAAAAATGCCGTTCTGACCTCCATGTTATATGAAACTTTTTGCTTCTTTTAAGCCCCTCTATCACCCATTTAAACAATGACTATCATAACGTTTACACCCTGTATATTTCATATATGTAGATTATAAATAACAATCCTTACAATTTAGTTTGTTTAATTACACTGTAAATGTCTATTTTATGGATTTTCTCTGTTTCATGTCCCTAATTTGTTAAATAGGTAAATAAATTAAGACCTCGACGGTGCTACCACAGCAAGGCAACATTGATTTTTTCTTATTATTTTGAACAATACTTACAAGTGACAGAGTTGTACTTGAAATTTCTTTTCGATGAACGGTGAGTAGTTTTTCATTTGTTGTTGTTTTTTTTAATTTTCGCTGTTGTTTCAACACCCATTGTTATGAAATACCTAGTTGGTTCAGGACACGCTGTATAAACTGCAAACATTTATATCCAGCCTACGTACAGGGTATAGAGAAATAAAATCGAATGCACTACAGTTTATCTTAATGGAGTCACCTTATAAGTAGAAATATAGGTGGAATCAGCCCATGAACTCTATTCACCTGTACTTTTTTAACGCCTACACTATACAGTAACGACATCTGGTCTAGGTTAACGTCGCTAGCCAGACGACAAGGGTGTGAATCATTATGCGTGTTTCAGGTATTGTTCCAACGAATTACTATGTACAATAGGTTTGGAAAAGTAATGTCACATCTAGGTTGTGCGTTAGAAAATTTGAGAATTACAAGCTGACGTCCTCCTTCTAACGTGATTGTTAGGATTCAACTGGATTTTAGAGCTGCTGATATTTTGGAATCCTGATCCAATTTATCATAGTAAAAACTATAGTACTTTTCAGGAAACTTGTTAAAAAATGATAGAATATTTCAAATGTACTGTGATGTACACGTATCGAGGACCGATGACAACGGAATAATTTGATAACAGTTTTCCATTTTCCTTACTAGGACCGCCAGGATTGATAAATTCTTTTATAGATCATATGTAGGGGAATAAGAGCAGTTAGTCGTTTAAGATCTTTAGACGGTATTCGGATTGAAGAACTTGATTGCTCTAAGTGAACAGGAAAAACCAGACACTTAGACATTTCAATAGGACATGTCCACAAAAAACTAATTGATAAATCGAAATAAAAAATGCAAAATAAATAATAGTTAAAGAAAAACTAAAAAAGCATGCTTTTATAGCTAACCGAACTGAAAAGAAGAACATAATTTTTAATTACAAAGAGTTTATATTACAGTAGTAGAATCAACAGTGAAGCTTTAAATGAAATGATTAGATTACGAAATGATTCATAAGACATTTCAATACCACATATCCACAAAAAACTAATTGATAAATCCAACTAAAAAAATGAAAAATAAATAATAGTTTAAGAAAACTAAAAAAAAACACGCTTTTATAGCTACCGAACTAAATAGTAGAAAATAATTTTTAATTACAAAGAGTAGCTAAACCTCGCCTCATTGATATTTATTATTATTGTTATTATTATTATGTGTTTCCAATTCGTGGAATAGCAAGGTCTATGTCATATTTGTGAATATTACTCATACAGAGAAAGTTCAAATTTCGACTGTCGTGTTTAGCTCCAAACACTGACAACCAAAAGTAAATTGTGTTTTCTCCAGTTTACTTTTACAGCTTGTATCGGTGTTTCTTTTGTGGGTGATTAACCAAGAAAAATGATGGCTTTCAAAACGGTGATATACAATTGATGACATATTTTTAATTTATATCTTTTCACCATTTTAAGCAGCCGGTCTTCAAAAGTACCGATAAAACCCGCGTGAGACATGGTACACGTTGCGCTACCCACTTAAGTTTTGTAACGTCGCACCGTTTAAGTTAATGGACATTATATAAGGACATACTTTTTTGGGTCTCGAATTATTGACTTTTACTGAATCAACACGGACTATGGAGGCGTACTCTGGAGTGTTCCGTTAGTTATTAAGATAACAAGCTAACACTCGGATGAACTCAATGAAGAACAGGATCCATAAAGAAGGATTTTAATCATGGGCGCATAGTTACATAGACATCCGAGGGGCATGAATTTACGTTTCAATAATGTATCATTAATAAAAACAGCTATGAATTTAAGAAAATTGATGAGAAAAAGTTGACAGATTATTTGCAAGTGGTGACTTGGGACAGTGTTTTTTCAGAGAGTGATGTCCAAAAAGCAAATGATAACTTCTATAATGAATTATATAAAGGCATAGATCATTCAACGTATTATTTAAAAATAAATAGTAAGACTAGAAAACGCAAGCCTTGAATGACTGACGGTATTCTTACTTCGATCAAGAAGAGGGATGAGTTGAAACAGAGTTTGACGAAAGATAATGATAATTTGATATTGAGACAGTCCTATATCTCTTACAGAAACAGCGTAACTAATCTTATTAAGATCTCTAAAAATCAATATTATACACAAACACTCATTTTAGCTGGTAATAACTATAGGAAGAGCTGGGATGTTATTAATGAGGTACTAATGCTGGCAAAATAAAAAAAATGACGTAAAATCAATTAATCACAACAATCAGCAGCTGGACGCTCCCGCTGATATAGCCTGTGTTTTTAATAAATATTTCGTTGATATAGGTGAGCAAATAACAAGTCAGATTGATCAATACTCAATTCTTGATACATCAGATCCTCATGTCGTCAACATTGCTCACTCTATGTTTCTAACTCCAGTGGATAACATAGAGTTACAACAAATAGTTTGTAATCTGAAAAATAATAGCGCACACGGAAAAGATGGCTTACACACTAAAACTATCAAGATGATCATGAAGTATATCAGTCACCCTATAACTCATATTATCAACCTCTGTTTCAAATCCTCAGTAATTCCTCGCCAATTTAAAGAAAGCATAGTGACACCAATATTTAAATCTGGAAGTAAAGACAATATGTTCAATTATAGACCTATTTCAGTTATCAATGTATTTGGGAAGATTTTTGAGAAGTGTTTAAATAACAGACTTTGTTATTTTCTTGAGAAATATGACATAATATCGAACTGTCAATTTGGGTTCCGCAAAAATTGCAATACAGAGCAATTTCTACAAGAACTTACAGGACAAGTGCTTGAAAATTTTCAAGATGGAAATAAGACTGTTGCAGTTTTCCTGGATCTTCAAAAGGCTTTCGATTCAGTATCTCATACATTTTATTAAAGAAACTAGAAAGTGTTAGGGAGTGCGTAGCGGAGTTCTGAACTTATTTGAGAACTATTTGGCTGATCGATTACAACAAGTTAAGGTAGGGTCAGATTTAAGCAACATTCAAAAGATCAAAATAGGTGTGCCTCAGGGGACGGTTTTGGGACCAACACTGTTCCTCATATACATAAATGAACTACTTCGATGTAATTTCAACTGTAAAATGATATGCAGACGATACTGTTTTAGTTTGCACTGGTCGTTCATGGGATGACGCAATACGGAATGCCGAGTTGTCATTAAATAAAGTCAAATGCTGGTTGGATAACAATTTACTTAAACTTAATATCTCTAAAACTAAGTATGTAACGTTTTCTCCAACCAAAGTAGGCATGCCATTACACCACCGAACATTAATTATAAATGATAGTGCTGACACTGTCGAAAGAGTTGAAGTTATTAGATACTTAGGAATCACTGTTGACAGTAATTTAACATGGCAGAGTCATGCCGAGCTTTTGGCATCGAAATTAAGGAGAATTATTCATAAGTTTTTCATTCTTAGGAATATTTTAAGCAGAAAGAGTCTTCTCTCAATATATAACTCGTTTGTGGGGTCTCTACTAACTTACGGGATAAGTATTTGGGGAGCCGCGTACACTAGTACTTTAAAAATACTGCAAACCACGCAAAATTATATCGTCAGGACTATTTTTCGTATCCCATGTAGGTCAAGTTGCAGATTTGTTTACATTGAAAATGATCTTTTGAATGTTAGAGGTTTATATATTTTTGCTGCTCTAAAATTTTTTCACTCCCGAAACAATGTTCCAACCAGCCACGCTTATGAAACAAGAACTAAAATAAATATAAGTTACACCTATACCAGAGTGAATAAATCTGTTTGCCAAAAATGCATAAAGTTTCATGGTATTAGGTTGTATAATAAATTACCCCTAGAATATAAAATCCTCTCGAAGTATAGTTTCAAAAAAAGAATTAAGAAGTTCATCTTAAATAACTTTGACATGCTTGCATCGACCGTAGCTTGACTCAACTCAGTAATTTCGTTTCTATCTAATGTTTTTTTTTATTTTTATTTCTTTTTTTTATATACATTTGCTCATAATATACCTTATAACCATTAGCCATGCATTGCATTTGTATATTGTATGACACACACAAGCTTATAGCTCAGGTGTCTATTCTTTTGTAATAAATTCTTTTGTAGTAAATTGTAGTACTCTTGTTTCTCTGCTTAACCTGCACGCAAAATTTTTATTGTTTGAACAACATAGTTTGACCTTACTCGAAATATCTCTATATTATCATATTTCAGATATTCATATTTTATGTACTCTATATTTAGACTTCTGAGTGTTTTTTAGTATGCTTCTGTACTATTGTTATGAATTTTAGATTTGTTTATGCAGACACGTAATTTAGGATTTGTGACGACAAGATTCAGACATTTACCCTTTACGAAAGTATACAGAATTTTCACAATTCATATACCGTTACTTCCTGGTTCTAGATCTGATGCTAGCATCTTTGCTCAGATTTCTGTTGCAAGCTTGGTTATTCAGGGTAGCAAGAGTATACAAGCTCATGTATTTTTTAAGCTTTTTTTATTTAAATTGTACTGAAGGTTGCTTTTTTTAATTTGTAAGTTATATTGGTTTTTGAATTTGAATAAACTTTGAATAACACTTCTCAACAACAATAATTTTTGAACTTGATTTTTAACATTACAATGTGGACTTTGTTAGGTTTTAAAGCTTAATTTTAGATATTTTCCATTCTTTTTAAATCGAAAATATAATACGTCTACCTTCCTCCATCACACCTGACTTTTAATTTTTTTCGAGATTTCGCCACTATATGCCAGATTTGTTCTAAATGATCTCATCTACTACCTTAAGTTTTTTGTACCAAACTCCCTTAAACAGCTGGTATACAGGGTGTTTTCAAAGTTAAGTCATTTATTTTAACAGCCTGTAGAACTCATCAAAAGAAGTTGATATCCCAAAAATCACCTATTTAAAAGTTGCACAAATATTAAAAATTATTTAAAAAAATCATTATCAAGTTAAATGGATACCGCTTTTACAAAAACTGTTCAAAATTGTTCCAGTTTGTTCGGTTAACGCAAAATGTTGCTCGGCGAATCCAAGACTCTTTACAAGCTTCGAAAATAAAATTCCGGTGTCCACGAATTAAATCGCAAGCATTTTAAGTGCGCTGTTGAAGTTCTTCCAGAGTATTTACTGCTCCATCATGATACACCAACTCTTTCAAATAGCCCCACAGAAAAAAATCGCAAGGCGTTAAATCCGGAGAGCGAGTAGGCCAAGAAATGGGTCCATTGCGCATTATCCATCTATTCGGAAACTCATTATTTAGATGTTCATGAGCTTCTCGTCTAAAATGTGGTGGAGCCCGATCATGTAGGAACCCCATATTCTGTCTCACATTTAGAGGAACATCTAATTATTGTGACAGATTTTGTCGAAGAAAAGCTAAATAAATTTCACCGGTCAGTGGAGGTGGAACAGAGTAGGGTTAAATAAGCATGCCATTTACCACGCCAGCCAAAATGTTGAAAATGAGTTCTTTTTAGAGCACGCGGATTTTATACTGCCCAAACATAATTGTTGTGGAAATTGTGCACTCCATTTCGTGTAAATGTGGACTCGTCTGTACACAAAACTAATTTCGTAAAATCTTCATATCTGCCGAACTGTTCTAAAAGCCACTCGCAAAATGCCACTCTTCTAGAATTATCTGCAGGTTGTAACGCTTGTACCCGTTGATAATGACAAGGATAGCACTGTTCTTGTTATATTGTTTTCCACACTTTACTATGAGAAACTTCACCTTGAGCTGATATGGCTCTGATGCGCATTGTTGAGTCGGCTTCGATCATTTCTGAAATGTCTTCCTCAATTTGTAACATTTCAGGTTATGCCTCGTTGGTCTTTTAAATATCCTGTGTCACGAATTCTAATAAATAAATTTACAAACATCCATCGTTCCGTATGATCTCTTAAAGGAAACCTTTTCGCATACAACCGGCATGCTGCGGCTGCATTTTATTGGCACTCTACGTACGTTGGTATTATGCCCACTAGTTTATTCTTTTCATAAACATGGGCCATTTTTTCGCAAAAAAATAATCAGACAAATGAAAGTATACGGACTATTAATAGACTGACACAACTTATCTAACCAAAGACTCGTACTGGAAACCATACAATAACACAAATGCTAAGATTTTTAACATTCTTTAATCGTTTACTATTTCTTATTATGCAACTTTTATATAGGTGATTTTCGGTATATCAGCTTCTTTTGACGACTCCTACAAGCAGTTAAAATAAATGACTCTACTTTAAAAACGCCCTGTATAATGGCGTCCTCTATAACTTCCTCTTAAAATTCACCTCTCATTAACTGTCTTACTCATATTGGTCCTTCTGCATATATTTATAATTTTTTACATTCACCAATTAGCACACCTTGCAAAGCAATACGTAAGTAAAAAAACAGCCAGGAGGGTTATTCTTTGAATCGTAAGCATTAATGTATTCATGTAACTGAATGTTAAAAAGACGCAATCAGCCTATAATTAGAAATCCCAGTTAGTTATCTAGTTATATTCTAAGCCGCAGCCATACCTGGTTAATTAATTTTAATTATGACAACCTTCCTTAAAAAATTACTGGGCCATACATCATTTCAGTATGAAGCTATTTTTCTTTATAACTAACTCATCCTTACAATGTAAGATGATTATACTTTATGCGCAGCTTGTCCTAATTATGTCTACAAATCTTCAAATGAACATTAATACCTTAATTTGTTTTATTTCTCATTCAGTCAAGGTAATATGTGATTACAGCCTTGCCTGTATCAAGCAGATTCAGTCATTTTTATCATTTCACATGCAAAAAGATAAGTAATAGAAGATATTTTAACATTTTAGACAGGGCGAATTTATCGGAATTATACAGGGTGGCCCATAAGTCCTTTGAGCTGGAAAAAAAGGAATAAAACCAAACTAGTTACATTATGAAGAATTATTATATTTTGTTATCATCTTTATTGAATGGGAATTATGTTTTAAAAATCACATCGTCTAAATGCAATCCATTACGATCACGGCACTCATATAAACGACGTCTAAAATTATCGATGACTGCGCGGCAAGTCAACACTGTAATGCTTGCCATTTCTCTTCGGGTATTTTCTTTCAGGACATCAACTGATCGCAGAGTGGTGTCGTACACTTTACTCTTGAGGTAGCCCCATAAAAAGAAGTCCATTGGGGTCAAATCTGGACTACGTGGTGGCCAGGAAATGTCTCCTCTTCGAGAAATTACTTTGCTGGGAAAAAGTTGACAGACGACGTGCATAGAAGTATTATAGCCTGGAAAATTCTGCAACGCTGGTGTCAAAAACTCTTCTATCATTGCTACATACCGCTCCGAAGTAACAGTTAATGCGCGACCTCTGTCGTCCTCAAAAAAATAAGGGCCTACGATGCCATGCGCTGACATAGCAGCCCAAACTGTAACTTTAGGGCTGTGTAAGGGCTCCTGATGCTTACGCCTTGGATTTTCGGGGCTCCAATAACGGCAATTTTGTTTATTTACATGCCCGTTTAAATGGAAGTGAGCCTCGTCCGAGAACAACACATTATTGAGCGAAGAAAATCGATTCAACATTTCATTCGCAAAGTTTAGTCTCTGAATAGCGTCATTATCTTTTAATTCCTACACTAACTGAATTTTGTAAGCGTGCAGACGTAAATCTTTCCTTAAAATCCGCTGTAAAGATGTTCTGGGTACGTTTAGTGCACTGGAACGCTTACGAGTAGACTGGGTAGGATTTTGACGAACAGACTGTGCCACAATGTTGATGTTTTCTTCAATACGAGTTGTCCTTGGTCGACCCCACCGCTGTTTATCTAACGTCGAACCAGTCTCTTCGAACTTAGCAACCCAGTTCTTAATCGTTTGAGCTGTTGGACACTTTGTAAAATTGTGTAAATTGTGGTATTCTCGATATTTACGCCGCGCAATGGTTGCCGAATCATTATTTTGATAAAACGCGCGCACACAAAAAGCACGATCCGCTCCAGTGAAACACTCCATGGCGACTGAATTCCCAGACACTGAAGATACTGCCCCCACCTCGCCCGCGCCGCTCACGCTCACCCGTTAAATTTTATTCAAATTTGAAATTTCAAAGGACTTATGGACCACCCTGTATTTTCATCTAGAGATACAAACTTTTGGAAATGTTTGCTTCCTACACCACTGAGATAATGAAATGAGATATTGTATTTTTGGGATGTTATATGACATGTAAATCATGAAAAATCATGTCATTTTGATTTGCTGCAGTGGCTTATTTGTTATGAAAAATGTTTTTGTACCTAAAGGTGCATGACAGGCAAAAAAATATTTTTGTTTATCGTGTCGTGATCCATGTTAGGTTGGATCCAAAAATACTTAGGTTATTTTTTGTATTTGATCGTAATTTAAAAATAGATTCATATGAGAATTCTTGAGTCAACACCTACTCACTATACTTGAATTCATTTTTTCCCAACATGCGGTTCATGTAATTCTCCAATTATTCCATTGCGGTAGGTCTCTTATTGATATATAATAAAAATCATAGAATGTAGTTCATTACAGAAGCGTAATTGTGCGTATCTTACCGCGAAAATGCATTTGAAATTCAAATGATCTTTCAACACTAGGTAATACGTACAAGTCTGAGGCTACTTAACAATATGAAAAATAAAATCGGAAACGTTACAGTGACTGGCCCCGTATGATTTCTTGCGTCTACAAAGTTGTTCGGACTATTTTCATTCGTTTAACTGCCACAGGAGACACGGTACGTGCTTTCAGAATAGATTTTATTTAAGGCAAGAATATGAAACGTTTCCCTTTAGAGCTCTTCTCCATGATACCCGCCTGTGAGAGATTGTGGAAAAAAAGGTTTTTCCAATTCTGTTAACCTGCTGTGTGTGATATAATTTTTTACAGTAAAGAAATGACACAAATGGGCTTATCGTTTTCTTAATACATATAGTTTATTCAATGAATCAAAACATTTACGTCACAACGTGAAATAATGACAGTGACGCACATTAATTAAAACTACTAGATCCTAGGACGTTTTACAAAATCTACTTTATGTCTTCGATGCCTTAGCGCAACCAGCATTATCTGTAAACGCTAGAGCTAGTATAAATTCTATTTACTACCTAACACCTCTCTTACGGACTGTAAAGGCAATAATGGAGCTCCATAATCTCGTTCTGTCTCAAAATATTTCGTTAGAGAAATGACGAATTATTTTGCTTGTCCACCCAGAGGTTTCGGCATTTGAGAAAAATGCTTAAAAGGACACCTCAAAGTTTTGAAAAAAAAACTGTTTTCATAAAAAAACAATGCAAATATTGAGGCAAAAAGAACGAAAATAAACCACAAATAAACAACAGCCGTTGGCGTAATTACCTGACAAGGTTTGCGACGTCACAACACAGAAAACACAACGTATGTACATTTACCCGGGAAATTCAAACTATACGTACCAATTTAGGATCTATTTTGCATTGAGGTTGGCATCCAAATTTACTTAAAATGTCGGTAACTGCTTTGTTTTAGTGAATAAACTACGAGCCCCTTCCCACTGCAGTTGGCCCACTTCAAGATTAGTACCAAAATATGCCTTTATAAACTAAACATGACGAAACTATTTACTTCTAAAAAAAATCTATTTTCTCAAAAACATTTTAGATACACTTTAGTCGTAAAAAATACATATTTGAAATCACTTGGACCTATAACTAATAGAACATCTGAACAAATAAACAATGTGCGAATAAATGCGCGAAGTTAACAAAGCAACAATTGAAAGATTATCATTGGGTAATATCATCTTTATTTTTTATTACGGCAAAAATTCTTTGGGGCATAGTGTTAACCAAGTTTTGGCAAAAATTTGGTGTAAAACAATCCCATATTTCTTGAAGATTCTGTCTCAGTTCGGTGATTGTACGAGCAGGATGTTGTCGTAGAACCTTTTTCATCTCGTGCCACAAAGTTTCAATAGGTGACAGATCTGGACTGCTAGAAACCCATTTCAAAAGTGGTACATTATTTTCTTCCATCCATTTTATAGCCTTTTTTGAGGTATGGCACGCTGCATCATCTTGCTGAAACACAAAATCTTGGCCGGATCTCAAACATTCTTCCATGACTGGTAAAAGCGATTTTTCTAAAATTGCCAAATATTTGTTTGTATCCACATTTCCATCAATAACATGAAGTTTTCCTACCCCCTTTGATGACATACTGCCCCAGACCATAATGGATGCTGGAAATTTCACTTTTCTCTTCAGATAGTCAACATGGAATGCTTAATTTTTTTGCGAATAACTCTACTGCGACTGTCACCAACACAAACTTCGAATCGGGCCTCATCATTCCATTGTATTGCACACCATTGTTGAGGTGTCCGTTGTCTATGTTCTTTAGCCCATCTAAGCCGATTTTTCTTTTGCAGTGGAGTTAATAGTGGCTTTTCTTTGGCCTATAAACAAGTTGTGCAACTTTAGGGTTTTTGCTTCACTTTTTTTTATAAGGAAACTTACCTTGCAAGTGCTAAATCCCAGTTTGAGGGCCTCTCTATGAGTTGTGGACCTCGAAATTCTCCTTCCAACAGCGTCACTCCACAGAGCACTTAATGGTAAATAATTGGCACGCCTGTTTTTCACGATTATTTGTCTTAATGCTCTTCGGTCGGCATTTGTGATATTACTTTTTTTCACATATCGTGGCTTAATATTAACTGAACCAGTTACGTTATATCTTCTAACAATATTTCTCACAGGGTACCGCGATAACTCTAACAAAGTTGCAATTTCCGAGTTTGATTTCCCAGAATTAAAAAATTTAATTATCAGTAACCGAATGTTCTTACTAATAACCTTTCCTCTACCCATTTTGAAAACCTTAACTACCCAAAACTATTTTAAACGTATTCTGACAGACGTGATTAATAAAAACAATTGTCATGGCTTTTTCTTTTTACAGCCACATATGCGTTATAGACTTATTTTGCATTGAAATGAAAATAGGTTGATATGCTGTAATTGCAACATGTGTTATTTTTATGCTGCAAATTTGATTAGGGAGTGATAAAGTTGGTGTTTTCTACTATATATTATCAAAATATTCATTGTTAATATTTTAAACCTATAACACCCTGCTACATTTTTATTATTTGTGTTTGATAAGAAAAAAAACTAAGATTTAAATAGTTGGGCCAACTGAAGTGGGAAGGGGCTCGTATATGTCTGGCATTTAACTTTCATTATATATTTATTGTAAATGTTTGCTTTATATTTTTATCTAGAGGTTAAAGGTATTGATGCTTGACAATGGCAAAATTCTTATATTATTTTTTTCTGCAACCTGTTGTACGTTCGTACTTTCCGCTTATTCAATTATTGTCTATATTTTTTAATTGCTTTCTTTATTTTTAATTTATTTTGGTTTTTATGGTATGCTTATGTTTGTATTATTGTCCTGTAATCGGGAGACTATGGGGCAATAAAGTTTATTATTATTGTGGTATAACGGTACTTTCAGAGAAACTTTCCCTCGACTTTGAAGGGTCGTACGGAGTAAAATGGAGGTAAAACTTGACGCGACTTACAATAATTATTTTAAGCCATTTGTGTGGTGTCGTTAGCTCTTCCACATCATAAGCTACGTGCTTAGCTAGAGAAGTGCGGACGTTACGGTCTCATTTTATAAGCCTTCTGTGGCCTTTGGATCGCTTTAAATCGTGTTGGCGCGATGAGAAAATTTCATCAGCATCACTTGAAAAACGCCATCTCAATTTTAGGAGTAGATACACCATAAGAATGATGCGTGGCTCTTTCCATCATCAAACTGCAACTAAATTTTTTATTTCATTGTCATTTTTGGATTCAGCGCCCCAAAATTAACAAAGAAGTGCACTTTTCCCACAAGATACAATTAACAAACTAAAATTTGTTGTCCAGTGTTATTTATACTCTTCGCATCACTCCGCCCAGATTGTGTGAGAATAAAGTAACTGTTAGAATTCTTCCTAGTAATATGTCAGATAAAAAAAACTAGATGGTGACAATTTATTTATCTGAGTGAGTCTTCCGTTTTCAGTAGCTATGCCCTGATGGCAAGCGTAGAAATGGATATACAGTTACGTCGTACCAGTAGTCGTACATCTCTTTTTAGTTGCGTTCTGCCTAAATAAGCACAATTAACTGTCTCCGGTCTTGGCTTCGACTTCAGCTGGTCTTGTAGCAAGAAGTATGGTTGTACAGGGTCTATCCAAAGTAAAGGTTATGGTCGTGGTCAAATCTGCAAAATTTTAACTACCTATGTTTTCTTTTCATCAATATATACTAAGTGACATATAAATCCGAACACCCAGTTTAAATGGTTTTATTTTAATAAAATTTTGTATAAGTACTTAATGAAGCATAATAAGTAAATGATAAAAATTTCAAAATGATTGCACTGCTTTAAAGCCCTTTGACCTTTAATAATGTGTGGATGCACCCTGATGTGCTACGCATTATCCAACGCGCCTAGGCATGCTTCTGATCAGGTGGTCAATGTCCTCCTGTGGTATCTCATTCCAGGCAACCACCAACTCCTCTCGAAGTGCTTCTAGTGTCTGAGGAGGACGTTGCAAATTGAGCAATCTCCTACCCATCATATCCCACACGTGCTCAATTGGGGATAAGTCGGGAGATCTTGGTGGCCATGGTAACAATGTGACATCATTATGTTGAAAGAAGTCTATTGTGACTCTTGCAACATGTGGTCGGGCATTATCTTGTTGGAAAGTTGGATCTGCCAGGGTGTCAAGATAGGGTAAAAGATGGGGTTTTAGAACTTCGTGGATATAACGCTGCGCGTTCATGTTACCTCTGATGAAGATTAAAGGTGACCTGGAACCATAAGCTATAGCACCCCAAACCATAACTCCAACAGTGTGATGAACATGTCTTTCAACAAAAAACTGTGGATTCCTCCTTTCACCACGTCGCCTTCTAACCCTGGCACGACCATCGTGCATGCCTAAACAAAATCGAGACTCGTCACTAAAGACAATACTGTTCCATTCCTGATCCCAGAGTGACCGTTGTCTGCACCACTCAAGGCGATTACGTCGGTGTTCTCGAGTTAAAGGGAGGACCCAGTGTGGCCGGTATGAAAACAAGCCAAAACTTCTCATTCGTCGGTAAACACTTCGCATGCCAATAGGTCTTCCGTGTTCTGCAAACCATTCATTTGCAATGGACCTGGTTGTGGAGAAACGGTCCCTTAAGGCCAATAATCTTAGGCGGCGATCTTCACGGTCTGTTGTTCTACGGCGGCGTCCAGTGCCCCTTGCTCTTTGCGTACGGCCTTCTCGAAGCCATGCCTGACAACACCTAACCACAGTGTCTACACTTCTTTGCACTCTAACTGCAATTGCCCGAAAAGAAAGTCCAGCTTCCCGAAGTCGGCCCCTATCAAACTCACTAAGTTGACGAAATCGTACAGGTCTCCGTACTCTAGGCATCGTAACCGATCGTAAAGGATGTCAAGAACCAAAATCCGCCAACGTTGATTCTTTACTGCGGCTGAAATATTCATTTTTAGAGCGTTAGTGAATTAAAAAAAAGCAGTATAAAAACCGGAATGTCCAACTGATAAGGCTGAAAATTTTTTCACTTTTTATTTACAGTAAGATAAATACATTCACCAACTTTTATTAAAATGAAACCATTTAAACTGGGTGTTCGGATTTATATGTCACTTAGTACATTAACCTATATGCCCAGATATGCAGGTGGTCAGTCTTGAGTGGTTTTTTTATTATCAGAACCCTTAAGTAGGTTATATCTCTTAGAATGACATATCCGAGTGTGTAATAAAAAGTACGACTTAAAAAAATATTTTTGATGTGGGGCAAAATTAGGACACCCTGTATAATTGGGAGTATTTTAGACATGTGCCGTCGTGTACATGTATAATAACCGATAAGTATATTACTGTTTAGGAGCAATACTCTACTCCCGCACCATGTATATCATATCATATATTCATAGGAATTAAGAGCCCATGAGAACTTTTTGATCACGATGCTCTGAAGAGCTTATTCCCAAAGATTGAACGGGATTCACCGGGAACTGATTTCCCCACTCCTTTAAGACGTTCCGGAGTTTTTTCTTAAAATGAACTCGAGAATCACTCCTTTAAACATTGAAGGTTACTGTTGAAACGCCTTGTATAGGCAGTCCTTTTATTACTAACGGCACATATCAACATATTCATAAAGCATCTCCGAGAACATGCCCGGCGTTTTAAATTTTTATTTACCATTTCGCGTATGCCTCAGGTGTCGACACTTTATGACATGCTTATCGATAGACAATAATAAAGACCTTACGTATCGCTGTTTCTACATGATATTTGAACGTGTCTACAGAGCGAAATACAATCACTTCGCCAATACAACGAGCCAGGTTCTTATATTCTGGCGACATGTAACTTCTGTGAGGTCTCTGTACGTTGGACTGTAATCTTTTCGTCCACAGAAGATCCAAATTTCAAAGGACGCCGGGTTTCGAGATACGGTACTTTCCGCTCCAGAGGCAAGAACATTGTGAATCGAAATCAAAAATCGCATGTAAATTGTTTGGGATTGAATAAAAAACTAATTTAACTTCCTAAATTTGGAAATAAGATATAGTATAGTTTTTTCGTTGATACGTCTGACCTCTAATCCTTGTCCCTTCTGTAGCTTGGGAAGTACCGTTTAGATATTTTAGATAAATTTTGACATAGGGTTCCTACTATGACAAGAATGAAAAAACTTCATGGTTTAATGCTCATTTTTTTTTATTTCTTTTGATAGATAAACATTCGGACTTCTAACACCGGTTATTATTATGTAAATATTACACATAGGTCATACATGGATTTTGTTTATTTATATTTTTGTCAAGTTGGGATAGCTACGTAGGAAGCTGAGAGCCAGCCCTTGATATGCCGTGGAACATATTCTGAACCCACGCCCTGACGCTTAATACGTGGTATATCATGTCTCCCTCTATTGTTATTGCTATTACAATAGCTTGTACCCATACTTGTATTTTTCATAATATTTTACTTATCACTAATAACACTTAGACTTTTGGTGTACCTAAAGCTGCTAATAAATTTATATAGTTCTAAGTACTAATTCAATCTGCTTGACTCTATTTTTATATACTAGTAATTCATGGCACTCCCGTACCTTGACGTTTAACAGCCACTGTATGTCATTTTAATTCCTATTGCATTTGCATATTCTCCATCGTTAATGAAAAACGCCATACAGCTGTAAACCGGTGGAAATGCCGCTTTGCCTATCTCATCACTATTTAAATAGCAAAATAAATAATATTTTTGCAAGTTGTTTGCAAAAGTACCTACTCAAATAAACTTTATCTGTGGCTAAATAAAAATTGCATTTCCTGTTAGGCATACAGGAATATAATTCAGGGTTATTAACATTGCCTACGTATAAAGGTACGTTTCTATTTCAACAAATTGCACCGACTGCCATACGCAACACAGAGTACATACGAAATGTCAACGCGCAACGAATTATAAAATGAAAGTATTTAGAGTTGATATGATTCAATAAGATCAACATTTACTTAAATTAAACTGAAAAAGCTAATAGTAAGCATTGGTAGGGATGCACACGATATATCATTTTTTATCGATGTTTGCATGCGTTATTATACTTTTTCACAGTACCTTAAGTAAAAACATGGAAATTGTTAAATTAGGCATCGAAGTTCTGAGTAACGTGCCAAAATCACGTAACCCTTTTTTTACTATTTTGATCACTTACCAATAATTTGAATTTCTCTTTATTAATGATAGAAGACCGATTCCTAGCCCAAATCCTTTTCATTGATTTTCTTTTGGCGAATTTCATAATTTACTTAATCCTAAAAGTATGATTTCTCACTTATTATATATTTCTGTCTTAGCGACTCAGTAATGTGTTGAAGTCTTTTGGACACTATGCTATAATATTTTATCTTCATCTCAGAAATTTCCTCATAAAATTTCAATCGTCCCTCGTAGACATTATTTTGGGAAATAATACGGTCCTGAGTTCTACCCATAGGCAACCAGTGATGTTCTTTGTGTAGGTTCAGCTGCGGAACTTTTCTTGAAATTCGTGTGGGTGATCATTTTCCGGGGAAGGTGTATTGTCGGCCATTCAATTGATTTCGAGATATTTTATATTTGTCCACAATCACCAGTTTATGGAGTAGCACCATTTCTTATACCTACCTTACATTTACTTGTTTTGGTTTAGGTGCTACCACCTCCATTTTTTATGGGATTTTAACTTCTTCAGCGTGGAAAGGCATTGAGGAAAATCACCATTTGTACCCCTCCAGTTTTTTAGCTGTCTTGTAGCTGTTTGTAGCCGATTTTACTGGAAGTCACCCCTTTCCCTTAAAAGTAAAACCTCCACATCAGAATGGATATAGATACACGATTCATTCAAGTTATTGAGTAAGCATGAAACAAGAAAAGATCACCAGTCAGTTGTGAAAGTTTTACATTATTAATTGTAGGTTTTGTACCATCTGACATGATGAGCTATGCGAATGCCACCTCAACTCAGGTTATTAAGTACACGGTTAATTTTGATACCTTTGGGCGATGATTAGATCAGATAAATAAGAACTTCACAAGTCTTACTTATATGTTTCTGTTTTATATAACTCAAACTTGTTTGTCACTATTAACATAATATATTTTACTAAAGCATCGTCTAGTCGGAATGATTTAAGCGGAAATATTGAATATGTAAACCATAAATACTCTACTTTAATTGAACTCAACTGTGAAATGTCAAACCTCGTATTACATGTCCAGACAGCAGAACGCTGACATATAAAAAAGGGAAATATATCATAAGTTCAGAATTATACAGGGACATATTTTTACTATTCAGTGAATTTTTAAACTGATACATTTTGATATAATTCTCGTTGAGGAACTTTTGTTATAATATTGGTATGATCTGATATACGTAATATTCTTTTTATATTTGTGCAACGTAAACCTCAAGGTTTAACATTTTGACGAAAATAAAAAATAGCGTCAAGTAGATTGACTACTCTATACTTACTACGCCTTCGTTGAGGTTTCAGAGAAAAGAGATAAGTCAAGTAGTTTCAAAAGGCGAAATTGAATCATTATTAGGTAGGTTCACTTAGTTACGATGAATCTTCGACCTCTGCATCGAGCTGTACAGGCAACGCCAACGATTACAAAGTTATTTCGAATTATAAGCGCATTATACATCGGAAATTGATCATTTAAGTTTCCCTTTGTTACCGGGATCAAAACCTTCTTGATAATAGAATAGACTAATACTAAAGACGTAACATTTACGAGGGGGTACCAAAAAAAACGGAATTATTTTTTAAAAGCTATTTATTTTCAACTTTTTCACAAAGTAACCGTATCTCCTTCAAAATACTCTCCACTACAACTAACACACTTATCCCTCTGGTGCTTCCACTGCTCGAAACATTTTTTGAAGTATTCCTTAGAAATGTCTGACAGCTCTTCCCTCGTTTTTTTCTTGACCTCTTCAACGTCGTCAAAGCGGCGTCCTTTCATGCCCTTTTTCATCCGTGAAAATAAGAAAAAATCGCACATAGCCAGGCCAAGCGAATAAGGTGCGTGAGGCAGCGGAACCATGCCATTTTTGGCCAGAAACTGTCGAACAGAGATGGCTGTGTGCGCATGTGCATTATCGTGGTGGAAGAACCAGTCTCATGACTGCCGCAAATCGGCTCCAAATAGCACAAGCTCTCGAATTTTTCAACATTTCGTCGATTCAGGCAGTTGATGGACGTCCAGAGCGAAGTTTGTCATCAATCGACATATCGCCACTTATAAATCGAGAAAACCACTCGTACACCAGAGTTTTTCTCATAGCATTATCTTTGTAAGCTGTTTTCAAAAAAGCAAAATTTCACAGCTGCACGCTGCTCACTGAAGTTCGCCATCGTAAAAAACGAAACAAGCACAAAATAGCTCTAGCAAAAATGATGACTACAGAGAAACGAAACAAGCCAGATCGTTGACTCAGGTCTCACTGAACTGGTAATGAGTTGCTCTGTACGCCTCTAGGGGCAAAAATGTGTACTACACAAGCTCCGCCCACTGCAATGCTATTACGGTTATTTTTGGGTACCTCCTCGTATAACCCCTACAACCCTCAAGCCCCGAGTTTCAACCCCTACAAAAAAGATTTTGCAAAAACAATCAGAAGCGATTTGTATTTTATTTGTAAAATAATATAAGTGACATGATTTTACATGTCGTATAACGTATTTTGAAAAGTCTGCGCTCATGTTCAGAACGATATGCAACCATCGCATAGTGTTATTCTTAATGGGTCTCAATTGGTAGACGTTATTTTAGCTAAATATCTAAACAAAAGAAAATATTGTCTGTCTCAGCAAATTTTTAAATTCGACCCATCGAAACCTGACCGCGCGGCGGCGTGGCTTGCATTTGACCATATTCAATTAGTTAATGACACTGGCTTAACGGCTCATTGGGTTTCGATGGAAACGCAAGGGGAAGGAACCCTTTTAAAGTTCGTCAGTATCTAGTAGTAATTAAATAACGATAGGCAGACTAAACTGTGTCTGGGAAGCCCGATACCTTGATGACTTTCGCAAATTTACCTGCCTTTGGAGCCCGGATAACGTGTGCTGTTCGTCAGGTTGGAAGTCTTACAGTGATAGTGATGTGCTAGACTGATAGTGTTAAATTGAAATTACCAGAAGTGCAGTTTTAATGCGTATGAAAGGAAGTGTCAAAGTTTCTTATGGTTTCGAACGTGCTCGTCAGAAACATGTGTGTCACTCATTTTTTTTTGCTTTTTGACAAAGTCTAATATCAGTGACCACTGAACCAATTTTCTTCGAGAAACGATATGGTGAGGAATCATTGATCAAATTTTAAATAGGACATTGGGTAATTTTGGCAGTTGTTTTTTATCTCACGGGCAGAGATGAACTGTCTCTTATTAGGGACGTCATGACACAAAATAATGTACAAAGAATCGCAATAAACGTTTCGGAGATATTGCAATGCGAAGTTATTTTAAAAATGAAGTACATTTTATTTACTGAGATAAGATACATTCAAATAACATATCGTCGTTGTTTTGATGAAAACTACTATGTTTTTAGAAGTAGTTTTTACAAAATGACATAAAATATCTTTTAAATTTAAAAAATTGGTTTCGCTTCCACTCACATTCTATTTCTTATTATAAAACTCTTGTACATCAGACAAAATTTATCTACTGTGCACCTATACATGGTGATTCACAAGTCGTGACCAAAAATGAAACAGGACCGCATTCTTCTATGTAACATTTTTTCCTCGAGGGCTTCCACTATTTTTTTTCTAAACGCGCAATTTTTCTAATTTTACCTTCAATTTGCTACAAATAATTACTCTTGTGTTTTTTCTTAGAGTGCATTGTTTTCGTAAAAAAACAAGTTAGATAATCGAAGTTTTATTTCAATAAATGTTCAAAAAGACCACCATTCTGACGGATACATGTGCGACCTAAAAAAAATGGTACTAGCTATGATAACAACCGTATAACATATAACTTTGGCAAACCATCCCCCAAAAAACGTCAAGTAGGTATCAAGGCCACCTATTTTATTTTGAAACTAATTGTATCTCGGCTCTTCATGGATGATCTAATTTGTTTTATTTTTACCAAAACAGTTTCCGAAAAACAACTGTGGCGTGCTATTTTTATTTGGAAAAATAGTGCCACTAATCCCCTGTATCTCTGGCAGTGGTGCACGTTATTTTTAGGTAAAGACTTTTGAATGTGGATAATACTTAGGTAAATCCATATACCAAATTTTTGTTCATTCCAGTTGACGGTTTTGAAGATATTAAAAAAATGTATTTTTATTTTTAAACTTTCTTTTTAATGAATACCTTGAGAAAAAATGTTACATAGAAGACCCCCTTTAAAATTCGGTCCTTTGTATGATGTTTCATTTTTGGTCACGACTTGTGAATCACCCTGTATATGGTCCATGTCTAGACCAAAACAGGCCTAATCGTATTCAACGTGTACAGAACGCATGCATTCGATTCATATATGAGATTAAAACTTATGAGCACGATTCACTCAAATTAAAGGAATTAAATTGGCTAAATATGGAGAAAAGATTGCGCTTATATGCTCTCTGCTTATTTCGCAAAATATCTCTATCAAAAAGTATCATTTCGCGCAGATTTTCATAATGTTGACACGAGACATAAATATCTAATCCACCATTTCACAGGACAATTCTTTTTGAAAGAAGCATTGAATTTACTATTGCTAGATATTATAATTCTCTTTCTTTTCCACATACATGCAAGAAACTAATTTTGGATTACATTATGAACAATTCAAGTACTACAACTTCTATGTTTAATTTAGGCGACCCTACGTGTGTTTTTTGGTCTCTCCCCTTTGAGGTTCTCCCAATATCATTATTTTCTTTCTCATGTATGTGTAGAATGTACGTATATGATGGGAAAATAAAGAACATATTATTGAATTAAATGCCTACTCTAATAGACATTGAGGAGCATTTTATTTTAAAACGATTTCTACATTGTTGTCCAGGCCAGAGATGAAGAGTTGTAGGGGGTGGCGAGGGTATATCTCAATTTTTTTTTTGTAATTCTTCGCACCTATGTTAGACATATTTCACTCATTCACAAATTTCCCCGTATATGTTATTTGCCTTTAAAACTTAAATCTTGCAAATCTTGGTAAGTGTTTTGGTATTACTGCCGCGCCTGACTGCTCATCGGGATTCATATATACCAGACGTATCAGACTAATTCATCATTTATTTACAAGTATAACATCTCAATGAAACATAATGGTTATTTATTTGTTTCTTTACATTCTCTTTAAGGTTTAGGTAGGTTAGTAACCCTTGAAATGACGACGGATGGACAGAGTTAATCTACTTGACGCCATTTTTGCTTTGGTAGTGAGTAGTTATGAAACACTGAAAGGCTTATAAATCACTGAAATCGACACGACAAACTGTTGCATCGCGGTGATTGACCGAAAGTAGGTGATGCCTCACATCTCATGAAGAGTCCATTACCGGCTCCTTTTCTCTGATCAATTATTCTACTACTCAAAAGCAGTTTAAGTGTAGGAGTGTGAATCAAACAGCATTTCGTTCCAGTTACTAATGGTTTCACTTGTGTAATCGAGGAAGCTATATGAGATAAAAATTGCGTCAAGTAGATTAACTCTATACTTCCCACATCTTCGAGACAACTTCTCTAGGAGAATTTTCCATGTAGTGTAATGGCATCAAAAAGATGTATGTTTTGTCAGAACCCCTGGTGCACTGTTTGGGCTTTGTCTCATGTATTTCCAATAATCGCACACAAAAGAATTTGGAATCGTATCGATTATGTAACAGTCGATAAAATAAATACATAAAAGCCTGTGGCATGAATGAATAAAATGCAAATGGGTAATTAGATATAATATGAATGGTATAATTAAACAATTCTGATAACAAAAATACTAAATAGGAGCATTTGCGTAACTGATATTAGTTTTCGGTAATCAATTCGAAAATTAATATTGTGTAATATTTGTGATAAGTTAATTGACTGATAAAATTTTATTTATTGTTACTGTTATAGCTGATAAACACATGAGTAACTCTTGCAATGAACCCTGTCTGGCACTTTGAAAGACTTTAACAGTTGAATCTTCCACCTCAATGTTTTGCTAATGTACGCTACTGTTTTGTCGTAAAAGTAGCTGCATATATAAATGAGGTATTAGATATATGTATACATACAGTTCTTAATTCAGGCAACGTAATGCCAATTTTGGCAACTCCAGCCTATAAATATCAAAGCTATTAACATATTCATAGCCACTAAATAGAATAAATTTCCTTTAATGTACAACTCTATATTCCATCCAATATATGCGAAGGGGTTGCTAGTTATTAAGCTGTACACGTTGATTTGTCTGACAAAAAGCACGATAATACAGGGTGTTCCGTGAAGAAATGGACATAGGGAAATGATAGGTAGTATGGACCGAGATCTGAAAAATATAGCAACATTTGATATCACATATCGCTGTCACTATGGAATTATGATGATATTTTGTCCAATAAAAGCAATCTAGGAGTAATATATAACCAGTCGGAAAGTTAAAACATTCAGGATCAAACTTTGTTGTATTGTATCAAATCATTCTCTTTTCAGCTGAATATTGAAAGGTTTAACTATGTTCAAAAAATGAATGTTGCTTATCAACTAACATGATAGATCAATTGCGCCTCTTTTTGTTTGCCATCATTTCATTGCTGACGGAAAACCTAAATAATAGGCAACCAGTAATTTTAGGATACCACCAGGTGGCAACTAAATTTACTGTGAATTGTGGTCATCCCAAAAGAGCACTAGGCTGCCAAGTGCTGGACGTGTACCTATTATGTCGACAGAAGCGCCTTGATCATAATACGCTTTTCACTGATAGCCAAGATATAAATTTACAAATTTCCATCCCCTACAACACCTAAATCCAATTTTTAGCCCCTCTTTTGTGCATTTTATTGCGCATTTTTTCTTCAATTGTAACTTGTTAATAAATAATAGTACAGCTCTGAAATTTCATGTCATAATTACACTTTTCCAGTAGAATTGAGCGGACTTTTATTTACTTACTTTTATATTTATCGCATTTCCCCTTCGAAAAATCTTTGATTTCCTTGAAACCTCATTCTCCAGTAAATTAAATTTTCAATGACTGCAAAGATTTTTTGAGGAGAAAAGTGACAAGAAAACAGTAATCACCCGCTCAATTCTTCCGTAAAGGTGGAATATTCACATACATATTTAGAGCGTACTATTATTTGGTAACAAGTTGTGATTGAAGATGCATAAAAATGCACAAAAAAGAATTTTTTGACAAAACAGATCTGATAACAATGTTTTTCAGTTAAGTCATATATACGTACCCAATATTTTGGATTATTGTGCGAATGGTTTATAAATGTATCAGTATTTTCATTTCATCAACATTAATTACGTGTTTTATGTCACTTATTCTATGTACGGAAAGTATTTTCCTGCAAAATAGTTTTTTTGGTGTGGAGGTGAGTTCGTTTCCGATTTTTCCCTTTACGACATCTGTAGGTGAGTCTATGCATAATCTTAAAAACACGCCTCTATTTAATTACATTTATGCAACGAAGGATTATCTTCTTATATGGACATTTTTCGTCTCAACGAATGTAAAATTAATAGTCTATTATGCATAAATTTGACAATCCAATAGGTGCTTAAACGTGTTCATTATGTATATAGGCATTAGAAAGCTTGTATTTGTATAAATTATTTATAATAGTTGGTTGCACTTGTTATAACTAAGATTTAATATCTTCGAGTGAAATCACACAGCTTAATCCATTCTATAAAACCCAAAATCTATGTAATGTTATTGGAATTATGCAAATAGGTCATGTATAAATACTGCCCATTAGGATTTACACTTATTTTGGCTGTTTCAAGAACTAATATCATATAATATTAACAGATTTGATAAAGTGGTTCGATTTGCCTGCTAATCCACTTTAATGTGGTGGGTGAATCAAGGTGAATTATTATACAGGGAGATGTTCGTTAATGATATGCGCATACTTAAGGGTGTGAATCTACATGAAAAATTAATGTTAGTTTGCTTTATAAACTGTGGTCCAAAAATGTTTCCTTACAAAAACTCGGGTTGTTGAAGTTTTAGGAAAAAAATGGAATTTTATTAATATTTTCAGAGCCAGATATTTCACTGATATTTAGTACGTAGTGAAAGTTAATAAAGTTGCATATTTTTCAATGCAAAAATAATTTTTAGCTTTAACAGTGGCGTGCGTACGGGTATTGACTTCGATATTTTTTAATAAAAAAATGGTACGCCAATAGTTTTTTGCCAAATAAAAATTATTTTTGAATTCCCCGTTCAATTGTAAACAAATGATCTTTCTTGAATTGTTTTCGTTCGATGGGCCATTTTTGAGTAACAAAATAAAAACCGTTTTGTTGTCTAACTTGCAAAATTTGCCTCCTAATGTAACTTCAGATTCAGCCAATGGATCAAGGAGTTTTAGAAAATTTAGAACGCAAGTACAGACGTTTGTTATAAGAGCAAATTTTAGATCAAGTTGACAATGGTTGTAACCTGGTTAATTGTTTAAAAGAGATTAACTTCAAGAATGTGGCAGAAGCATGGAGCCGAGTAAAAAATTCTACTCTTCAAAAATCTTGATCGACAATAATTAAGCAAGAAATAAGCCTTGTGCAGACTATGAGAATAACAACGAACATTTACATGAGCTCGTTGTGAAAATCTTACCCAAGCAGATGTTGGTGAGTCGATAAATGGTGGAAGAATTGACTGATACAGAACTAATAAAACCTGTTTGTAACAATGGCGATGAGACAGTTTTAAGTGATGCTAGTGACAATGAGACAGAAATCTCTGCCAAAATATCACATTCTGAGAGATTAGAAGCTCTACAAAAGGCGTTGACTTACGTCGAACAACAAGAAAATGCGACAGCAGCTAATGTGCTACTTATCAAACATTGGAGGGATATTGCTGCCGAAAATAGGAACAATGCAAAACGTGTACAAATTAAAATTACTTCCTTTGTTACTAAATACTCGTAAATATGTATGTTAGTATCCACATATTTATATTTTACGTAACTTTATATAGGTATATACTCACTTAACACACGCATTTACTTTTTTCAATAAAAGCATTATGAGTCATTATTTCCGTATTATCCGAAATTTCGATTATCCGAAAGCACTTGGGTCCACATTATTTCGGATGATCGGGGTCCTACTGTAGTAAATACTGTAACAAATGGCGTCGAGTAGGTTGATTGTGTACTTTTAACAAATCGCTATCAGTTCAAAAGTTAGCCCATTTTAAGAAAGGGTCAACTAGGAACAGGTATAACAAAGTAATTACATGGATGGAGTCGGCCGAATCAGCTCGTACATTTAGTCCCCAGTCACTCCTTCCTCCTTACAACCCCCCCCCCCTCTCCCGAATGATTTGCTCATATTTTCTTTCAAACATAATCAAGACCGTCCGAGACGTCAAAAAACGAAGTTTGGTCGATTGTTATTTTTTTCGTTTTTGGCATTATTCTCCGCCGCCACTAGACCAATTTTCAACACAGCATTTTGGTCCCTGGGACGTTAGTAATTTTATCAAAATCCGAGCTTAGAAAATCAAAAAATTAGCGGTCAGCCCGACAGATAGAGCAAATGAGTGACATGGTTTGTCGTGATGTGATACTTATAAGAGCCAAAAAACACAGTATCTCTTTGTCGAAATTTTCCACGTTTACATTACCCCTCGCCCCAGTAGGAAGTAAAACAAATAAAAACAGGTAAGAGATAATTTGGAAGGTGAAAGTTAAGTGTACCATCAACCGTTATCTTTTTTATCAGTTTTCACGTTTATTTTCAGTAAGATGTCGTTTGTTAAATGGATAAACATAACAAATGAACTTTTGTAAATGTTCTAAGTTTCAACACATACTAATCTTGTTTACCTTCTTGTCGTGATTAGAGACAGAACTGTTATAATAAATGCCCATTGTAGCATAAGGTAGGTAAACGTGTTGTGTACATATTTCTCTAATTACAAAACAAACTCTAATGGTTAGTAAATAAAATATGAACATTAATGGCTGTGTAGACCATGCCAAATTATGGTAGCATAGATAACTGTATTTAGAAAATGAAACAACATGTTGCGTTCTTTATGTTGGACGGCCTATTCTATTGCTATAACAATATTAGACATCACTAATCTACAAAACAATAATATTTTATCCTAATATGCCAATAAGTTATTGAAAAAATAGATCTCTACGTATACAAGGTGTTTTCAAAAATGAATCTTTTGCTAACAGTATTTCGGGAGACGTTTAATTTGTCGATTTGGTGTCAACTGGCCACCAAGGTCACCGGATTTAACGGCTCCTGACTCTCCTTTATGGAAATTTTTAAAAAATAGGGTTTATGGGAAATTGTCGGATATTATTTTTGATACATAATTTCTAAGTTTCAATAAAAGATTAAGATGAAAAAATGGACGTATTTTGTTTCAATATTCAAGATTCATATCGGCCACCCTGTATTGTGTCAAGTGGCTAAAGGGACGGAAGGGTGAGAGGCCCTCGTAGAACTGTGTGAGCGATTCAGCGCTCAAATGAATGGTATTTCAATCCCGCAGCTATTTATTATGTGTATGTATTTCCAATAACTTGAATTATACGCGTATTTTTTTCTCTGTAATAAGTTGACTAATTCAAGACTTATCCTTTAACGAATCTAAAAACATCTTTGCTTCGATGATTTTAAAATACTACCACAAAATCACTGTCTCTAGGTAGTAGATATTCAATCCTCTTCTCATAGGTTACCAAATTGTTACATTTACGTTCAGCAATCATCAGATTTTGCCTATCTATTACATGTCCCAATTGAAAAATTGTATAATGATTTTGGATGACCCTCAGATTCTCCTAGACCTAAACTTAACCATCCGTATGCTTCTGTTACCAACCGACGACCTAGTTGTTTTACTGATAAAATATATTTCAGTTTTTTTCATCATATATCTTCAAAAATTGTCAAAAGACAAAATAGTCTAAAGATCCCGCCTGTTGACTTTTTCGAACACTGCAGACAGGTGCATTAGCTGATTGCGTACGAATCCGATATAATCGCTTCTATGATAGCAATTTTTTCATGAAACCCGATTAGTCGAAATCCTTATGCCATCATCTAGAAAAAATATACGGAAGCTTGGAGATGTATTTGTAGCAGATGTTGCTTGTTATGTTAAGGTTACGTTAATGATCTTTCAGAGGGTATAATAACTATTCCGATTTCGATTTATTGCAACATCCTTATTTTTCCAGATGTTAAACACTGAATGAGTTTGTTTGACTGACACGACATCTGACGAGATGCATTTGTGACATTTTGCAGTGTTTTTCTACATCTTCTCGCGTTTATACCACTTCTTTTGTTAGATGATTTCTGTAGTTTTATTATTTCGGTTTAGAATTCCACATGTTGTAACATGTTGTTCCCACGATCATCGTTTTCGAAAAAAAAAAAAATGTAGGCGTTAAAAATTGGGGAGAAGGGATTGTAGGTGGTGTATATGCAACTTGTTTAAATGGAGATGTACCTGTAGGGATATCACTGAAAAGGTAATTTTTTTTCCGGTGCAGCCCTAGACAACTCTCTTGCTTTTTTGTAACATATTTTATGACATTAAAGCATAGATTTTGTCGTTTTCATTAGGGTCCTGGCCTGTTACTTTTAAAAAAGTAAAGTATCCTACTCATTGTAAGATCCGCCGTGTGGCGACAGCCTTAGTCATTCTGCATAGAAACCTAAACACATGGAGGAAATCCTGGTTCTTTTATCCCCTGTCGCTTCTTCTTTACCTTGTACACACAAATCTTTATATATTCTGTTGCACTGAAAGGAGTTCCCCGGTTCGTTATAAGCACACAGCACGGGTTGAATGACAAATAAAAATGGATGAATTCGTCCGTCACTGCTTATACATATTTTGGAAGATCCAAATATATATAAAAAAGGGTGGTGTATTTTGTTCTCAGTGTAATTTGCGTGTGGAGTTATCAATACTCGAAAATAGATGATTGGGCCGTATACAGCAGATATATGTATAACTCATATTAGCAATGTTAAGTATGCAAGATAAGTAAATTTTGATTAATCGATGTATGAATGTGATGATCCTATTGTAGCAATTTATTTTGGACACTGTGTATGTATAGAGTTTAGGCTTGACTCACAGTGGACATGGTGGATTAAAATTCTGAAGCGTAAATGACATTTGTTTAATAATTTTAATCCGAAATTTGCATAATTTGGCAACAGAGCTCCCTGTATTTGTAATCATTGAAATTCTGCGTTGTTTGATGCTAATCCATTTATGAAAAAGCACCATTTCCACCAGTCGTTTCAGTGTCAGCCAGTTAATGGATATTCCATCATTACCATGTAAATAATGCATTTGATTCTGGGCTGTGGAATCAAATTGACACTCGTTTAGTAGACGCTTTGTGTTGCTAATTTCTAGTATTTATTTATGGAAAAATTATGAAAATACAAGGTATTTCATAAAAACACTTTCGAATATTCGTCATGCATTCTGTAAAGAACTTTTGATTTCCTTGAATTAATAAAAAAACACCCTGTAAAATGGCCATACTACATACGTCGTACGTATAGATGCGACAATTTCTGGTGGTCTCAACTATTTAACAACTTTCCTACCATGGGCGATTGCACAAATGTTGCAAGATTTTCGATCATTTTTGATAAATTCACACACTTTTTCGACGGTTTCTGGTGTAATAACAAATTTTGGCTGGCCAGCCTGTTCGTCGTCTTCCAGCGACTCACGATCCTCTTTGAACCGTGTTAACAACTCGTGGACTCGGCTACGAGATAAACAATCATCTCCATACACTTGCATCAACATCTGATGAGTTTTTAACACAAAACTTAATATTGTCTGTTTGTTCGATGCTCATTTTTCGACCGAAGCTAAAAAGGTACTGTCACTGTCAAGTGGTTCGATTGTCATGAAATCAATTTTATGGAGGTCTGCATTGAAAAATCATGATTTCTATGAATGTTTCTTTCCATCTAATACGTTTTTCTTTTGTTGCAGGACCAGAATGATGGAAAAATGATCGTCTAACCGGAACCGGCCATCATTCAAACATGTTCACAAGTGCCTTGACGTGCTTTCCCAGGATCTGCTATCATCTTTTACCCTTCGTACTTCTACGATTCTTCCTTCTCCTGCAGTTCTGCAAAGGATGGGTGCCAGATCAAAGCACAAAACTGACGTTTCCGATGACCAGGGTACCTAGCATTAGCTTTAAAGGAAATTCATCTTCCATAGATTATTTTAATGTCTTGTATCAAGACGATAACTCCATATTATTGGGAGGAAGGAACCAAATATATAATCTATCACTGTCAGATTTTTCCCAAAGACGTGATGCCACGATATATTGGCCGTCATCGGAAGCACATGGACAACTGTGCAATCTGAAGGGAAAGACCGAAGATGATTGCCAGAACTACATTAGGATATTTTTCTACACGGCTCCAGAGAAGTTTCTCGTCTGTGGAACCAACTCTTACAAACCTCTATGCAGGATTTTATATAGAAAGGTAAGATTTAGATTTTAAATTTTATTTCGACTTCTGCAAATAACGGGGTAAGGAAATTAAAAAATTACTACCAGGAAACATTGTCATTATTTCGAAATGAGTTTTCTATCTCATAATTTCATGTCCATTTTTTTAATTGTTTTGCATTTTCTACACAGTGTGTTTACAGAAAACAAAATGTATTTTAACAATTTTTTGTCGCAACGTTGAAAAAGGCGTGCTCGCACCATGATTTTTTCGTAGTCAACAGTTAGATGGACTAGTTCATCGATTACGCGCTAAAAACTCACCCTGTATACGAATAAAAACATGCAGAGTTCCTCTTTATCAACACATTACGTAAGTGCAACTGGTTACATGCGAATATCTGGTGAAAGTCACCTGTGTATGGGAAAGTTGCAGCGGACTTCAGGGTTTAAAATAATGTATGCAGGTTTTTTATATGCTCAGATAGCGCTGATAGATTAGGACCGAGATATGAATATTCCAACGGATTTCATAATATATTTTCAATTTTATATGTCTGCACTTGCTCTTGATTAACAAGCTTCTGATATCTAGATAACGCAACGTGATGTAAGATATTATTTACTTCAATTATGAACCTGCCAAAGTGGGTACCGCCGATTCATTGTATCATAGAACGTGAAAACAGTAGCACAGTTATATGAAATTAGCCTAAAGCGAGCCCCTGGTTCCACTGGCTCTGAAACTCTATCATTAGGTAACCAAGTTTTGAGTGCCAGTCGCACAAACCGGCTCCTTCACTTGCATGCCATTCTTTTGAAATCTCTACAAGGAAATCTGATGCAAGGAAATAGCATGTTTCTTAAATAGCTAAAGCAGAAAAAAAGTGTCAAAACCTATCATCTCATATAAATGTATTTAGCTTCCTTGTTTAAGAACAAAATCTTTATTGATGAAATTTTACTTACGGATTTAGCACCAATTTTGGAATCAGTGGTATGTAAGGTTTTTCGAAATCATCGTTTTAATAACTTTTGGCTATACTTTATAAAGGTGTAAATCAAATAATGCTCAACATTACACACTTAATGCACCAATATTTTAAAACGTACTTACTTTTGGATACTTTTTTAAATCAATAACAAAATGGGGGTCCACTTTGAGCACATTTCTCTAATTCTAGTAGCTTCGATACCCTAGATATATAGTCCTTTCACGGAAACAAAGCCGTTACGTCAGATTCAGTAAATTTGAATGCCAACCCTAATGCAAAATAGATCCTAAGTTGGTACGTACAGTTTGAATTTGCCGGGTACATTTATGTTGGTAACAGTTTTCTGTATTGTGACATTGTCAGGTAATTACACCAACGGCTGTTGTTTATTTGTCTTTTATTTCCTAGGATCTAGTAGTTTTAAGTAATGTGGCAACCATGTGCGTCACTGTCATTATTGGACGTTGTGACGTAACTGATTTGATTTAGTGGATATACTGTATTGCAATCAAGAAACGTCGACATGTTTTTCAGATTTGTTGTTGAGAACGTTCAACTTGCGTTTATACTTCTGTTGATTTGATTCTGTGATAATAGGCGTCTAATTAATTAAATTACGCGATCTTTTGTTTAGTTGTTCCAAACTGATGACGTGAGATACACATTTTTTTAGTGTGATACAATGTAGCGTGCATTTCAAAAAGGTTTCCCTCACACTATTGTTTGAAAGGCTCAAATAGGCAATACTGAAATTTTGATGATGAATTTGATCCATGAATATTTATTGTACTGCAGAAGTGGCAGTTGAAAATTTAATGATGACGGTTGGGCGCCATGTTGGAATATTTTGTAACTAGAATTTGGCGTCATATCGTACCTTACTGGAGATTTTCTTCCAACCGCCATCTTCAAATTTTGAACTGTCATTTATTCCACTGCTATTTTGAATTCATACATCCATAGAACCGTAAGTATATTTTTTCCTGATTTTGTCAACACAACTTCATCAACGTATGACTCGATAAGTGGCCATCTTGATTCTATATTAACCCCCTTGTTATTTTTAGGGGTGATATTTGTCGTAAGAACATTGCCATTACTTTTAGTCGTCCTGTATAATGTCATTTGTTAATCGTGGCTAATTCAAGGTCTGTTATTTTTTGCTATAAAAATGTGCCGCTTATTCTATTCTACAGGGTGTTATTAAAATACGTGACCAAACTTCAGGATTCTTTGTGTAATTTTAAGATGAAAAGTATATAAACATAGGTCCAAAAGTGCTTCATTTTTAAACTTTCTTTTAGAAAATGGGTTTTTCCTAAATATCAGGCGATTTTGTTCAAATTTAGCAGTGATATTAGGGGCAGTAAGCGCTAATTTTGCGCCAATTAGATTGAAATTATTAGGTCCATTGAGATCCCGAAAAACACCCAAACCAATATCTTAGACAACAAATTTGTGCGCCACTTACTTTTTCATTTTTTTTTTCGATTCGAGCAGCTAAACATACAATTTTTTGTCTCTTGTGTTTCTTCCATATCTCGCTTCGTTTGCGAGATAAAAAATTAAAAGCACTTCATTGCATATTTTTGATAATTGAGTCGTCTTTTAAATTCTTTTGCTCAGATTCTACCTGCTTTCGATGAAACAAATAAACATAAAATATTTTCATAACGTTATTATTTATTGTTGCAAAGTTTTGCTAGTGGCCTTGCACATTGGTAACGCTGGAAATTAGGAAAAATTCAACCGGAAAAACATCTTTTTGAAACTACACTTTTATTTGAATGAAAAAATTTAACAGTAAATAACACGAGACTTATAGTAGTTGCCAGAAATGCCCTCCTTTAACCTCAGTGGAAGCATTAGCTCGTCTCAACATTGATTGCCGAACTCATTGAAATATTCCTGGCGTATGTCTTATCTGATCACATGAATCTGGTATCGGTTGGGTGAATTCTCCTTTTTATATTAACTGGAATTTTGTAAACGAGAGACTTTAAATGCCCCCGAAAGAAAAAATCTAACGGATTCTAATCAGGTGACCTGAGTGGCCTTGACTGTGGACCTGCGCGCCTGATCCAGTTTTCTGCAAAAGTTGCATCCAAAAATTGGCGAGCTACTATGCTGAAGTGAGGTGCATGAAACATATTACTCCTCTTACTACCAGGGGGACATTTTGTAGCAGTTCAGGTAAAATAAATTCCAAAAAGATGACGATACTCTTGAACCATTTAATCTCGGGGGAGGTCCAAGCTTAAGTCTCCTAAAAACTCTTCAAATAATTACGATCATTACTTACGCACTGCTTTAAGTAAGTTATGTCAAAGTCAGATTTGTTTGAGTTGCAATTGTTTTTCTTTTCATGGCACTCTTTTTTTTGTTTGGCACTTTTAAAAAATTGCTGGTACAAATAATAATTATTACGTTATGCGATTATTTTATGTTATCTTGATTTATGGAAATTAGTTGTGCCAAAAAAATCAAGACATGTCTTTCGCCTAATGTTAATTACTTAATTAGTTTGGTAGCTTTAATGTTTTATTATGTTATTGTTTCAGGGACACGCAATTAAGTGCTTTTTATTTCTTTATCTCGCAAACGAAGCGAGATATGAAAGAAATTCAAGAAACAAAAAAGTTGTATTTTTTGCTGCTTAATTCGAAAAAAGTCAGTGACCCACAATTCTTTTTGTCGAAGATATTGGTTATTGTTTTCCGAGACACCCCTGACTTAATAATTTCAGTCTAATTGGGGATAAATTAGCCCCTTACTGCCTTTAATACCACTACTAAATTTAAACAAAGTCAAGACTGAAAGTTTATCAAGATATTAGGAAAAACATATTTTTAAAAAAATGTTTTACGGCCTGTATCTTGAGAACAAAGCATTTGTGGACCTATGTTTATATAAACTTTTCATCTTAAAATTACTGAAAAAACCACCTCCTGGAGTTTGGCCACGTACTTAAATAACGCCCTGTATAGTGGTAATATGATGCAATTGCGTCACCGGTAACATCCCTTTTCTGCTCAACGCGTTTCTTCAGTGATGCTAATCGCGTAAAACAGGTTTGGTCGGACATGCATATATCGAGGAACCCGATTGTGCACATGAGTGGAGGTTATTAGATAGTACCCGACTGATCTGGTTCTGCACGTCGCCGTTGCCCCCATACTTTCTTTATTATTTTATTTTTAATTTATTCCAAGCAGAGCACAAAGAACTGGTTCAAATTTACTGCTTCTTGGCCTAGCGTCGTCAACACAAAGGACGTGGCAAATAAATGTAGGGAAAATATGTGTGAGTTATGTCTAACAGGTGCATAGTATCACTGAGATCAGCACCTTCTTAATATTATATTTTAGACAGCTTCAAACCTGCAATTTTCAGCCTCTCCAAACAATGTGTGAAAATGAGCAGGAGTCTCTGAAACGTTGTAACTGAATCAGTTTTCAAAATCTACGACTACCTAAACGATAGAAGTATTAAAGTCGTAATAATATTCGGTTCACAAGTTTTCTGCATAACACCAGTGCGTGTTTCTCATTTATGCCGGTTTGTCAGTCCGTGTCTTTTGTATACTAAGTGACATATAAATCCGAACACCCAGTTTAAATGGTTTTATTTTAATAAAATTTTGTATAAGTACTTAATGAAGCATAATAAGTAAATGATAAAATTTCAAAATGATTGCACTGCTTTAAAGCCCTTTGACCTTTAATAATGTGTGGATGCACCCTGATGTGCTACGCATTCTCCAACGTGCCTAGGCATGCTTCTGATCAGGTGGTCAATGTCCTCCTGTGGTATCTCATTCCAGGCAACCACCAACTCCTCTCGAAGTGCTTCTAGAGTCTGAGGAGGACGTTGCAAATTGAGCAATCTCCTACCCATCATATCCCACATGTGCTCAATTGGGGATAAGTCGGGAGATCTTGGTGGCCATGGTAACAATGTGACATCATTATGTTGAAAGAAGTCTATTGTGACTCCAACATGTGGTCGGGCATTATCTTGTTGGAAAGTTGGATCTGCCAGGGTGTCAAGATAGGGTAAAAGATGGGGTTCTAGAACTTCGTGGATATAACGCTGCGCGTTCATGTTACCTCTGATGAAGATTAAAGGTGACCTGGAACCATAAGCTATAGCACCCCAAACCATAACTCCAACAGTGTGATGAACATGTCTTTCAATAAAAAACTGTGGATTCCTCCTTTCACCACGTCGCCTTCTAACCCTGACACGACCATCGTGCATGCCTAAACAAAATCGAGACTTGTCACTAAAGACAATACTGATCCATTCCTGATCCTAGAGTGACCGTTGTCTGCACCACTCAAGGCGATTAGGTCGGTGTTCTCGAGTTAAAGGGAGGACCCAGTGTGGCCGGTATGAAAACAAGCCAAAACTTCTCATTCATCGGTAAACACTTCGCATGCCAATAGGTCTTCCGTGTTCTGCAAACCATTCATTTGGAATGGACCTGGTAGTGGAGAAACGGTCCCTTAAGGCCAATAAGCTTAGGCGGCGATCTTCACGGTCTGTTGTTCTACGGCGGCGTCCAGTGCCCCTTGCTCTTTGCGTACGGCATTCTCGAAGCCATGCCTGACAACACCTAACCACAGTGTCTACACTTATTTGCACTCTAACTGCAATTGCCCGAAAAGAAAGTCCAGCTTCCCGAAGTCCCACTATACGGCCCCTATCAAACTAACTAAGTTGACGAAATCGTACAGGTCTCCGTACTCTAGGCATCGTAACCGATCGTAAACGATGTCAAGAACCAAAATCCGCCAACGTTGATTCTTTACTGCGGCTGAAATATTCATTTTTAGAGCGTTAGTGAATTAAAAAAAAAGCAGTATAAAAACCGGAATGTCCAACTGATAAGGCTGAACATTTTTTCACTTGTTATTTACAGTAAGATAAATACATTCACCAACTTTTATTAAAATAAAACCATTTAAACTGGGTGTTCGGATTTATATGTCACTTAGTATATATCAATACGTCATAAGTACTGAGTCGATCTACTTGACGAAATATTCAGAGAACCATCATAGTCTGAGTAAGACAAATTACGCAGTCATGAGTTGGAATCTTCGAAGTCAGTAAATTTCTAGGTGAGCACTCTGACTTGGGAGGTGGTGGCTCGTTATGTTGTGTATGGTTTGTCCAGAGTTATCTACCTCATTCGTAATCTAAAAGACGTAGTATCTGGCAAAGTGTTATTGACCAGTTATCATGCATATTTCCACTCCAAAATGGCCGATGCAATTTTGGCGTGGGGACACTATCCGTTACATGTCGGGCTTGAAATATAGAAATCCCTGCAAGGTTTAGTTTGTCAAATGGACGATACTGACTCTACCATGCACATATTTTGATGTGCTTGTTATAAGTGAAAGCCAATTGTAGCCTCTTCTCCACTCACAGTGGTTTTTACTGTTATGGATAGAGATAATATTTGCCCTAATAGCCATCGCCGTGACAAAATCAGAAACGGCTAAATTTTTTATGGTATTATATTTTCTAACGTGTTGCCAATGTCTGCCAAATCGCGGAGTATTGAAACTCAAAGACTGTCTAACAAAAAAGGTATTCTTCTGTATTGATGAGTATATGGCAAAATAACTTTAGTGATATGCTTTTGTAAATGATCTTATTATTTTTCATTTTAAGTCAGTCACGGGTTTCTGCATGTGTTAATGTTCATATTTATGTCTCTCTGATTTTTGCTCTTGTGTGTTTAAATTTATTATACTCACCGGCATTTGCGGCTGTGTCAATGTCCTTATTTATTTTACTGTTGTTTCGCTTTTGCGCTTTGTCTGTACGTCCGTATGTGTTATAGTTTATTATTCTTGAATTGTAATTGTTTTTTAAATGCCCTTCAAGGTAGATATTTCTTTTCAACATGTACCCTTTTGACGTCAGTAAACACATCTGTCTAGTAACACCATTGAATTATTATTATTATTAACGGCTAAGCGAAATGGGTGGTAAATTTAAGGATCATAAAATTCTTAAAAATATATGTGTAGATATAAAAATAGTCAAGACATCATTTGCAAAACGATAATGTCCAAGTATTGCTAAAATATAGAAATATGTAGCGGTGTGTCAGTGACGACACGACCGCAGACCAGTTGGAGTTTGTTACCCGTTGCACAGTCAGCAGTGGCCTCCAAGACGATGCATTTATTATGTATCAGACATTTAATCACTGAATTTCCCAGTTGTTGTTGGGATCAGAATCTGCTGAATGATAGAACGTCTTTGACTAATAGTAAAGACGTTACACTTAGAACCCCTACAAGCCTCAACCCCGAGTTTCAATCGCTTCAAAAAGAGCCTCTGAAACGTCAAGAAACGAATTTTCAGATTTTTTTCGTGTTTTTTTCCGCCAGCTCCGCCGCCACTAGACCGATTGTCAAGAACTGTAAATTTCATCAAAATTCGAAATTTTATCAAAATCTGAGCGGTACTTTTCAAGTTATAGGCAGCTATAAGATTAGCGGACAGACCGACGGAAATGTTTTTTCGTGTACAAGTCATATTACAGCCAAAAAACTAATATCTCGATTTTAAAATTTTTCGTGATTACAATACTTCCTCGCCAGTTTTGGCATACTAAGTAAAAAGAATTGACGGAAATGGCAGAGATGAGTTATCATCGTGTATAGATGTCACGGAACGCCCAAAAAACGTATTCAAAATTTCAAATTCTTTGTGCTCGCAATACTTTCTTATTGGGAAATGAAAGGTAATCCACGGGTATATATAAGTTTATAACAAAGAAAGTCATGTGTGGCAAGAGGCGCACAAGTTCAAAAGTAGTCAGTGTACCCATAAAATCAGTTAACTATTGAAGGCCGCTATAAATGCCGATGTTTTATTATTGATACAGGGCTGCTTTAAAGTGAGAAATGCATTCCTCATCTAATATCTTAACGGTATAGTTTTATAGGAGAGATATGCTATCGGTTAACATACTTAGTATGAAATAATTATATCTTTCGAATTATTGTTAACGCCCATTCTATAGGGGATCGATGGAATTTCGAAGTTTGCCTTAAAGGTCTGAGAAAAATCTGACATAAAAGAACATAATATATAGACTTTGAAGTTGAGTCATTAATTTTCAGATAATGATTGTAGAAGGAAGATAAACCAAAATATGTGTGTAAAATAAAAAAAAAATAAAAAAAATGTTTACCTTGTTTTATAAAGTATCCTCCCGACAAGTATTTCAGTGCGGACCTGTATTTGATCGTGAGGTCTTGGAGCACCGGCATGCCGTCGCCTGTGAGGTCTTAAGTCACCTGATTCACGAGCCCGTTGTACTACATTAACAAAGGCACGAGGGGTTGGTTGCACTCGATTGGGAAACCGATCCGCATAAACATGTGCCATTTTTTATTTCGTTTGAGCCACGCATCAGACACCACTATTCACTCACGCGTTACCGACTGACACTGACTGTATATAACGGAATAAAATAATTGTAAAAACATCGTTAGGGGACCTCGGTTGGCCGCGTGGGTCAGAGTGTCGTGCTACTGATCAGCCGGCCGGCCGGGTCGCGAGTTCGAATCTCGCCTTCGCCATGGATGTTGTGACGTCGTGTGTTTGTCCATAATTAGGTATATATATATATATACCAACCTAGTTTCTGGCTGCTGCATGGCCTGGTCCTAAAGCAAAAACAAAACATCGTTCCAAATTCTTTCGCTTTTTTGTTTCCGATGCGATGAACCGATAAGGCGGATTATATCCGTTGTTGCCAAACACGAGCACATAATATTATGATTGAGACAGGGCGGTACTCAAACTTCCAAAGGGCTATAACTTTGTTACTTTAATTTTACCAGAAAAATGGTAAAGGAAAAAAACATTTCTTTTGATCAGATCTACTCACTGTTAAAATAAATGACTCAACTTCGAAGTCACCCTGTATATAACGTAATATCATCTTGACTTTTCCTCTAAAGTTGACCGTTATCGAGTTACAAGAATATACAAAGTCTGGAAAACCCTGAACATCGCCTTATTAATTGTTCAAAAGCTCGGGTAAAAGTGACTATTTTTGAGATTACCAAGTGAATAAATCAGTATACAAATATTCTCTTGTCTGCACTTTCTACGCAACCCCGCATATGTTTTGGGCTCTGCACTACGGCTAGATATATGTATAAGGCGGACCGGTACGCCGGGCGGTGAGATGAGTATGCGGATCGAAATATATTTTATCATTCTAAATGGCAAATGTACGAAGAAATCTATGGTACATAAAATTACCGGGGTTGGGGGCGATTAAATATACTAACATTAAAAAAAAATTCATTTAAGGCAAACACTGTAAATTACATTCAACACATTCTTTCAACGGTTGTATTTTTCTGAAATTTTGATCAATTACACTAAGGGGACATGCATACAAAAAATTGTAGTAATATTCATTATTACTAGGTGTTCTTTTTTCTATGTCATTTAGATATTTGGCGTACGTGCATTTTGTTTAGTCTATATTAGATACAAATTATGATCTACCTTTTAACATATGTAAGTGATTTATGTTCTGTTTCTAGAACTTTCCGGTCATTATTTTGCAGTTTATATTAATGTATATACAGGAACTATGCGTAGGCTATATTTCTTGTATGTAATAGTAAATGTGTTTTAGTACCACATTAAAAAACGTTTAGTAGTTTGCTAATGAACTTACAGACTAAGTACGTTAAAAGCTGCTTGGGGTATAAAATTAAACCTCACGTTTTATACCTTCTCACTTTCTAGTATATCTAGCAACTTATCTTTATTATGCATATACCCATCACTTGATAACTCGCTATAGGATTCACGAAAATAGAGATGAAATATCACAAACCTGGTTGAAGTATCCTTTGAGATGTTATGAACATCTTGCAGCTATTCGAAATTACAAGTTAGGTTGAATGATTCGTACTTATATCAAATATTTTCAAATTCACTTTTGTGCTATATATATTTTTAGATGAAAATTAACCGGACAAAAAAAATTTTGTTCAAATTAAATTTTAAATAAAATTTGCATCAATTTCGTAATTTTTTTCGTCAAGTTGTATTTAATTTCATTGTGATCATTATCGACTGCCGATCTTGCAAAAAAATGAAAATGTTTGTTGTTATACAGGGTTGCAAAAGTTGTATTTTGCCCTAATTTTATGAACACCCTGTGTAAACATTGGATTACTGAATTTTGTATGAGAATTTTAAGTCTAAACTTTTCTCAACAGTTCTTGTTTTGATTCATGTCAATATCTCAATTATTGACGAATATATGCTGTGTTGAAGAAAATCATGCGAATCATAGCCATAAACAATTTAATTAAAAAAATTACAGTGACAACATCGGTAACCAAACTATGAGAATCATAACCATAAACAATTTAACTTAAAAAATTACGTATATTTATGTGTTCCTATTGAGTGATGACGAGGAAGGGTAGGGCAGCATAGCATAAAAAAATATGTTTCGGAAGTGGCTAGAACAATTTGAAGAGCGCCGTAACAATAAAAGGTCACCAAGAACACAACTGATCGCAATTTCTTTGTTATAGTTTTACCGATTTGAAAGATGCAATTAAAAACGCAATGCAGACTCACAGCAATAATTACCGTTAAACAATGAAATTCAATCCCATCCTACCTTTAAGGATGAGCAAGGCTGGGTTGATTTTTATACTTTCAGTATTATGTTGAAATTATAATAAGGATTTGCGTCGCTTTAAAATGCCTATTATTGCTGCATTGGCGTATCAACGCAGAATGAATATATATATATATATATATATATATATAGGTGAAAAATTAAAGCTTCCGCCTTTTGTTGGGTACTTCGACGAAATTTAAGCAAAGAGGACTCTTTATACTTTTTTAATTCTCTCTAGCTTTCAATGGACTTTGCCATCATCATCAGGAGCTGCAATTACAATGATAACAGTAGCAACAAAAGTGTAAAATGAATTTAAATTGAATCAACTTACAGTAGTATGTGAGGATGTTGCTAATTGTTGTTTTCGTATAGGATGAGGGAAACGTCCAGTAACATGGTGAGAGCTGGATACATGGTACAATGGTTAAAATTATATAAAATATGACAAGACAAGTTAAAGACAGATTAAAAATTATTTAGAAAACATTAGAGCATTACGTCGTGAAGCCACTTGATGATTGCACAAAATGGTGGTCATGGAATAATGAGTGAGATGAACCTTTGACAGAAGGCCGAAGGTTGTCAATGTCTGTGTTGAAAGATGGAACGAATTGTGGGCGTGTGCCAAAACGTTGTCAAATCACTTCAGATGATGTGATTTTCAGAATGTTATGTAAGAAATTGTTAAACCGACCAGAGGCAGTTGAATAAACTATATTTTAATTAATGGGAATTTTAAATTAACAATTATTAATAAATTGAGAGAAGAGAATTATTAGATTTTGAATGGAATGAAATTTGTTGGTGGAATCGGCCAAAACACAGATTATATTTATGGTTGTGAAAAGTCGAAATTTGGGGAGATATGTAAGTTCTCTAATTTTTCGCAGTTTAGCAAATATGAGTAAATGACACTCAGTTGTTTAATATCTGTCTTTTTGTTGATACAGTTGTTATTCATGAAAATGTGGGACATTTCCAGGAATAAACGTTTGGAAAGGTGTTTTTCTTTATCAAGAACTTTGATACTTGTGTAATTGGATGGATGGCCGAGTTCTGCCAAAGAGCGATTAATTTCGGCTGGTCGGAGTCCAGATCATCGATGACCTGATTCGGCACGAACACATCTCGTCAATAGCGGCAGCTGCTGGGAAAAAGCTAGGCTAAGAAGTACTTTTCTCCGCATGTCCTTCTCACTCTATACAAGGACCAGATAAGGCCTAGCCTCGAGTATTGCTCACACGTTTGGGGTGCTGCCACCCCGACTACATTATTTATGCTCGATGCTGTCAAGAGGAGGGCTGTCCGACTGATCGACGACCCTTCTCAACGGACGGTCTCGGGACTCTTTCGCAGCGGCGGGCCGTCGGCGATCTAGCTCTTCTTTTCTACCCCTACACCAATGGGCTTTGCACCTCAGAGTTCTCTCCCATGGTGACGCCACGCGATGTGCTTGCCAGGCGGACCCGCCTGGCCTTTTCGTCCCATCCTAACAGTGTCGAACTTCGTACATCTAGAACTGGCCGATACGACCTCTCCTTTGTCCAGAGGGTGTCGAGATTGTGGAACAATCTACAAGAGGAAGATTTTCCCAGTTCTACTAACCTTAGGCAGTTCAAAAATCGTATTAACAAAATTTCTTTGGGATTTAGGCTTCTATCTGTGCGGCTGCTTCGATATAAAAAAGTATTTGTCATCTGGAACGGGCTACCCTATGACGTTGTTAACAGTTTCAAGAATCGTTTCGACAGATGGATGCACGACGAACTCTAGTTTGCTTATGACACCAGCTTTATTTCTTTTCTGTGTTTAATTTCTAATCTCTGTTTGGAGTTTATAGCTTTTGCTTAACTCCTCTATTATGTATAATGACTATTCCAAACCAGGGATTTCCCTCTTCTCACTCCCCAATCTCAATCCGATCAATATCTTTGGAATGAATTTGATCGGGTAGTCGTAAAACAGTGTCCAACTCACAAAAAGTACTCTGAGGCAACGTAAAAAAGGGGCAGGAGCAGCTTGCAAATTGAAATATCTGTTGCCTGCCAAGAAATGCTATGGAACGGTACTGTTTTCAGCAGTATAAAACCGCGACTCTCGCGCCTGAAAGTCGTGATATTTATTCTAAAACATGCCATTTAAAATGAAGATGGGTAAGAGTTTTGTGTAATAATGTCAGCGTTTGACTCGGAGGTATAAACGGCCATTACAAATTATTTTACAGCATTGCATGAAACCGTTTTATTTCCTCTGATACATTCTATATCTGACCTTATTTGAAAGTTTTATTTTTGTCCCATACCCGCAATCTATATGATAATAATGGCAGAGTTTTTACACTGACATTTAGTTTCCGCAAAATCTATTAGCATAAGTGGTCGGGGCAGTTTATTTGTTGGAACAGTTACTCCCACGCAGCGTTGCTGCCTATACCCTATTCGTAGTCCATTCACGCCCCGGCACAACAAAGATGAAGCGCGGCGAAGCGGCAGCCGCCTAAACGTTGTAATAGCTATTGGTCAATCGGCCATAAAACGACGAACAAGTGCAGGATTCGACAGGATAGAACTCAGGCTCGAGGTATCGCCGGCACGCCGACGCCGGCAGTTGCTGTTCATATTCGGTGCATACATAGCAGATGAAACTGAGAATATTTCAGTCATGCTTCCTCTTCAGTGATGTCTCCTCCCTGAAAACGTGACAAGAAGGGACATTTTAATATTCAGGCAAAAGAAATTGTCCTTAACGTTTATTATAACAGCGAAATTTTAGAACATCCTGAAATGAAAATTCATGATATTGAAAGACCTGTGACTAACAAAACAGGCTTATGTCCTAAGACAATTTTCAACATTGTTAAAGAATATAAAAAAAATTGTCCCCATCACACAAGAGGCTGCATTACACGAAGCTGTTGGATACAGTTGATAAATTTGATCGGAATGCCATCAGACGGCAAAGGTCATCAATTTTTTGAGACGGCAAAGGCCATCAATTTTTTGAAAGGAAGGAACTTCCCAGCAAAGATTACAGAAGGTTAATAGTGATGAAGACTTACCTACTTTCAAAAGGACCACATTCTATAGTTTACTCAATGAACTTCATTTTGAGTATAGAAAACTGGGCAGAAATGGTATTTTGATGGACAGCCAAGAGATTATTTTATGGAGAAGAAATTATTTAAAATCAATAAAGAAATACCGTGACCAGGGCAGGAAGATTTATTACATCGATGAAACCTGGATAAATGCAGGACATACAAAACCTAAAATGAAATCAGCAAGACAAGTCTTTTTAGATGGACTAACCACTGGACTAAAGAATCCGTCAGGTACGTGTATCGAACCAATTCGTCATTTGTGTTGTAAAAATGGTGTCAAGTAGACTGAATCTATGAGCCCACGCTGAAAACTTAGCTACACTAATAATAATAATAATAATAATAATATTATTTATTCACTCAATGTACAAAGATAACAAACAATATGAGTAAATAAATATAAAATCAAAACAGGCCCAATAGAAGGCATCGCCTGTACATGGACCAATAATTTTAAGTTGCAACTGTAGAATGCAAATGACAAAAAAGGACAAAATTAGCTACAGTAGATTATGTATTTAGTTGATGTTCGTATTTATGAGTTTATGAATTTCAGTCCTAGATATAGAATGTAGCCACTTTTTTAAATTTCTTTTGAAACAATTTCCGAAACGTAAATCTTTTAAGTCTTTAGGTATAATTTCATAAAATGTAGGCGCTAAATAGAGATATGATCGCTGCATTATAGATTTATGCGGTTGAGGAACTACTGTGCCACGAATTTTGTACCTGGTATAATGATTATGTTTAATTTTTTGGTCGGTGTTTACAAATTTATGGTAGTGAGTGATACTGTGTAAGAAATAAAGCTGTCTTATATCATGCATTCGAACATCTGCGTATAATTTTTCAGTGGGATAAAGTTTCGGTTTTTTAAATATCATTTTTAGAATACTTTTTTGAAAAACATCTAAATTATAGATATGTGAGGATCATGCAGCTCCCCATGCTAATATACCATATGTGAGATGAGGCTCAATCAGTGCATGGTATAATGTTCGAAGATATTTTTCTGTCAATATATTCCCAAGGTATTTAATTTTGTAGGATACAAATCTAACTTTCTTTAAAATATAATTGACATGGATGTCCCATCGTAAGTGAGGATCCAAGACCACTCCATGGTATTTTATGTTGGGCACTCTATTAATTTGCATTTTTTGATCATTAATGTTGAAGGAGAAATTTGTGTAATTTGGCAGATGTCTAGCATAAGATCCAAATGGTAAAAAATGTGTTTTAGAGTAGTTAGTTAGCTATATCTGGTAGATTTGGAACCAACACCTGTTAAATACTCTACTTGTATTATTATCAGTTTTCTTGAATACCATATGAAATAATGATTTTCAGGAAAATAAAAACGATTTGTTATCTGACACATTGGCAGTGAAGGTGGCTTTGTGCCCACCGCTCTATGAGCATTTCAGTAAAAAAAAAACCGACCAACTACCATGAAGAAATGGAAGGGAGTTCATTTGAACGATGGTTTGAAGAAAAGCTCCCAAAACTTGACGACAATGCCGTCATTGTACTTGATAATGCTGCATACCACACTAGAAAACTAGAAAAAATTCCCACAATGTCCACAAGGCAGACGGAAATTCAAGAATGGCTCCTATCAAAAGACATTAGTTTCAATGAAAATATGGTTAAAGCAGAACTTATCCATCTAGTCAGGCAGCTCATATATAAATATAATATTAATGTTACGGACAAAATGGCTAAAAACCAAAATAAGTCGGTTTTAAGGCCCTTATCACTGCGAATTAAATCCCATTGAAATGCTTTGGAAAAATATAAAAAATGATGTGGCTTCAAACCATATAACACTCAAATTTTGTGACGTGAAAAATTTGTTTTATGAAGCTGTTAACAAACCATTGGGAAGATTGCATCCGTCACGTTCAAGAGATAATCGAAACGAAGATGTGGGGTATGGGCAATATTATTGATATTCAAATTGAACCTGTAAGAATTAATATTAACCATTCGGACGATGATTTAAGTACTTCCAGCGAATAAAGAATGAAAAGTATGTGCACTTCTTTCTATAAAAATAATCATTTATTTTGTTAGATTATTCCAAGACCATCGAGGAAAATACGAATCTCGCTCTTCGGCATGGTGTGCTTTGTCTGGGCGTCAATGCACCACGAATGGGGTATAGTTTAGTATATTTAAAGGAAGTGCCCAAAATTGAATCGAAGTATGATTTTAAAATCGTGTAACATTTACTTTGTAATATTTAGCATCATTTACATTACACCTTTATGAATTGTAGTTAAAAATTATTATTAAGCAAAAATCCACAGACCTTGATTTGGAGATTATGAATCCAAAACCGGAAGTAAAGAATTGGTTTGCCAGTAGTGCATTTTTGCGCTGAATAGCCTTTTAGAGACTTGAATTCCGAGTTGAATTCTCTGCCATTTGGTGTTGCAGTGTATAATCTCCAGAAAAATCGATGAATTGTTAATGTTGACTTCTGATTCATATTAGTACTAAATAGAAAATCATGCTGTTTGTCGACTAATAAAAAAAAACTAAATGATATATCTTTAAAACTTGACAAAAAAATACATATATGTAGAATTGGAAAATGAAATAAAATATGGGGGTGCTATTAAAAAAAATGGATTGATGCTCTGACAAATCTTAACGATCCTGTATTACAAAAATACGATAAAATAGAACTGATGTAAACTAAGAAACATATGCGATTAACGTTCTTTGTTTACGAATTCGTTTCTGAGAGAAAGGGGATCTACTAATATCCCAAACAGGAGGGAGCTTCTTGGATTTTAGAAATCGTTACTCGATGCATTTCTGATAATATTTTGTAACGTATTCGATACAAATTTACGTCAGCTCTTGGACTGTAACAGAACAAGCTTTGTCAACAGGACAAATAAAAACGACAAAGTGCATTATCAAAAATAACGCCGAGTACATAGGAGCAAAAAAATGTTAAATAATGGCTGACCTATTTAGTGCTGCAGCGACTATTCCATACAACCCACGGGCATTCATAATAAAGTAGGTGGTATATTCAGTTTAGATCTTAAGAGAGGCGTTTAAATATATACAGTATGTTATTACGAGCTTTATACAGCTTAAGCCTGAACACCTACTCGTCACACTACTTAGATGAGCATTAGATCATTCTATCCAGTGGCGTATATAGAACTTGGGTTCCGGTGGGAGGAGGGGGCACATTCATGGCAGGCCACAAGAAACATTGGAGCGAATATCATATTACCCGTAAAAAAATGACGACTCGCTTATTTCTGATTTTCTGAGAGAATTTACATACATATACACATTTCACAGTAAAAACAATACATCTCTTATGATCTTTTTATACCTCCCGAATTGGTGGCTTTTAAGAACTAGTGCATAAAATGAAGGGTCGGCCGGAACAACGTTGTATGTAACAAAAAAGCTGAGTGGCCGGAATTAAGAAAAACAAATTTGAACCATTTTTTTCAAATGACTGCGTCTATATTTAGCCAGCACATTTAAGGAACAATAGTTATACATGGTTATTGTAATTCAAAAATGTGACACCTATTTTGCAGCTATGGGAACCATTTTTATGGAAAACGCATGTAACAAGGTTGTATGATCACGTTACTTACAACGTTGTTACAGGGAGGCTTTAAATGACTATAAGCAAAACAAGTATTTTCAGCAGTTCTATTTATTAAGGGAACCAAAGTACACAGTAACATATTTTTAATAACAAAAAAATACGTTCTAAGTTCATCAACGTGTTTCGAAACCAAAACTGAAACTTAAATAAATATTACTGGGTTGCAGTTAATTTCTCATAAAATGTTACATACTTAAGCGGAATATAATCACTCGTATCCTCAAGGTTTTTTAATTTTTCATGTTTGATTGGAAGAAGGTTGTGATACATTATAGGTAATTTTTCAGATGATATGATATCAGTGGCAAAAGTCATTGTTTCTCTTCTTTTACGATTGCTTATGGGAAATGAATTCCAGGGCTGCATAATATTATCAGATTTTCTCATCCTCAAACTAGCTGGAGAATCAGCGGTAAGTTGCAGCCACAATCCTTGTGTAATTTTAAATTTGGGGTATTTCCATATACAATATTCCAAAGCTGTTAAATTCTCAAAGAAGGCTTGGTGCATCCAGACAACTTTAAAAGGATTTTTAACTTTGGCTTTAGCAATGACATCGATTCACTGGAATGGTTCATAAACCATAGATATTCTTTTTTGTTTACGTACATACAACGTTGTTACGCGGAAGACTGAAATGGCGCGCTTTACAAATTCGCGATACAGTGATTGATGCGAGTAAACAGGTGGGTCTATGTTGTCAACGGGTCCCAATAGGTACATACTACGTTGTTTGACGGATATCTCATTTTATAGAAAAATCTTATATACAACGTTGTTCCGGCCGACCCTTCAAATGTTGTTTACTACCCGAAAAGCTTTAAAATGTCATCAGTATGTTTTTTCGAAGAAACTATACTTTATCTGAAGTCATTTGAAACACTGTGAAATACCGGGTGCGTTTTATATATCTATATTTAACACGCTCTGTTGCTGCAAAAATCGTCAAATTTCGCAGCAAATATCCGCCGTATAAGATCAAAGGCAGTTTCACCGGTCCACGTGGAGTAAAGCACGCCTATGCCTGGACATAGCCAATGAGGAAGCGTGTATTTCAGAGCTCCGAACAAGTGCAGGTGGCTACTGAAAATTGAAACAGTTTAGCCAATGCCGTGTAGCGGTGAATAAACATGTTTTCTTTAGTCTGTCCGTGTTTTTTCATAAATTTTATTAGTTTGTGTGTTTTTGACTTTTGAATACTCAGTTTACTTGTTGATTTAATTGTTGTGTTGATTGTTCTTGTGTGTCCTAAATATGGCTCTTTGGAGACCTTGGGAAAATGCTCCAAGCCACGAGGAGATGGTTGATGAACCTGGGCAGGCAGAATTCTTTCATAAAGATTTAGAGGAACAGACCCAAAGAGTAATCCTAAATATGTATGATTGTCTGAAAAACGAAAATCCAGATTCCTCGCAAAATCAAATTTTAAACAGAATTTGTATCCTGACAAAAATCAGTCGGTCTACCATTTATCGGGTTATAAAAAGGGGAGATGTAGTCAACCATTCCTTCCACAGAAAGCGCATAGAGCAAAAATTAAAAAGAATAGACGTGGGTTTTCAGGAAGATATTCGTCGTATAATATACGGATTTTATAAAGAAAATTTGGTGCCCACGTTGGAAATGATACGGGATAAATTAAAAGATTATCCTGAAGATTTTTATAATTACAAATGCTTAGACTTACTGCACTGTATTGTAAAACTGTGTGGTTTTCAATACAAAAAATTATATAAAAGAATGTGGATAGAGCAGCAGTTAATACCAAACATTTCCCCAAATTCAGTGATTATTATGGACAATGCGCCATACCATTCCCGACAGAAAAACAAAATTCCGAATACAGACACAAAAAAATAAGACATTATTGATTTTATGAAGGATAAGGGAATGGAAATACCACAAAAATCAACCAAAGCCATATTATTGGATCTTATTTAAAGACAAAAATTTGAAAAAGAGTATTTTGTTGACAATCTGCTTCAGCAAAATGGCCATGAAGTATTACGTCTACCTCCCTATTACTGCATTTTTAACCCGATTGAGTTGGTCTGGGCTGCTTTAAAAAAAAAGTAAGAAAACATTATCAGACCCCTCAATTAAGTGAATCGCTATTGGCCACAATAAGAGATGCAGTATCTCATATTGCTGCCACAGACCTATGAAAGCAGTGTTCTTGGCATATTATTGAAAAAGAAAATGAATATTGTGTTTTGCCTCCTGTAAATCCCGTTGTAATTCCTCTACAAGATGACTCTAGCGACAGCGCCGAAGGCGAGGATGATATATAAATACCTATAATGTAAGTCTTTATATACTTTTTTATATGTAAATATTTGCCTATGTCAAACGTTGGAATTCTGTAATTTTTCCATTTCTTAACTTTCAGTCAATATAAATTAAACTCCCTATATAAGTATTTTTTATACCAAATCAAAAAAATAAGAAGATAGTAAAATCCATTTATTGTGATATAAAATCATTATTATTATCGTTCTAAATAAATGACCGCACGCCTATGATACGTCATGAAATTACAAAGGACGCGCCGACCAAAGGTTTTTATGCTATTTCAAGTGACTTCAGATAATGTATACGTATAATTTTATTTTGGCAGTGGGAAGAATATTTTTGTGTGCATTTCAGAATGTTTGATGCGGCGTCATTCATAAATATTGGAGGAAAATTGATAAAAAGTATGCATCTATTGTTTTCTACGTCTTTATCTCCGTATGATACGCAATGAAGGCTTTGTTCGAACGACCATAATTCAAAAACAGTTTTATGCAGTGACATTTTGTCGATTTTATATTTCCGTAGATTCTCTCTAACGTGACCATATTTTGAAAAGGACTGTCGACAAATTACAAATGCTAAAAACAGCAACATATCCCTATAAAATGTCTGACTAGTCCCGTTCTGATAATTTGTTTTGATTGCAAATATAATTTACGTTTTGCTGATTCTAGTTTTCATAAATACTGAAAGACTGTGTCTAATCATGGCACGTGTAAACGTTCCTCTTAATTCTCGGCATTCACTGTACTGATATAGTGTCATTAAGTATGTTAATTTTAATAGATATACTTTTTTAGAAAACGGATTTGCGATTTGTGGTTTCAGTTCTGTGACTCATCCTGAAGACTCAACAGGTGCGACAGCTTTTAGCTTTTGGTCTGATGCCTCCGAAGAAAAAAACAACCGTGAGAGACAATAAATTGTAGTTTTGCTGAAATCGCCGACTTATTTTAATCCGAATTTATGAGCCGTGTTATTTTTTCAGGTGGTTCAAATATTAGTAAAATTGCTAGAAATAATACGTCGTATACGGGCATACTTATTTATGTTGTTTGCCCATAGTTTTACCAGCGGAATCTTTTCATTGGGTCATCTGAGCCTAATGATCGGATATCAAAAAGCAAGAGAGCGGCAAGACAATCGTCAGCAGTGGCGTGCTATGTTATTTTCCTTTTCGGTACCATACTATAGCGTGAGCCTTGCTTCATAACACTCACGATCGGTAATATCGGTATGAAACACTATTTATTTTCAAACGTTTCTACGAAAGTCGGCAGCAAGGCATATGGTGTGCACTAATCATCACGTGTTTTCGATAGCGCCAAGATGACTGGAAACCGATAGAGAGGGGGAGTTGTGAAGCCAAAAGAATCTATTATAGTCCTTGTCTCAGAAATGTATTTCACGTTCTGCGCATGTGAACATCTCTGATGTTTGCATCTCTCTGTTGCTTCGTCATGAACGTAAAATGTAGTTCAGACGGGTTTCAAGCAGAAGTTTGATTATTATTGATAGACCAACAAAGTATGGCATGGTGAGTTAAAATCATCAGGTAATTTGATCAAAATAAAGCATGCGGCAGGTTATGTTGACATTTTTCACATGTACGCTCAGAAGCTCTTATGCGAACAACATTCCCAAGAGCCACGCCCTCCTTGCCGACAGCGTTGGCTTCAGACGAAATCATCTCTCAGATTACCCTCTTGATTCCAGGCTTCTTGGATAGCGTTGTTCGGCTTCAGGGACTGAACAGAATAATTGTGAATCGTGACCGTGTGAGCAATCCACGGCCCTCTCTGGTCACGAATACAAATTTGAAAGCGTGCCACGCTGTCGTCTTCTTGTCCCATGACAAAGTAGCATTGTATACTGAATGACATACAAAATGCAACACCGACTAGCAGTGCTGTAATTTTGAGCATACTTTTACAAGTTTTAGCTTTACTGATAAATAGAATAGCAAATATATTTACAAGTTCTTATCAAAATTCAATAGATAATTCTGGGTGTTTTATATGTCACTTAGTATACGAGGAGGTACCCAAAAATAACCGTAATAGCATTGCAGTGGGCGGAGCTTGTAGTACACATTTCTGCCCCTAGAGGCGTACAGCGCAACTGATTACCAGTTCAGTGCCACCTGAGTTGTCGATTTGGCTTGTTTCGTTCTGTAGTCATTATTTTTACTAGAGCTGTTAGGTGCTTGTTTCGCTTTTTACGATGGCAAAATTTTATGCTATGGGAAAAACTCAGGTGTACAAAGATTTAAAAATGGCGACATGTCGATTGATGACAAACCTCGCTCTGGACTGGTCGAATCGACGAAAAGGTTGAAAAAATTCGAGAGCTTTAGCTATACTAAGTGACATATAAATCCGAAAAAATTTTCAGCCTTATCAGTTGGACATTCCGGTTTTTATACTGCTTTTGTTTAATTCAACAACGCTCTAAAAATGAATATTTCAGCCGCAGTAAAGAATCAACGTTGGCGGATTTTGGTTCTTGACATCCTTTACGATCGGTTACGATGCCTAGAGTACGGAGACCTGTACGATTTCGTCAACTTAATGAGTTTGATAGGGGCCATATAGTGGGACTTCGGGAAGCTGGACTTTCTTTTCGGACAATTGCAGTTAGAGTGCAAAGAAGTGTAAACACTGTGGTTAGGCATGGCTTCGAGAAGGCCGTACGCAAAGAGCAAGGGGCACTGGACGCCGCCGAAGAACAACAGACCGTGAAGATCGCCGCCTAAGATTATTGGCCTTGAGGGACCGTTTCTCCACTACCAGGTCCATTGCAAATGAATGGTTTGCAGAACACGGAAGACCTATTGGCATGCGAAGTGTTTACCGACGAATGAGAAGTTTTGGCTTGTTTTCATACCGACCACACTGGGTCCTCCCTTTAACTCGAGAACACCGACGTAATCGCCTTGAGTGGTGCAGACAACGGTCACTCTGGGATCAGGAATGGAACAGTATTGTCTTTAGTGACGAGTCTCGATTTTGTTTAGGCATGCGCGATGGTCGTGCCAGGGTTAGAAGGCGACGTGGTGAAAGGAGGAATCCACAGTTTTTTGTTGAAAGACATGTTCATCACACTGTGGGAGTTATGGTTTGGGGTGCTATAGCTTATGGTTCCAGGTCACCTTTAATCTTCATCACAGGTAACATGAACGCGCAGCGTTATATCCACGAAGTTCTAGAACCCCATCTTTTAGCCTACCTTGACACCCTGGCAGATCCAACTTTCCAACAAGATAATGCCCGACCACATGTTGCAAGAGTCACAATAGACTTCTTTCAACATAATGATGTCACATTGTTACCATGGCCACCAAGATCTCCCGACTTATCCCCAATTGAGCACGTGTGGGATATGATGGGTCGGAGATTGCTCAATTTGCAACGTCCTCCTCAGACTCTAGAAGCACTTCGAGAGGTGTTGGTGGTTGCCTGGAATGAGATACCACAGGAGGACATTGACCACCTGATCAGAAACATGCCTAGGCGCGTTGGAGAATGCGTAGCACATCAGGGTGCATCCACACATTATTAAAGGTCAAAGGGCTTTAAATCAGTGCAATCTTTTTGAAATTTTTATCATTTACTTATTATGCTTCATTAAGTACTTATACAAAATTTTATTAAAATAAAACCATTTAAACCGGGTGTTCAGATTTATATGTCACTTAGTATATTTGGAGGTTTTAAGACGATTGCGAAACAGTGTTCAGCAAAAAAGACCCGATTTGTGGCACTCAGGAGACTGGTTCTTCCACCACGATAATGCACCTGCGCACACAGCCCTATTCGACGGTTTCTGGCTAAAAGTGGCATGGTTCCGCTGCCTCACGCACCTTATTCGCCTGACCTGGCTCCGTGCGACTTTTTCTTATTTCCACGGATGAACAGGGGCATGAAAGGACGTCGCTTTGACGACATTGAAGAGGTCAAGAAAAAAACGAGGGAGGAGCTGTCAGACATTTCTAAGGAAGACTTCAAAAAATGTTTCGAGCCGTGGACGCATCGGTGGGACAAGCGTATTAATTGTAGTGGACAAAATTTTGAAGGAGATAATGTTACTCTGTGAACAAGTTGAAGATAAATAGCTTTTAAAAAATTATTCTGTTTTTTTTTGGGTACCTCCTCGTATTTAGGAGATATTGTATGTTCCAACGAATCATCGAGAATGCAATTTCGCATTATTTGAATATTGTCGTTTTAAGATTTAAGAAACCAAAAAATAAGGCCTTAAGTGTCATTATGTCAATGAAAATTGTTATCACATCATTATAACGACCAGCTCTTAGACTAAAAGTCATGAATGAATGGAGAACACCTGTTCAATAGTTAATTCTTAGAACTATAAAAAAACAAGCGTGTATATCTTTCGTAAATTACATGCGAAATTTGCATTTACATTACGTGTATTATTTACAAGCCACTTCCTATTTGTTTGAATAAAGTTGGGAAGTTACTCAAATCTTTTTCACTGCAATACGAGTGGGAAAAATGACTGTCCTTGAGGCAAAAATGGGATGACAAGTCAGGTACTTGTTTTACGTCAGACGCTGTGTCTTAATGAGTATCTTCTCATTTCACGCCTTAATATTTAAATAGCGAACGAATTGTGGGTTGCAAAACCAACGGTGTCGTGCTAATGAAATAAATAAAATTCAATTATTTACTTCAACAGAAAATAAGCTCAGATAGCAGACCTTGGCAAAATAAAAACAATCTTATTTTTCATCCTAAACATTTCTAGTTCACAAGAATTGCATATGGACGTGCAGCATTGAATCAGAAGTTCTGGAGAAGAATATGCACTTAAAAGAAAAATAAATTTGTTACACAGGCTTCTGATATTTAGAGTTGTAAGTTATAGCTTTTTGTGTCAAGAACTTTCTATTACTACATAACGTAAATTTAGAACTGCGCGTTTCCTTTATGGAAAACATAACACTCGTACCCATATTTCATCCTCAAGAAAATGCGTAAAATTATGCAATGCTTTTCAGCAAGGTACCGCAAACACCAGTAATTTCTCTTCTATAATTGCAAACACTTCTTGGAATAGTGTGAGCTAAATATCCTGGTATCAACAGAACACCCACAACGTCAGCGTCAATCATAAATTTCAGTAATTCAGAAAACAACGCGTAAATTCGCAAAATGATGGCAATATTATTCCACCCGTCAAAATCGACTGCGTAGCCGAATTTTCTTCAAAACAATACGAAAAAGGTGACATTGAATTATTCTATCAAATTAAAATTTCTAATTTATTGCATATGATTACGTTGGCAAGGTTAATGGAAGAAAAAGTAAATACCGACTCGTATACATTTTTTGCTTTTTTACAAATGCATAAAAATAGACTGCTAAATTGAGGTGTGTATTAAAATGATTGTTATACAAAGAAATATCGATTTGCTTCTACTTCTCACGTCTACTGGCGAAACATTTCGAAATTGAGATATTATGTTTCTTGGGTGTTATATGACATGCGTATAACTTGATACGTACCACTCGGATTTTGATGGAATTTCAACACAAGGTTACTACTATGCCAAGGATGAAAAGGCTATTTAGTTTTTGAAAATCGGTATCCTCTTGGAGGGGATAAAAATTGTAGGTTGGAAGCTGTATGCCGTAAATGGTTGTAAATTTTTGCATATTTGGTGTATTACTAAGAAGATGCTGATCTTACTGATACTATTCACCTCTTATACATAATAAGTCCCACATATTTTCCCTACATCTGCTACGGAAAGAGAAATATGATAGATTTGCTTTATACAGGGTGTCCCAGAAGTCGACGTCAAGCCGAAACCGGGTGATACGCAAAGTCATAACAGGTATCAGAAAAATATTTTAAAAAATGTTATGTATGTGTTTTGAAAATTATAGGTCTTTGAAAAAAATATAGAAATTTCACACCCTACGGCAGTCTGTCAACTCCTGTTACTACAAATATTAACTTTTTTTGGATTTCATTTTTACAATGTAATGATGAATAATGTATCTTCAAACTGGTGTCTCAACCTTACTGCCAACTTTTCTCGTTCAGGAAAAATTGCCACTTATTTCCCAACCAAGTATTCCAAAGTAAAACTTTGCTCAACTTTAACTGGCTGTACTGGAAAAAAATGTACTACGAGAGTTTAGCAAGTAACCATAAAAGTTGGCGCATTTAATAAGGATTCCAAAATGGTATAACACTTAGAAGATTACTCGTTAACTTATGCACAATTTTTATTTGAAAAAAAACTGATAAAATTTTTCTAAATTTCCTAATTAAACAGCGATTGTGAAAACGCACAAGGACCCTTAAGGATAACTGTTTGCACAACAGTGGGTGTCAAAATGCTGCTGATGATGATTTACCTTTACAACAAATGCTCAAACTCAACTCAAACCACGTACAGCGTGTTCAAGCTCTTCTGCCCCGGGGTTATGAAACCCGAGTTGCTTTTTGTCGCACAATGTTAGAAAGACACAGGGAAGATCCACGGTTCTTTGAAAAAAATTTATGGTCAGATGAGACCACATTTAAGAAAGATGGGTACATGAACCTGCATAACTTACACGAGTGGCACGTAGCAAACCCACATTTGATGAGAGAAGATAAATCTCAATATCGCTTCAAGATAAACCATTGGACAGGAATTTTAAATGGTAAAATAATCGGTCCGTTTGAGTTCCCAGAGACTTTGACTGCTGAGGTTTATTTAGGTTTTTTGCAAAATCATTTAGAAAATTTATTGTAGGACGTAAAACTGAGTATTTACAGGGACATGTGGTTTCAGCATGATGGCTGCCCAGCGCACTATGCACTCTCAATGAGAGAGTATCTCGATCAAAACTTTCCTGGCAGATGGATAGGGCGGTCTGGTACAATACCGTGGCCAGCCCGGTCACCAGATTTGAATCCGTTAGATTTTTTTACTGGGGAACTGTAAAAGAAAAAGTGTATTTCAAGCCGATTCAAAATGTAGCTGAGCTACGGCAAAGACTATTGGAAGCAGCTGAGTTTGTTAATAACCGTGGATTCGCTCGTTTAATAACCCGATCTTTTTTAAGAAGATGTCGAGCGTGTATTGCGGCTGAAGGAAAACAGTTTGAGCATTTGCTGTAAAGGTAAAACATCATCAGCAGCATTTTGACACCCACTGTTGTGCAAACAGTTATACTTAAAGGTCCTTGTGCGTTTTCATAATCGCTGTTTAATTAGGAAATTTTGAAAAATTTTCATCAGTTTTTTTTTCAAATAAAAATTGTGCATAAGTTAACGAGTAGTCTTCTAAGTGTTATACCATTTTGGAATCGTTATTAAATGCGCCAACTTTTAAGGTTACTTGCCAAACTCTCGTAGTACATTTTTTTCAGTACAGCCAGTTAAAGCTGAGCAAAGTTTTACTTTGGAATATTTGGTTGGGAAATAAGTGGCAATTTTTCCTAAACGAGAAAAGTTGGCAGTAAGGTTGAGACACCAGTTTGAAGATACATTATTCATCATTACATTGTAAAAATGAAATCCAAAAAAAGTTAATATTTGTAGTAACAGGAGTTGACAGACTGCCGTAGGGTGTGAAATTTCTATATCTTTTTCAAAGACCTATAATTTTCAAAACACATACATAAAATTTTTTTAAATATTTTTCTGATAGCTGTTATGACTTTGCCTATCACCCGGTTTTGGCTTGACGTCGACTTCTGGGACACCCTGTATACTCCAGGTCGAACATTGATCGTACCTAAGTGAACCTACCTAATAACGATTCGATTTCGCCTTTTGAAACGATTTGACTGATCCATTTTCTTTGAAACCTCCAACGAAGACGTAGGAAGCGTAGAGTCAATCTACTTGACGCCATTTTTTTGAAGTTATCTGCTATCTTTAAAGTCCCGAACGTTGTTTACGTTGTGCTGTTTTTCAACATTGAATTAATGATGACATTAGTATGTTCGAAGTGTTAGACGAAGAAATTCAACGTACTAACATTTCTGTCGCTAACATAATTCTTCTAAATAAGGAAGTTCACGATTTTGCTTCGCTATAATAGGTATATTGTGAAGGTAAAACGTAGTTTTTTACGTAAAGTTTATACAAATGAACCTAATTTATGCAAATCTTGCTTGTGTTTGTACCAACGTACAGCCGATTTCCTTCTTATATGTACATGAAATCTTGAAACGCTCGCGTTTAAAGGTTTTGATTTGGAATAGTGACGGGAACAGCGTGCACCTCGTATGAGCTAAATGGATATATCTCTTATACTTGATAATAATAATGTTTTATTGCCCAACAGAAACTCCATTTACAGTGCAAACAAGACAAAAAATAACTTCAGGGTGAGCTTTCGGAGTGTAATCAGTTGATAGCTCTGTTATGAAAAAATGTAGAAAAGTTATTTACAAAAATTATAGACAAATATATCCTCTTTATTTGAAAAATATGCAGCACTCTACACGGTGATTCATAACTACGTGGCAACACAAAAATAGTGTTTTAAAATGGAATACAGTATATTCTGAAATGCATATATGAAAGATGAAGTTTTATATAGCATGTATACGTATATTGGATCGATACTTTTGGAGTAACGGGATATTTTGTCCGAAAAAATACCCATTATGACAGCTTTAAGTCAGGCACTTTTGCAGATTGAGTATCTGAGTATATTCCAGAGATTTTTGCCTTTTATAGCATCGTTCATACAAGGTGTTTCTAATCACAAAATGTGAATTTACTCAAACAATTCAAATTAAACACCCTGTACATTTTAAAAACTTTAAACTTTATTTTAGGAGGTTAAATCGCTAAACTGTTGAGTTATTTGTATTTATCCATACCAAAATAAATAGTAACTTTTATTGAAATTATCCTCCATCCATGAATGAATGTGAGTTTTCGTGGTAGTTTCAAGATTTGATCTATGGTGAGTCTATAATTAGACTGACTGCTGTTTCGATTGCAACAAAGCTGCATGAAAAATTACAAAACAATAACAAATGATACCTACAAGAAACAATGGTGTAGCATTTATAAACACTGTTTAGCCATCTGGCAATTAGCATATTAGCAAAATTAAAATAAATAACGGTTATTTCCATTTCAGCTTGAAAACTAAACAGTCAGCACTAGTCAGCTCTTTTGTGAAGACAACAATATGTACTATTTTCTCTATTGTCAACCATAACAAATTATGTAAATTCAAAAAGTCTCGTGTATGTTAAGTACTTGGGCCTTTTGATTTTATACTCATTGACACTAGAAGTATTACACCCAGAAAAAATAATTTCTTCAACTTGATTTCTTTGGCATTGAGGTAGTCTTACTTCAAGAAATTTTATTGACAAGTAATAAGAAAAGAAATTAATGTGTTGGGCGACCCCACAGCTGAATATAATCCTGTATACATTTGGGCATCGACAAAATGAGATGGTCGATGTCTGGTTGTGGCACTTCATTCCAAGCAACTCGCACTTCGTGGATTAGCCTTGGCAGAGTCTGTGGCGGATGGTGCAAAGTGGATAGTCTCATCTCCATCATATCCCACACATGTTCGATGCGATTTAAATCCGGTGAACGGGGTGGCCGCGGCAAAACATTACGGCCTACTTCTTGAAGAAAGTCCGTAGTACGACGATCAATATGAGGTCGTGCGTCGTCTTGCTGAAAGAGGACGTGTGGACGGCCCTCTAGATAGGGCACTAAAGTGGTTTGTAGGACATCATCAACATAACACACAGCAGTCATATTGCCTTGAACAAAGAGAAGGGGTGATCGGCTACCATAGAAAATCGCCCCCCAAACCATTACTCCAAGAGCCCTGCGTACATGCCTGTCAACAGCACATCCAATATCACCCTGTTCTTCACGGCGGCGTCGTACCCTTCTACAACCATCGTGCGAGCCTAGATAGAACCGCAATTCGTCGCTGAAGATGACATTATGCCATTCTGCCTCCCAATATTGCCGTTCTCTGCTCCAGTTCAAACGTTGACGACAGTTGTCCGAAGTCAGAGGAAGCACTGGACGGTATGAAAAAAGTCCAAAGGCTTGAATGCTGCGATAGAGTGGACGCATAGTAACAGGTCTACCTTCTTCTCCAAACCATTGGTCATCGATCTGACGCGTAGTGGCAAAACGGTCTCGTAAGGCTAGTTGTCTGAAGCGTCTGTCTTGACGCTCTGTGTTACGCCTCGGTGGACCAGTTGGCCTTCTTCGTATTCCTCTACCTTCTTCTATCCACACACGACACACACGCATTACCGTCATAGCAGTACAATCCAACATCGCTAACATGGTGATAATTCGTACGTCTTCGAACACGAGGCATTTCGTTATACTTAACACTAGTAAATGAGAATAACTAGAAATATATCTACTACTTAGCTCTCAGAAACTACTTTCCACACCAAAAACTAAGATATAACATTTTAACAAAGGTAGATAAAAACAAAGGTAAAATGTTGACATTGTTGCCACAGCATGCTTTAAATACTCGTATAGTCATTATGTTGCCAAAAAATCAAGTGAAAGAAATTATTCTTTCTGGGTGTAACACTTCTAATGCTACTGAATATATTATCTTAGAATTGAAAATATGACTCCTAACCTGTTTTTAACTCGTAGAACTTACTGTAAGATTTTATGAGCATCCCATAAATGTTTTATTTTGATTTTTTATGTCGGGTACTTCGCGCTAAGAAAGTTCCATCTTTGATTATCTAAGGCAGCTGCATCAAAGGAATGTCATGTAAAACGTTAAATTAATCCATGAAACGACTTTAATTCGATTAAAGGTTTCATTAATTTACAGTAAGTACACGAGGTGGAGCGAATCTTTCTTTGCTAAATCAAGTCATCAAAAAACTCATTTATTAACGAGTTAACGAATCATTATTGTTTGAGGCATTTGAGAAAATACTCTTTACATAATTTTTAATGCCATTTTAGTCGGTGGAGTAACAAAAACATGTTTTAAAAACGAAGATTGTGTAAGGCATCGGTAGCTTTAGCTGTAATAGAGGAGCTCAATTTCATCTTATTAGTTTTCCCATTATTCTTTCACAACGTTTCAACTGAAAGGGGTCCAATTTGCGCTTCTCAAACTAAAAACTTGTTGATCCAATAAAATTCCAATAAAACATTTAAATGAAAATCAGAATACATAATCGTGGAAAAAGAAGTCCCTTGTGAGGCGAGGTGTACCTGTGCTCCACCACGGCGTTGTAAATACTTAAGCTACTATTTACACTTGACAATAATGGATTTTCAAAGAATGCAGAGTCAATAAGCCCAGGAGTCCGCTTTAGTGCACTTTCCTCTACAAGGTATGTCGCAAAGTAAACAGAACCTTAGAAAGATGTCCGATACAACTAGCGCCATCTATAGCGTTGGATAGGTGCATATTTCATTGGTGCCCTGTCACGCGGAGTTATTGCGCTCAAAGTAACAGTACCTTTTTAGCATCGGTCGAAAAATGAGCATCGAACAAAGAGCCAATATTAAGTTCTGTGTTAAACTTGGTAAAACATTTACCGAAATGCATCAGATGTTGATGCAACTGTATGGTGATGATTGTTTATCTCGTGGCCGAGTCCAGGGGTGGTTTATACGGTTTAAAAAGGGTCCGTCGAAAACGTGTATGAATTTATCAAAAATGATTCAAAATCTCCATTGAGATACATAGAAATGGAATTAACTATCTCTAAGGATTCAATTCATCGCATTTTGAATAAGAATTTGGACACGAGAAAGGCGTGTTCACGGTTTGGTCCGCAGAAGCTCAGGGATGACAAAAAATTGCTTCGAATTGATTATTCGAGAGATAGCATTGAAGAGGCCAAAAAAGACAAAAACTTTCTGTACAACAATGTGACTGGTGACAATCTTGAAACCAAGCGTCAAAGTGCCAAACGGAAGCACCCAAAGGAGCCAAATCCGAAACAAAGCCATTTGGAAAAGTCCAAAGTGACTTTGTTGATTTGTTTCTACGTTTCGAAGGGAATTATTCACAAGGAATTCATTCCACCAGGCCAAACGGTTAATGTTGTGTTTTATCTTGGTGTTATGAGGCGTTTGCTGTCGTGTATTCGTCGTGTTCGGCCAGAATATCGCCAAGAAGGAAGCTGGCGTTTGTTGCATAATGCACAATCTCATCGATCGACGCTTGTCAGATTTTTTGACAAAAATGGCATTCTAACCATATTCTCTTGATACGGCATCGTGTGACTATTTTCTGTTCGGTAAACTACATTTGGCCATGAAGTGACAAAGGTATGCCGACGTAAAGGCCATCCAAAAGGCATCGATGACCATTATAAAGGACATACCGGTCAATGAGCTAAAATCATCATCAAAAATCTTTTGGTCCGTGCAAATCGCTGTCTCTGGAGGAGACTATTTTGAATAAAATAAATTCGGTTTGCCGAAACAAAAAAAATTTTTTTTCTTTGTCCTGTTTGCTTTGCGACAGACCTTGTATATTACTATCCACCTTGGCATAATCGCGAAAAATTTAGAAATTAGGATGTTATATGTCACGTGGATTATATGTCTACGATACCAATACGAAGATTTTGATGCTCATTGGTATTGTTTTTGTTTCAGAATGGAAGACTGTTTATCGAAAAAGAAACCGAAGGAATAGGATTATGTCCGTACGATCCAGAACATAACAGTACAGCGGTATTTAGTAACGGCCACCTCTACTCAGCAACTGTAGCTGATTTTTCAGCTACCGATCCCTTGATATACAGAGAACCTTTACGTACTGAACTCTCTGATCTCAGGCAGTTAAATGGTAAGAAAAACGCATTTTGATTAAATAAATAAACAGATTTTTTCATTTATTTCTGCCATACTCGAAAAGGGCTTTAGGCAATTTTGTTTTTTTATCTCGCGAGCAACTACCGTTCTTTCAAATTCAAACGTATTCTGGAAAAAGTCTGATGTTACATTAACAAGTCATCATATAATACAGGATGGACCAGAATTTCAAAACCGCATTGCTAGTGATAGGCACGCAGGAGCAGGAGACGGGTGGTGGGGATAAGTAGGTTGGTGCTCGAAAGTTTAGTCGCCATGAAGCGTTTCACCGGTGAGCAGCGTGCGTTCTGGGCTAAGGCTTATTACAAAAATCGAGATTCGTGAGCTGTCGCGCGGCGTCTGTTTCGCTCTGAGCTTAGTTTACATGATCTAAATCAATGTCCTAGTGAAAGTCTGATCAGGTCGTGGGTCATAAAGTTCGAGTCTACCGGTTCGACACTGAATCAGAAATCTGCGGGGCGTTCAAGGACAATACGAACAGAGGAAACTGTAAGCGAAGTTGCGACGTCCGTACGACGCGATCTACAGTATCATTCCGGAAGAGATCATCTCAGCTCGCCATGTCAAGAATATCCGTAAGGCGTATTTTAGTAAAAGATCTTAAATTGCACCTTCAACTACTGCAGGTATTGATACCACAGGACCAGCATCTACGCCGTGCGTTTGCCGAAATTAGATAGAGCGCTTTCCAAGTCTGAACAATATTCTCTTTTCTGATTAAGCTCGTTTTTATTTGAGTGGAATTGTCAACAAGCAAAGTTACCGGTGTTGGGGCGTAGAAAATCCCAAATCAAAACATCAACGACCTTCGCATTCGCGGTATGTTGCAGTTTGGGCGAAATGTCGAAATGTTTAGTGGAAAACTGATATCGCGACGAGGCCTCCCCGGAGCCCAGATCTTACACCACTGGATTTTTTTCTCAGAGGATACCTCAATAGCCGTGTTTACGCCAATAAACCGACGACGATTGCCCAGCTCAAGCACAATATTTCCGAGGAGATGTCCGCTACCCCACGAGCGATGTGCCAGCGAGTTTTCACGAATTTGAAGTCGATATTCGAGGAGTACGTACGTCTCGATGGCTCACATCTCAATAAGAATAAAATTCCCACGTGTCTCCTTTATTAAAAATATATATTATCTTCCCTACACTTTGTAATTTTTTTTCCTACGATTTTTTAAAATCTGCTGAACTTAATGGCCCACCCTGTATTTCAAGGTTTCGTCAAGTTAGTCCTACATTGTTCTTTAAAAGCCTAAAGATCGCAATTTTGTCCGAAATTCTCGCATTTTCGGATATTTAACTTATATCAGGGCCAAACGACGAACGTTGAATACTATCCCAAAAAAAATGTTTCCCTTGACTATGGATTGTCACATTGTCCGTAGGTGGTAGACGGACGTTAACAAATGATACTTTGTTATCAAAATAGAAATTAGATATATCCTTTATATCCATTGTTGATCTTGGATTTCAAAGTATGTCTGTCCAAGTCACAGCGACGAGGCAGCACGGTAAGGTTTAAGTATCTACTGAAAGTGTAAAGTATTCACTTATCAGTTATGAGTATTTTTTTGTAAATAAGAACCCGAAAAATTGATAAACCTACGTGCTTCCTTATCAGTATTAATAAACTATTATTCACTTCGTTGTAAGTGTTTACTAGCCTTATGAAGCTTTTACTGTATCGGGTCCGTTTTAACTTTCTAGTACTAAATATTTATTATTCGCTTTAGCAAATATCTCGTTAACGATGCGACTTAAGTTAGTGTTCAACATGTACTGTTTCCAAATTATTTTCATTACTAAGAGAAACAATAAAAATGACTTACTTTGTAATGTGAGTTTTATTATACAGAGTTTTTTTGCTTTCAGCTCCAAATTTTGTGAGTTCTCTAACGTACGGCGACTACATATATTTCTTCTACCGTGAGACTGCAGTTGAGTACATGAACTGTGGTAAGGTGATATATTCACGAGTAGCGAGGGTGTGCAAGCATGATAAAGGTGGCCCCCATCCTTCCACCAGAGACAGGTGGACCACATTTTTGAAAGCAAGACTGAACTGCTCCGTACCGGGAGAGTACCCGTTTTATTTCGATGAAATACGTAAGTTATTTGAAGTTCAATATTATCATAGAATAGTAGTAGATAGTATTTCCAAATTCTATTAAATGCGACAAAGAAGCAAGGCCCCAAAAATTATTGAATCCTATTCAGAAAATCTTAGTAATATTCTGAGTAAAAAGCATGACCAAAAAAAGTAAAGTATAATTTCAAAATCGAAAAGCAATTACAGAGTGTTAGGGAAATAATATTCGTAACTTTAAGAGGTGATTCCTTGCATTATTGTAAGCAAAAAAGTTCATTATAACCTATGTCCCAAAATCAACCGTTTCGGAGCAAAAAAATGCTGAACTTATTCCTTTTTAGTCATGAAATAAATTAATTTTGCACCTTAATAATTTAAATCCATATGCCTATTAGCATAAAATGTGTCTCTAAAAAAATAAGTTTCTTGCTTATTAAATACAATTTTCCCAAGAAAAACAGACAAACAAAATTCCTCACACAACTGGCAACGTCGTACTCCGCCTACACTGCATGTGTCATCGCGTGTTGTTGTGATTACTAATACATTTAACTATAACTTATGTGATTTACGGATGTTGTTTTTTTTTCTTTTTTCGTGCATCACATCGTTTCAAATAAGTGACTGATAATCGCGAGAACTGGTAGTGTGTATCGCCACGTACCGGTAAGTTCTATCATTTTTTTTAAGTAAATGTACTGTAATGAAAGTGTTATTAAATAAAAAATATCAGCCACACAAAATTGCGTAAAAGTATGCAATAATTCAAGGCATATTTTCAACAAAAATATCATACAAACGTAAACAATTCGATGAATCAGTTTCGGTCGTCGTGCGCTCGTGTCGCGATTGCGTTGTAGCGTTGCCAAATGTTTGAGAAAATTTAATTATTTAGGACTCACTTTCCTTGAAAACGATTGATTTTCGAACATGTTATAATGAACTTTTTTGCTTCGAATAATGCAAGGAATCACCTCTTAAAGTTAAGAATATTATTTCCCTAACACCCTGCATATCTACCAAGTATGTTTAGGTATTGACTACATATAGCGTTAACAGCATAGCCAATATACAGGGTGACTTCGAAGTTTACACAGTGAGTAGATCTGATCAAAAGAAATGTTTTTTCCTTTACCATTTTTCTGGTAAAATTAAAGTAACAAAGTTATAGCCCTTTGGAAGTTTGAGTACCGCCCAGTTTCAATATCATGTGCTCGTGTTTGGCAACAACGGATATAATCCGCCTTACCGGTTCATCGCATCGGAAACAAAAAAGCGAACGATGTTTGTACAATTTATTATTTTATTCAGTTCAGTTATACATACAGTCAGTGTCAGTCGCGTGTGAATAGTGTCTGTTGCGTGGCTCAAACGAAATAAAAAATGGCACATGTTTATGCGGATCGGTTTCCCAATCGAGTGCAACCAACCCCTCGTGCCTTTGTTAATGTAGTACAACGGGCTCGTGAATCAGGTGACTTAAGACCTCACAGGGGACCTCACGATCAAATACAGGTCCGCACTGAAATACTTGTCGGGAGGATACTTTATAAAACAAGGTAAACATTTTTTTTTAATTTTTTTTTTATTTTTACACACATATTTTGGTTTATCTTCCTTCTACAATCATTATCTGAAAATTAATGACTCAACTTCAAAGTCACCCTGTATAAAGGGTGATTCACAAGTCGTGACAAAAAATAAAACATCATACCCAGGACCGCATTTTAAGGGGGGTCGTCTAACATTTTTTCCTCGAGGGCTTCATTAAAAAGATACGGGGTGTTGAAGTTTAAAAATAAAAAACATTTTTTTTAATATCTTCAAAACCGTCAACTGGGATGAACTAAAATTTGGTATGTGGATTTACCTAAGTATTGTCTACATTCAAAGGTCCTTACTTGAAATTAACGTGCACCAGTGGTGGCGATACAGGGGATTAGTGGCATTATTTTTCCAAATAAAAATAGTATGCCACTTTTTTTCTCGAAACGCGCAATTTTTCTTTCAATTTGCTACAAATAATTACTCTCGTGTTTTTTCCTAGAGTACATTGTTTTCGTAAAAGAAAACAAATTAGATTAAAGCTTTATTTCATTAAATGTTCTGACGGATACAAGTGCAGTATCTTTTTAATAAATAAAAAAGTATTTCCGAAAAATTTGTTGTGGCTTGAATTTGATGAAACGCATTATCTATTCTTTATTGTAACTGATCAACAGTATTAATTTGTTCAGCATACACTAGTTTCTTAAAAGCGCCTCACAAAAATAAATCCAGGGGATTCAAATCAGGAGACCTCGCAGGCCAATGTATGGGTCCGTTTCTGCCAATCCATGGTTTGCCTAAAGTGGTTATTTAACCATGCGGTTATGTCACGAGGAACATGCTAACGGAACATCATCTAACACATTTTCTTTGTAAATCTCTAGAAATGCTAAGTATGAGCTTGCATTTAAATGTTGAAGGAAAAACGTGCATAAACAGTTGGCTATTAACAATTCCGCACCAGACATTTCTAAAAAAACTGTGTTGAAACGAGTGAATCCTTACTTTTAACTCCTGGAAGTTTGGCAATTCCATATTGCCGAAGTCTTAGATATGAACGCGTAAAAACCTTTATGGTAGGTTGGCGTCTGTACGTTGATGCTCTCGAGAAGCCGCTAAAGCATTTCCATTACAGAACCCGTACTCAAAAATAACATCGGCGTACTCATCATTGCTAAATTCCATTTCACAACACTCAAAAATGTAAAAAAGAAACTTTTGACTTGACTTTTACAAAAAAAAAATGGTAGTAGTAACGATAACACATAACTTTGAAAAACTATCTCGCAAGAAACGTCAAGTTTTTATCAAGGCCTCCTATTTTATTTTGAAACTAATTGTATCTCGGCTCTTCGTGAATGGTCTAATTTGTTTTATTTTTATTTTTACGAAGAAAGTGTACTCTAGGAAAAAACACAAGAGTAATTATTTGTAGCAAATTGAAGCTAAAATAAAAAAATGCGAGTTAAAAAAACAGTGGCACACTATTTTTATTCGGAAAAATAATGCCACCAACCCCCTGTATCTCTGCCACTGGTGCACGTTAATTTTAAGTAAAGACTTTGGAATGTGGACAATACTTAGGTAAATCCACATACCAAATTTTAGTTCATTCCAGTTGACGGTTTTGGAGATATTAAAAAAAATGATTTTTATTTTTAAACTTCAACACCCCGTATCTTTTTAATGAAGCCCTCGAAAAAAAATGTTACATAGAAGACCTCCCCCCCCCCTTAAAATGCGATCCTGTGTATGATGTTTCATTTTTGGTCACGACTTGTGAATCACCCTGTATAAAAATATCGTGCCTGAGACTATCCCAGTGGCGTAGGCGTTGGGGAATTTTAACTCCTACAGAAGAAACAATTTGAAATATTTTCTACGCAACCGACTTTTTTAAAACACCTATTGTATTTTTGAATGAGGTATTCATTCTTACATGTCTTGAGAAATTATTATAAAGTCTAGAAAATATCATTTTGTTACAGAGTCAACTAGTGGTATAATAGAGGGCAAATACGGCCGAGAAGGCACCTCAAAAATAGTTTACGGCACTCTGACAACACCAAATAACGCCATTGGTGGCTCAGCAATTTGTATGTTCCGAATGGACGATATTGAGGACGTTTTCAATGGTCCCTTCAAACATCAAGAAAGTATAAATGCCAACTGGCTTCCTTTGCCAGAACATAAGGTAAGTGAGGTCCACCATTACCACTATAGTAGTCGACATTTTCTAAGTGGAAAATTAAAATCTAAACTACACTGCTCCTCAGCACAAGATCATTCATATACGTATAATGCGAGTAGGATGTATAATCAGCTTCCACAAGAAGTCTATCTAAACATGAACAAGTTCAAATTAAAAACGTTATTTGTTTGATATGCAGTAGGATTAATCTTTTTAAATTCATATTTTGTTATCTCTTTAATATTTTTATATACAGGGTGTTCCATAATTATTGCGACAAAATGATAGGGGTTGTAGAGGGCATCAAAATGAACAATTTTTCCTTATAAACCCCTGTTCGGAAACATGCCGTTTGGGCTGCAGCAAAAAAAAAAAGATCAGTTTCTTGAAACAGCTTACCTACAGTAATTGCTCAAAGTGTCCTCCACCTTGCTCAATACACACCTGTTCACGATTGTTCAATGATCGGCGAACTCTGTGGCATACCCCCGGTATGTCCTGAACATGTGCGGACGCGGCCATCACTCTTCCCAGTAGCTCTTGTTGGTTGGGAACAGGAGTTTCGTACACTAAAGCTTTCAGATAGCTCCAGATAAAATAATCCAGTGGAGTCAGGTCAAGTGACCGCGCAGGCCAAGGCACAGGGCCACCTCGGCCTATCCACCTATTTGGAAATTTGTCGTCCAAATACTGCCGCACTTGTAAAGAAAAGTGGGCTGGACCGCCATGGTGTTGAAACCACATGTTGGCTCTTATATTCAGTGGCACATTTTCTAATAGTTCCGGTAGCACATGCTGTAAGGATCGACCATAAGCATGCCCATCCAAACGTGGTGGAAGCAGATATGGCCCGATGATATGCTCGTCCACAATGCCGCACCAGATGTTAATTGAAAACTGATGTTGGTCTCTATGGATGACTATGGCATGAGGGTTTTCTTCATCCCAAATGTGACTGATACGGCTATTAAAATAACCGTCCTTTGTAAAACAGGACTCGTCAGTGAACAAAACGTAGCGACCAAAGTTTGGTTGCCTCAACTCCTGCTGCAGCCACCAACGACAAAAACGTCGACGCGGCAGATAGTCTGCTGGACCCATGGCTTGGACTTTTAAAAGGTGGTACGGGTGTACGATAACAAAAATGTAAACACAGCAGGCTTTTTCTACAAACCGGCGAGACCATGAAATGTGCTAGACGAACATTTTGCAGCTGGTGAATTTTTTGTTTCTCCTATGAGCTCTTAAGGTAAAATTAACTGTAGTGCTCAAACGGCATATTTACGAACAGGGGTTTATAAGGCAAAATTGCATATTTTTATGCCCTCTACAACCCCTATCATTTTGTCGCAATAATTATGGAACACCCTGTATAGTTATAGGTGGATATCTATATTGGTTAGTTTTTTTATCATAAAATTTACTGCACCTGTCGTTATATATTTTGAATAAAGGATAATAACTACATGTACAGTAGCGGAATAAAGTTTGGAAACATTCTTAGTAATTTTTAAAAAGTGCGCTAATTTTTTATTCTTTATTATTGAGGACTATGTTTTTTTCTCATATAGCTTGTTTACAGTCTTGAGGATACAAATGACAATTTGTGTTTGTTGTGGTACTATAGACTAGCATTAAAATAGATTTATATTATTTTATGACCTAAAATGAGACGACAAAAGTCTCTTTATTACAAAATTAAATGAAATAACTCTAGAAAAAGATTTAAAAAATACGGTTTAGCTAATATTTGGTAGCCATTCAACACTACCTGACATCTGCTGCTCATAGAAGACACCAGTTATTTATAGACGTCTGTTGGGATATTTTGCCAAATATTTTTTACATAATCAAATAAATCGTTCCTATTTTTTAAGTTTTTCTGGTCAGTTGTCTTTTAACATGCTCCCAGAGATGGTCTATAGGGTTTAGGTCCGGGGATTGCGAAGGCCGTGTAAGAACATTAACATTTTTTAGTCTTAACCAGTGGTTTACGAATGTTGAGGTATTGTTTGGGTCGTTATCCTGCTGGAATGTCCATCGTAAAGGCATTTCTTCTTCAGCAAAAGGGAGCATGTGTTCACTGAGAATATCTTTGTAAAGTTTTTGATCCATTTTCCCAACAATTTTAACAATTGGACCCGTTCCAAAACTATAAAAACAGCCCCAAAACATGATATTGCCACCATATTGGACAATTTTGGTTTTTGAGATATCAATATACGACTGCATTTACCCTCTAACTAAGCATCTTATATTGGAATCACAGCAATGGATTCATGCGTAACCGTTCAACCGTCTCAAACTTAATGGAACTTACTCAGGAAATAGCAGGTGTTTTGGATGATAAAGGCCAGATGGATGTAGTCTGTACTGACTTCTCAAAGGCCTTTCGATAAGATTAGTCACAATAAGATTATTGGCAAGCTGCCATATTTCGACTTTGGCTTTCGTTTGCAAACTTTTCACTTCCTACTTAAGTGGAAGGACTCAATACGTCTCTTATAATGGTTTTAATTCTTTTGTTTATAATGTATCATCTGGGGTGCCTCAAGGGGCAAATCTTGGGCCTCTTCTGTTACTTTATTTTATCAGCGATCGGATTGACTGTCTCACTTGTCCTAGCTTGTTCTTTGCTGATGATCTAAAGATCTATCTACGAATAAATGTTGCTGCAGACTGCTCAATTTTTCAAAATAATCTCGATCGTCTCTCAGATTGGTGCAAGAATAATGAGTTATTTCTGAATGTCACAAAATTTGTTCATATACCCGTAAAATACGTCCGATAACTTTTGACTACAAACTGGAGCACGAGAGTTTAGTGAGATGCTCCGAGGTGAAAGATTTAGGTGTTTTGTTTGACAACAAATTAGAATTCACCTGTCATATTAATAAAATAGTTTCGTCCGCTATGAAGACACTCGGGTTCTTGGTAAGAAACTGCAAATCTTTCTCTAGTGAAATTGCGCTGAAAGCGCTATACTGTACGCTAGTTCGGTCAAAGCTGGAATATGCATCAAGTGTATGGAACCCTTGCTACCAAAATCATATTAATTCAATTGAGGGCGTACAGCGCCGTTTTTTGAAGTACTTGACATTCAAATTGGATGGTATCTATCCGATGCGAGGCAGTGATCAAATGACTATGCTGTTTAGATTCGAGATGCAGCCGCTAGAGTTAAGAAGAATTAATAACAGTTTAAGATTTCTTTATAAGCTCGTCCATAATCAAATTGACTCTCCGGCCTTGCTATCCAAACTCAGTTTTCATGTGCCATCTCGCGCTTCACGTAGATGTCCGGCTTTTTATTTGAATACGTCAAGATCAAATGTTTTGATCAGGTCTCCCATTTACTTTATGTGTTCTAACTTTAATGCAATAGCAGATAATTGTGATATTCATTATGACAGTATCGTTGAGGTAACGACTAAATCCAATGAATATTGCTATCTAATATACAACTTTTATGTGCATAATTTAATGGTAGTCGTCCTTTTCTAAATATTGTTTTTTTCTATTTTGTATTTACAATTATTTAATTTAAACATTTTGTTATTATGTTTTATGAACACTTTTGTTCTTTTTCACTTATATTTTCCTATAAATGGATGCTTCTGTTGGGCAATAAAGAATTATTATTATTATTATTATTATTATTATTATTATTATTATTATTATTATTATTATTATTATTAACTGTTGGCGACTGATACTTTTTATCGAATCTTTTTCGTAAACAAGTTAAATTTGCTTTCATCGCTCCATAAAACTGTATTCCATTGTTGTTCTGTCCAAGTTATATGAGTTTTAGCAAATTCAATCCGAGCACTACGATTTTTTTTAAATGAGAGGCTTTTGCACTGGACGCCTAAAAAAAAGTTCAAAATCCGCCAAGCGTTTCTGCACTGTTCTGACAGAAAGATTCTCGGCACCCTCTTCTACGAATCTTTTGAAAATCTGTGTGGCTGGCATTTGAGGATCTTCATGGGTCAAACGTTTAATGTAGCGATCCAAAACATAATCGGTTTTTTTCGGTCTTGTTGTTGATTCGTATTTTTGATATTTACCAATAATTTTCGAAATCGTCCCTTTGTCCATTTTCAATCTTTGAGAAATGTCAACATTTGTGACACCCTTTCTAAATAATTCAATTACTTTGTCTCTTAAATCTTTTGAAAACTCTTTTACTTTAACGCAATATCAGAGTATCGCAGAACAATCAAATACGGCAAAACTGGAATTTTTCCGTTTGTCGTTACAAAAACTGTGGTATTTAAAAATCGCTTTGAATTTGAATATTGATAACATAGACTTTAATGTTTATATTATCTGTTCATTCACAATTTTAATTTAGGTATATGAAATAGTTCATAAAAATGTTGTTTCCAAACTTTTGTCCGCTTCTTTTTGGAAGATTTCATTTTCCAAATATTTTTTGTTTGTCCACTTCATCGATTCTTCGCCGACGCCCATTTTCTCTCAAGTTGTTTGTTTACTAAACATATTTTTTTAACATTCCAGGTCCCATCGCCAAGACCTGGAAGATGCGAACCAGACAGCCGAGTACTTCCAGACAAAAACGTGAACTTCATAAAAACGCATCCTTTGATGGAACGCGCTGTCCCAGCGATGAATGGCAGACCGTTGCTCATAAGGGTCAGTCTACACTACCGTTTGACCGCCATTGCTGTCGATCCGCAAGTCAGGACGATCAGCGACGAAACTTTTGACGTGATATACGTAGGAACTGACGACGGTAGAGTGTTGAAGATCGTCAATATCCCTACGCATAATTCGTCCAAGGCCGTTGTCTTGTCAGAGAGTGAAGTATTTGGCAAGAACGCCCCTGTGAAGCAACTGAAAATTGCTCCTGGATACGGGAAGGTAGTTGCTGTCAGCAGAAATGAAGTCAAGCTGGTGACATTGAACCATTGCGGAACAATCACGCGTTGTAGGTAAGTACATTTCGTCCCAATTTTATCATCAAAATGCCAAATAGATACGGTCAGTAAAGAAACATCTTTCTGTCATCGATCACAGTTTGTAATGACAACTGTTACAGCCTTACTGTTAAAATGAAAATTCTTTCTCATGGAAAGGTAATTGTTTCACTGTTTCCAAGGAGAGATCAATTGTTTTCAAGAAAGCCACAAAGAAGATCTATAAGTGTGACCCTAATATACCCAAATATTCTTAACTTGTTAGAGGGGCGTTTTTTTTTCTTTTATACCGTAGCCAGGACACCGCGGCTGCTGTGAGGATCCCAAAGAAATTTTGTTGATCCAATTTTTGAACTGCCTAAGGTTAGTAGAACTGGGAAAAGCTTCCTCTTGTAGATTGTTCCACAATCTCGACACCCTCGGGACAAAGGAGTGGTCGTATTGGCCAGTTCTGGATGTACGAAGTTTGCCACGGTTATGATGGGAGGCCAAAGTCAGGCGGGTCTGTCTGGCAGGCACATTGCGCGACGTCATCATGGAAGAGAGCTCTGAGGAGCAAAGCCCGTTGGTGTAGCGGTAGAAGAGAGCTAGATCGCCGTCGGCCGTTGGTGCGAACAGGTCCCGAGACTGCCTGTTAGAGAAGAGTCATCGATCAGTCGGACACCCCTCCGCTGGACAGCATCGAGCGTAAATAATGTAGTCGGGGCGGCAGCACCCCAAACGTGTGAGGAATACTCGAGGCTAGGCCTTATCTGGGCCTTGTGAAGAGTGAGAAGGTCATGCGGAGAAAAATACTTCTTAGCACTAAACAAATAGCCTAGCTTTTTCCCAGCAGCTGCCGTTATTGACGAGATGTGTTCGTGCCAGTTCAAGTCCTAGGCGATCTGGACCCCGACCAGCCGAAATGAACGGCTGTTTGGCAGAACTAGACCATCCATCGAAACCGGATAAGCGCTAGGACGCTTTTTGTTCGTCAAGGTACAGTACTGTGTTTTGGAAGCATTGAACTGTACAAGATTGTTGCTTTCCCAAGCAGTGATAGCCTCCAGGTCTCTCGTCAGAGAGGAAGTCGTCGCTAGTCTTCGTTTTTCCAGCTCAGCGGCAGAGATCGGCTTGTCACTCTGTATTCCTGCATGTAGAGTGCAGTCATCATCGAAGCTGTGGATTGGGTTGATCCTGCAGGAAAGGAGGTCGTTGATATGTTGTGGGATGAAGAGGAGACCTTGCGGGCCAGAGAGAAAAGCAGCAACCCATCTGCAAAGCTTTTCTGGTAGGCCATAGGATGGAAGTTTGCATAAGAGGGCTGCGTGCCACAGCTGATCGAACGCTTTCGTAATATCGAGAGCAACGACATGAGCCTTACCATAAGACTGGATGATACTGCCTGTCGCTAATCAAGCCGTGACGTTCAAGGTAGTCCAGAAGCTCGCGATTTATGCACCTCTCCATCACCTTACTTATAACAGGAAGCAGAGCTATAGGCCTACAGTTGTAAGGGTCGGTCTTAGATCCTTTCTTTGGGATGGTTTGGGCATGAGCAAAATTTATAGTTTTCTGGGAAGGTGCCGGATCCATGAGATATCTGGACCAGAAGCTTTGATGATGTCGAGCGACAAGTGCACCCATCTTACCTTTGAACCGACGGTACTTGGGCGTTGGGGGGACGTCCATGGTGGAGTTGGCAGCAAAGATCTTGCCAAGCACTTCCGTCTTGGTCTTTAAGTCTGTTTCAATCGTTCCATCCTGCCACGTAAGTGGTGGAGGGCTACTTTGTGAGAAGTTCTTTTCAATCTGCTTGGTCAGAGTGCAAAAAGGCCGACTGTCATTGCGCTGCGACATTACCCTGTGTCTAACTTTTATATTGTGCTGGTTTTTGGCATTGTGAACCGCTTCGTTATATTTGTTCCGGGACTCGACGTCGGCTTGTCTGTTCTCTACAGTGGAGTTCTTTAAGAAGGTTCTGTGTGCCTTGACCTTCTGCTGGCGAGGAGAGTCACACGATTTGTTAAACCAGTCGTTGGACCCTGGTTTAAGCACTTTCACTGTATGAGGAATGTATTCTTTCATTCTGATGTGGATAATTGTTATCGAAGAACAGACAGCCGACGCGTCCGCGTCAGCAAAACAAACATCTCTTCAAGGAAAGGTCTCTCAGTCCCTCCCAGTCGGCATGACCATGATGCCATATTTTGCGGCCTGCGCGAGTTTCTGCTGCCACAGCGGGTTCTGACCGAAACCTAACCTACACAAAACCGTGGTCTGAGTTACCCAGGGGGAACAGGACATCAGTGCTGTAAGGGACAGGATGCATGGTCAGAAAAAGATTCAGCAGGCTACTGGCAAGTGACGAGACGCGGGGAAAAGTAGGGCTCGTCACCAGATGCGTCAGCCTTTGAATAAGAGCTTGTTTGAGCCCAAGCAAAGCTCATTACGGGCATTAAAATTACCGAGGAGAACTACGTCTGAAGCGGGTTGATTGATGTTCAGTAAGTCAATCTTGACGGTGAGGTATTCAAGTAGGTCATACCAGTTATGGTCCGAGGGAGAGCGATAAAGGCAACAAATAAATCTGTGCTATGTTTTGGAGTAGAGGCGTGGTCTGATTCCAACGAAACATGTCTGGAGCAGAAAAGACTACAGCGGACAAAAGCTACAACTCCCCCGTTCTTTCTCAGATTGGAGTGCACCTGTAATTTGGGAAGCTAAGATGGTTTAGTTTATAAGACAGCCTGGGAAAAGCTAGCAGGTGGTACCGCCTCGGTCGACTGGTCCTTGCTAACGCCTTCTTTTTGCGTGTTAATGATGTTAATTAGACCTAAAGTGGCCCGTTGGTGGACTTGTACCGCCACCCCGCAATCGGTACTGAGGTATTCCTTAACACGTGTACAATCACTTGAACGGGAAGAAGTTGTACACTGGATAGAAAAACTTCCGGAACAAGCATTTTAAACGGCCCCGCTCAGTAGGGTAAGATCAGGACATATATCTCCAGAAGACAATATTGGTCTCTAGTTTTAATGGTTGCTGTTGATACAAGCAATTATTGTATCGCGTGCATTTTTTGTTCATTGATTATTTGTAAATGCTAAATAGATACGGTCAGCAAAGAAAAATCTTTCTGTCGTCGATGACAGTTTGTGACGACAACCTACTGTGAAAATGAAAATTTAAATCTTCCATTGAATGTTCCTCAAGGAAGGGTAATTGTTTCAATGTTTCGAAGGAGAGATCAATTGTTTTCAAGGAAGATTCATAAATCTGACTCTAATTCGCCAAAAAATATTCTTGACTTGTTTGTGGGGCATATAACTCGAGAAGGCAGTCTTGATCTCTAGATGTAATGGCTGCTGTTACTGTATCTCGTGCATTTTTTGTTCATTGATTATTTGTAAATGTTTTTGTTCCAGTGAATGTTTGGAGTTACGTGATCCACATTGCGCATGGGACTCTCTGAAGGGGGCATGTGTTAGTGTCGATGCTGTAACATCATTTCGATATCACATACAAGATGTCCGGAGAGGAAATGCTTCAAAATGTCGACTGCAGCCTCTTGGTAAGTAAAATGTGCATATTGGCTTATTTGATGATCAGTTGCTCTTTCGTGTGTAATGTCTTATTTTTTTAAGTACAAAAAGCGCTTACCTCCTTTAATTGATACATCATTATTGTTCTATTTTTCTACATAATTGTCATTCCGGCATTTTTATAGAAGCTGTAACAGTTTTTGTATGCCCATGTCATACGCTGACAAGTCCTCGTTTCTCACTTCGTCATCGGGACTGAATCTCTTTTCGGTTGTTCTTTTGGAAGCAAGTGGTGAAAAAAGCTCACCCGCGCAATTTGGAACTGACAGCTCTTCTCCGGTCAATCCTCTGGTTGTTGCTCGTCGCCCATTAAACGGTTGCTCTCCTACTAAAGTTTGAATGCGAAAATCATCACCTATCTATCCACCCTACAGACAGGACTTGGCAGCCAGTGATTGCCACCGGTTTCTTAGCACATTTGCCGTAACCCTGTCGAACTGCGTACATCCAGAGCTGGCCGATACGACCGCTCCTTTGTCTCCAGGGTATCGAGATTGTGGAACAATCTACATGATGAGGCTTTTCCCAGTTCTACTAACCTTAGGCCGCGGTGACGTGGCTTCTGACTGCACTGCTGCTTCGATGTAAAAACAAATACAGTAGACCCCCGATAATCCGGCCCCTGTCTAATCCGGCGCCCCCTGTAATCCGACATGTCTTTGAATATTACATACATACGTATTTGACAATCTTTGCTTATGTAGATCACGCAGGTTTGAACAGGTTACAACTTGTACGCGCCACCGCTATCGTGCTCGACGCGTAAGCATTGTTTTACATAGTTTGAGTATGACTACTTGTGATAGCGGTACGGCCTAGCGTGCGTTTATTGTTTACTATTTATTCATTGTGTATTAAGTATAGTACCTAGTAATGTCATCACAAACTCAGAAGCGAAAGCACAAAACATTGACAATTAAAGAAAAATGTGATATTTTAGATCGCTTAAATCGCAATGAAACTTTCAGTAGTTCGTAGTAGTTTACATATGTATGTGCATTTATGCTTAATTTTTCTACTGTTATTTAATTTACTAAATTCGACATACATAAACTATGTATGATTTGTACTTCAAAGTACATACATATATATAACATATATAATCTTACCATTGGATATGTAATTTGTCGGATTACAAGGTGCTCTTTTGTAAAAAATTCCGGACTATAGGGGGTCTTAGGCAGTGCTCTATAATCCGACAAATTCGATAGTCCGACACTGCCCTGCATAATGTTTGTCGGATTACCGGAGGTCCACTGTTTTCCGTTTTAACGGCGATGTAAAATATGAGGTTTATTGCTTCCACCTGGACCTGGTGGCGAGCTGGTGTTACATGGACACGTAAAAACTGCGATAGCATGTACAAAAATTCATCGAACGGAATGGCGAGTATGCAGAAAAATATATACCAATTATTGAAAATGCATTTTATTTTTTTCAGATGCTCCGTCGCCAAAAGAGTACGACATCAAATCTTTGGACACGAACTCAGTAGACGAAGACGAAAAAGAGCCAAGCGACGATTTACTCCGCTTGGACGCGGATTCGACTGAGTGCAGTAATGACATAGACGGGGCAACAACAGGATGTGCATCGCAGAGCAAGTTGACTTTGTACACGCCGGAATATTTGAGGATATTCGTTGCGGTTTCCAGTCTTGTGGGGCTGTTCATTGGGTTTCTTTGTGGGTATCTGGTGTCCCGGCGATTTCACACCCATCCGCAGTACCCTAATCAGGCGTTTATTGAACAGCACAACCATCTAGATCGGTAAGTCTCATTTGCGCGCGAGACAACGGTTCAGCAGACTATGACATTGACATTGTTCACTTTTTTTATTCTACAGGGTGGCCCAACGAAAAGGTCGCACCCCCATTTCTGACTCTCCTGATATACACTGCCACACAAAATTAACCGGACCAATAATAATTTTGTTCTTGCAAAACGATTGAAAATGATTGTTGTTATACAGCGTGTAACTAAAAGGTGCATTTGCCCTAAATTTCTGAACATCCTGTGGAAACATTGGGTTACTGAGTAATGTGTCTTCGTATGACAATTTTAAGCCGCCAACTTTTCTCAACTTCTTTTTTTGATCCATGTCAATATCTCAATTATTGAAGAATATATGTTGTTTGGAAGAAAATCATGGGAATCATAGCCATAAACAAGAAATTGTTTCAAGCAGGCTTTGCCGGGTAAGAAATTGTTTCAAGTAGCATTTTTATGGCATGTCAAAAAGATTCTTATCAAGAAATACTCAAAAAATGTCATATTCGGTATATCGCAGAAAGGCTCGCCGTTCCACGCAGTACGGTATTCGATGTGATACAAAGTTCAGAGAAACTGGTTCTTACTCAAGAAGACCTGGGCAGGGAAGACGGAAAACAACAAACGCAGTTGTAGATTGGTTTCTGAGACTTCATACTCTTCGAGAAAGGACAGTTCCTGCTACTGCTTTGACTCGAAGATCGGATGGTAGCATAGTTTCACCTGATACCGTACGCCGAAGGTTGAGAAAAGGAAACCTATCATCTTGTGTACCTGCTACAGGTCCTCTATTGGATGTACGTCATCGAAGGCAGCGCTTGGTATTTTCTCGAACTCGTGTAGATTGGGATATGGACGACTGGAAAAACGTTCTTTTTACGATAGTCACCTGATGGTCGCCAAAGAATGTAGAGAAGGCGTGGAGAATGCTATGCTCAAAAATGTTTCGCTCCTAGAGTGCAATTTGCTGGTGGAGGAGTGATGGTATGGGGCGGTACTTCTTTGGAATCCCGAACAGATCTTGTTTCGCTACGAGGAGGACACCTTACTGCCGACATCTACATAAGAGAGTGCTTGGAAAAACATGTAGTTCCTCATATGCCCTTTATAGTTGAAAATTTTCTCCTAATGCAAGATAATGCTCGGCCGCATATAGCTAGAATGAGTAGGAATGTTGGAATTCAAGTACTAGAATGGCCGCCAAGTATTCCGGATCTCAACCCCATTGAGCACATGTGGGATACATTAGGGAGAAGGCTTAGGCAGAACTATGCAGATTTTCAAACTGTGGCTGCGTTGAAACAGGCGCTGGTAAACGAGTGGGAGCAAATAATCCAAGACACAATAGATGGTTTAATTGAGTGTATGCCAGAGAGGATGTTATTCAAGCCCGGGGAGGAAATACTGTAATTTTTTAAATTAAATTGTTTATGGCTATGATTCGCATGACTTTCTCCAAAACAGCATATATTCATCAATAAATGAGATATTGACATGAATCAAAAAAAGAACTGTTAAAATTCTCATACGAAGATACATTATTCAGTAATCCAATGTTTCCACAGGGTGTTCAGAAATTTAGATGCAAAGGTTAAAAAGTTATTTCAGATTTATTTTCAACAACATTTTGTTTGTCCTAGGGGGACGTAATTTCTTCTATAGCCGTACAATACGGGGTGATCCAAAAATAAGATATTAGGTTAGGCTTTATACTTTTAAATGGAAACCCCATTGTTTAATTTTTAGATATTCCATGAAGTTTTTAGTAACTTTTGTATAATAAAGTTTATACCGATCTTCAGTCATTGTGAAGCTATTTGAGTTTATAATACAATTCCACTGGATACTGATAATAATGAAATGCGCGGCAAAAAAAATAACAATCATGGATATCAGCAAGAACATTTAGCATCAGTCAGTGATATTTTATTTCGTAGAAAAACTTTATCTTTCCATTTCAAATTGTTAATTTACCTGCCTAGTTGTGATAAATATTTAACAATGACTTATTCTATTCAAGAAACGGTAGAAATTACAAAACTGTATTACCAAAATGGAAGCATTGCAAGAGCTACTGCCTGGTTGTTTAATGCGTTACATCCAGACAAAAATATTGACGATAAGTATGTGGCTAGTCGGTAAGACAAATTTGAAGAAACTGGATCTGTGTCCGATATTCGCCGTAATCGCCATCGAGAAAGTCGGATCAGTTAGAAATGAAACCGCAGAAATAGCAGTTTTGGGACACGTAGCGCTTGACAACATCCAAAGCACTCGTGGACTGGCTACTTCTTCAGGATTTACACGCTCTATAGTTCAAAGATGTTTGAAAGACAATAAATTTCACTCGTACAAGATAAAACTTGTCCATGAGCTTTCTGAAGACAATTTTGATAGAAGGTTGGAGCTTTGCGAATTAATGTCCCAACGTTTAATCAACAATTTTTTTTTATACTCCAACTACTACGAAGGCCTAAGGCCTAAACACCCATTGGGTACAGTGGGGCTATAGGGGGATACAGGGGAAAGGGGGGACGCCACACGGACTCTGGCGAGGGAACACGTGTGCATGCAACATGCACACATTCTGGCTCCGCCTACGAGATCCGCCGGGTGGTACCTCCGCGTTCGACAGTCAGAGACCGTCTACCACCTACGGACAATCACAACATCCATAGCCAAGAGAAAAATTTCTCCTGGGACGGGACTCGAACCCGCACAGCGCACGGCGACTGATCAGGAGACCGAAGAGTCTACTACTGCGGCCACCGCTGCTGCCTAAAATTCACATATGTTATTTAATATTTACATGGTGCTGTGAATCCACATTTGTTTCAAGAGGTACATTCGCAGTATCCTGAAAAAATAAATGGTCGGCCGGTATTTTCGGAAATCATATTGTAGGGTCATTATTCCTGGAAACTTGACGGGCGAGACATACTTGCACATGTGATGTGAATATGCAATAGAGCCACGAATTACCGAAATAACATAAAATGAAGTTAATTATAATGAAAATTACATTAATTTACAACAAGATGGTGCCCTGCTGCACTATGTGGCTCCAGTACGACAGTTTTTGGACATTTCCCGAATCAATTGATCGGCGGACGAGGCCACATCGAGTGATCGCCGAGATATCCGGACCTAAGTCCTTTAGATTACTTTCTTTGGGGGCACCTGAAAAGTAAAGTTTTTAGTACGAAGCCAGATTCCATCCAAGATCTTTGTCAGCGGATTACGAATGAATGTAGACAAATAACTCAAGACATGCCTGAAAATGTGAGGAACGGGTTCGAAGAAAATCTTTATTAATGCATGGAGGTAAATGGACACTACTTTTAGCACTTATTACCACTCTGATTATAGTAAATTAATTTTTACTTCAATGTGTGCGTAAACTGAAATTGTTTTTTATTTTTTTAATACTCTGGGACTTGTTTTTAATGTTTAAGTTAAAGTCTTGTTACTATGGGAACATAATTTCCAGAATTTTATCATAAACTCAAATAGGTTCACAACGATTGAAGGTATAAACTTCATACAAAAGTTACTAAAAACTTCATGGACAATATAAAAATTAAAAAAAATGGGAATTTCCATTTAAAAATCTTAAGTGTATTTTTTATTGTATTATGTGTATTGTACGGCTATAGATGAAAGGAAATCGCCTTAGAAATCAAAATTGACGTGTCCTAGCGTTTTTCCCAAAAAATTTACCAGGAGAGTCACAAATAGGGCTGCGACCTTTTCGTTGGGCCACCCTGTATGTGTGTACATCTGACTCAATATTGGGGAATGACCCATATTTGTAGTCTATCCTGGAGGTTGGAACAAGGAACCTTGATGAGTTACCCTCAAGTGGAGATTTTAACATTCCATCTCACTGTAACAGGTTTTTCAAAATGTTTAATTTTCTCTATTCAAAATGATCAATCTTCTATATTTTCAAAATTTTGAATACCTCAAACATTTTGAATGGATTTTTGTATGGATATCTGAATAGTAACAAAACAAGCTCCTCATTATTTCCACTCACTTTTTTATTGAAATCTGTAACACATACTTTAGAGCAGGGCTGTCCAACTTAATGTGGCCCAAGGGCCACTTCAAAAAAAAATGCAGTTTGGAGGGCCGCATTATAAAATCTTTCTATACAACATTATTACTGAGTTTTAATAGGTATATGCATATTCGGTATTTGAGAGTAATTTATGCTTGTGATGTATACATGACCTGTGAAGCGGTCCGCAAGAAAGGAGTTCGCGGGCCGTATGTTGGACAGCCCTGCTTTGGAGAAATTTTTGGATGATTGCAGGGGATTATTATGGCTAGTTATGTTTTTATATTTCCTAGAGATTGGCGAATTTCTGTTCAACATTTTACAAACCTTTAGCTACAGATTTTCAGAAATACACGGATAACAATGAAACATTGGAATCTGACTTTGTAGATACATGTTTTGTGCTTGTAAGATGGAATCCTCACTTGGCCATTCCGAGGAATCTCTTTCCTCAGTTGCAAACGGAAAACTACTATAAAATATATTGTCGTTGCCATTTTTGTTTCTTGTCTTTTTAACTGTGAAAAAGGCCACCGAGTTAGCTGAAACGTCAGTAAACAGACATCTTCGATTTAATTTAACAGCCAGAAAAACATAGAAAATCAGCGCTCTGATGAGTTTCAGATGTTATGTTATTTATGCCTTTTTGCGTGCACTTGACTCATAGTTGATTTTTTTGTAATTAGGCTGCTGTATTGCCTGGCTAGTTGTACATCATCCAAACTTGGTGGATGTCGAGATGACTTTTCCACACATGAATTTATCAAAAGTCCGAATCCAACAGGTAAATTCCTGCTTAAAGGATGCCTTGCTATCATCTGTGCATTGCTTACTTAGCCAGGTGTTGTGAATTTGTCGTTCTTTACAGGATAAAATGTCAGTCTGTGATTTTTTGTACTTTGTGTATACTAACAAAAATTTTCTGTCGGTAAATGTATCTTTCCCATCATAACACATTACTTGTTGGCGAAAAACCTATGCCATTTCACTTCGGTTTGTCGAGTTTTTATACCCCCCACATAAAAAATTATAAAACGTTGTCGTCTGTAATGTTTCACAATCAGAACTAGTGGTCAGTGTGTCTGTCTTTGTGTTGGGTTTCAAATAAATGTTTCATGATATACACTACTTTTGAAGTTCTCTCGTACTTTTCCTAGTTAAATTTTTTCTCTGAAAGTATACTATTATTTACAGTACAGTAGAGCCCCGATTATCCGAGATAATGTGGACCCAAGTGCTTTCGGATAATCGAAATTACGGATAAAACGGAAATAAATATTTAGACTCATAATGATTTTCTTGAAAAAAGTAAATTCGTGTGTTAAGTGAGTAGATACCTATATTAAGTTACGTAAAATATAAACATGTGGATACAAAAATACATATTTATGAGTACCTATTTAGTACCATAGGAAGTAATTTTTAACTATACACGTTTTGCATTGTTCCTATTTTTGGCAGCAATATCCCTCCAACGTTTGATGAGTAGCACATCAGCTGCTGTCGCATTTTCATGTTGTTCGACGTAAGTCAACGCGTTTTTTAGGGCTTCTAATGCCTCAGAATGTGATATTTTTGCAGAGATTTCTGTCTCATTGCCACTAGCATCACTTAAAACTGTCTCATCGCCATTGTTAGAAACAGTTCTTATTAGCAAGCATTTTTTGATTTTTATACCACACTGGAAGAGCGTTGGGACGGACGTGTTTATATGCTCTTGGTTTAGCTGATTTTCCGGTTAACAACAAAGGAAGTTTGTGTGTACCGGAAGCATTGCTACAAGCAAGGATAGTCACACGTTCTTTACTGCGTTTGTAACCAGGAGCTCCAGATTCTTGTTTTGAAGCTAAACTTTTCGCCGGTAACATTTTATAGCTTAGGCCCGTTTTGTCACAGTTGTAAATTTGTTTTGGATTTATTCCATACTGCTTCAGTAATTTTTTAATGCAGCGGACTTATCGGCAGATAACTTTTCTGCGCAAACCTTTGATTCTCGTATACCGTGTCGTTTTTTCAATCTATGCAGCCAACCATCACTGGTTGTAAAGTGATCAGGCGCCTCAATAACTGGCAATTCTTCGCTTAAGTTGACTCCGTTTTGCTTTAGAATTGGTCCGGAAATTGGTGTACCACGTTCTCGATTCTGTGTGAACCACAGATATAAAGCATTATCCACTTTTTGATATTCCCCCTTTTTCGTAGTTTTCCGCCACGGCTGCGATGATGTCAGAACACTAGACCAGTTTTCAATTTTCTCGCGTTGTTTTCTCCATTTCTCCATATCCAAATCACTTGCCACGTTTTTAAGCGAATCACCTCTATCTAAACGTCTGATTGCCTCAAATTTCTGTTCTATGGTAATAACAACGCGTTTACGTTTATTTCTATGCTGATCCATCTTAGCGATTATGAACCTGACTGAAACAAACATACACGCACACATACCAGTGAATTCCGCAAACGCTCCTGGGGAATGACCGGCAGCGAATCTAATGACGCAAACGCCGAAAGGGGAACTACCGGCGGCTATTTCGGATCATGCGCCGCTTTCCTGAACAACTTTGATTAAAACGGAGGAATTATTGTATGCGATCTGTTTCGGATAAGGCGGATTTCGGATAATCGCGATTCGGATAACCGGGGTTCTACTGTACATATTCCTTGCATTATTTTACCATCATATACACAATTGCCAAAAAATAGCACATTTCATTGTACATATTACATATCCAGCCCTTTTCAACAAAAAATACCAGACTTAGAGGCGCAACTATGAAGAAAAGTATTAACTAGTCACTAGTGCATAAAAATGGATATTGAAAGCGATTATTTCAGAATCAGTTCTTTTAAGCACTATATTACGAGTATATGGTCAATTCTGTCGGTAATGACCTCTTGTAAAACCTACTCAAATATCATGCACGACTTTCCCTGCAATAGGGAAACCAAGTTTTGTTTTTGAGTTTTTGCCAAAACGGCGTACTAACATTCGTTTATTTTTTCCAGACTCACTGTGAATCAGAATAGTTTTTTAGCCCCGCGAAACAAGACGGTGAATCTTGACGTCCTGAACGTTTCGACGGATTCTCTGCCACCAAAAAAGGACAACCTTGGCTCTTTGAAGAATTTGAACATAACAAATGAAGGTACACTGCAGAAGATCAAGAAAACTTATATCTGAATGCGTTTCGCGAGATTCCAGTATTTGCAGTAAGAACTCTCAGATTATAACTTTTTTCTCGAATATCTCTATTTGCACGGTCATCAAGTCAGATTCAGGAAGTTTTTCACGGAAGCACTTCAATCCAGGACAGAGCTCTGAATAGAGTTTACTCTCTCCGAATCAAGTGTCCCTAAGGAATTTAATACAGATTCGTTCTACGAATATTATTATGAGAAACAATAATATTTGGTGAACCAAATCTGTTCAACTTTCGTCTTCATCAAGCTCCAAATCTGGCATCAGGTATGATGTGGCCAAAGAATACAGAGGAACCATTTGAATGTGCACTCGCGAAAATTCCTTTGATCTTATGGCATTGGGACAAGATTTCCCTCCTTTGTTTTGCATCCATTGACGCAGCACCAACTGCCACCAATCTACTCCCTGGGTAGTTATAGTACAAGTATCTTCGCATCTGCCTAGAAAAATATTTTGATTGTTTTTTCGCATAAGTTCATTCAAAAAAGACCCCTTTTAATGAACCTGCACGTTGCCAGTTCTTCTTTTGACAACTCTGTATTCTTTGGATGTGACAAACATAAAAAATCTTGCTTTTTTTACCTATTTGGATGATGTGAAACATTTTTCACAACCCCAAGAAACTGTTCGGTTTTTATGTGGATGTAGATGAAATAATTTGAAGATGAATAAAGTTGTGTCAATTCCGTTGGACTCCCCGATGTTGTGATATGTACGCACCCAAGAAACTCGAGTTTTAACTTGATGAACGTGCAACATAAAATATTTTCATACAGAAAGACCTAATGCGTATGTCTTTTGATGAATATTTTTGTACCTGCTATATAATTATAGACTGCCTTTATGCTATTCTACCGAGTTGATAGAAGAATGTTATTCAGAAGCTACCCCTGTTGGCTTTAATTTTTCTTTCTCAAGCTCAATGTAATATTTTTATAATAGCTCACGGTTTTATTTTGATATACTGATCTTTGAATGTGAGAGCACACTTTTGCTATAAAACGATAAAACGTTAACCATTTGATGTATCTTATGTACAGGGTGGGGCAGAAAGACTTTCCCGATTTGGACAGCCGATAAAAACTGAACTAATCAAGATATAGAAAAAAAACTTATTTTTTTATAGGCATTTATAGTGCCATTTTAAGTCAATGCGTCTTGAAAATGATATCACTCAAGTCCATTGTTGAGTGAGTGAGCCTCTTCCGATAATTTTCCATCGCTCTGCAGATCATGTCAGGCGGAATGGCAGCAGTTTCCTGGATTGTTTTCTCCTTGAGAGCGTCTAGAGTTTGAGGGCGATGTTGGTACACTTGTTCCTTTAGGTAGCCCCAAAAAAAATCACATGAGGTCAAATGCGGTGAGTACGGAGGCCACCCGATGTCGCAGCGCAAAGAATAAAGATGTGTCCAGGAAACATTTCTCGCAGAAGTGCCATACATGTTCTTGTCCATGCTCATTGACAAAAGCAGCCACTCCGGGCCGTATAAAGCTCTCTAGCATCACATAACATCGATCTGCGTTCACTCTAACAGTTCCATTCAACAACATATGGACTCCCACACACCAGATTTAGAAATGGCACACCAGACTGCAACCTTAGGTCTATAAAGTGGCCACTCGTGCAGTTCTCAAGGGTTATTTTCAGACCAATACCTGCAGTTTTGTTTGTTGACTTCGCCAGAAAGCTGGAAATGGGCAACACCACTGAAGATCAAAACGTCCATGCGAGGAATATTGCGATATTGGCACAAAATGGTACGGGTTTCACGGTCTTTTTCACGCAACTCCTATGCAATGGCAATTTTATAGGGATGCATATCAAGATCCCGGTGTAGGATTCTCCGAACACTCCGATTTGATAATCGCAAAGCAGTGCTTACGTGCAGAGCTGCTGAATTGACTCTCTCACAGCTGCCACATTTGCTGGCCCTGTTGCTGTTCGAGGTCGACCAGGAGATTTTCTTTTTAATGCCGATCCTGCTTCTAGAAAGTTCGACACCCATTTAACAATTGTCTTACTATCGGGAACCAGACCATGTCGCCCGAGCTGGAAGTGAATGCCATTATCGGCGAACCTCCATTTCGAATAAACCAAGCCATGGCTGACACTAAAAAAGTGGAATAGACGAGATATATACTCTTCTGCGCTGTACCCCCTACTGGCGTAGCTAGACGGTTTCCAAATCGGGGAGGTCTTTCTGCCCCACCCGTAGAATGATTCATTTTGCAGTAATTGTTACATCTGCAAGCGCTTTTAATGGCTCATACTTTGTTTCTACAGGAGTGTGCTCTCAATTTGGTGATCAATTTACGTTTTACTTACGTTTTAGTACTACTTATACGGAATCAAAAATGAATTTGCTTTAGCAGCTAATTTTGCAATAGAGAAAGAAAATAATGTGTAATTATTGTTTTAAGTGTTTATGTGATAAGTAGCTATACACGAGGCGGAACGACACAGTCTCTCGATTGAACTTTTATAAAAAAGATAAAATTTATAAATGTTGAGAACCAATGAGTTATAACCGATGGGTTCTAACTCATTATATTATATAAAAAGGCCAAGATTGAATCTTCCACAAATGTGAATTTAGTAACAAACACAGTCTTTAACAAAAGAGTAGTTATACAGTGTCCGGCACAAAGGTCGGACGGTTTTTAAAAAATCACAGAATCGGTAATTTGTAGTCGAAAACAAATTTATTGACGGATTCGGGTTCACAATGAAACAGCGTTTGTAATTAATTGTGGAAAATCACATCAGTCATGTGGTGGCCGTTTTTGAAGATGCATTGCTGGAGGCGTTCTTAAAAGTTCGCGTAGACTCTCTCCAACATCGTTCTCTCAACTTGGGCGCCTTCCACGCGAATTGCCTCCTTCAACTCGTTCAGAGTTCGGATCTTGTGTTTGTATACACGAGCCTTGAGGTGGCCCCATAGGAAAAAATCGCATATGGATAAATCTGAGGACCGAGAAGGCCAATTAACATCACCGCGAAACCTCGAAATAAGGCGACCACTAATGAGAAGGCAAATAACGTTCATAGTAGCTCTGGTGGTGTGGGCGGTCGCCCCATCCTGTTGGAATCACACATGTCGCAATGGAACCGCCTTCGAAGTAGATTTTCATTAGCCCAATAATGGCAATTCTGCTGGTTAACCATGCCATTAAGATGAAAGTGAGTTTCATAACTCATGAACAAAATGAGGTTCTCAAGTTCATGCATGCATAGTCTCCAGGCTGCAACTGTTGCACAATGGCAAATTTGTAGTTGTGAAAGTGGACTTCCATATGCAAAATACGCCTAACCGAACGATCACTGAGGCGAACTTCAGCAGCAGGTGGCCGAGCAGATCGAACCGGGCTTGTCCAACGCGTTCCACATTATCAGGGGTTCGAACCGTTCGCGGAGCTCCTGGTCTTTTGTTGATCAGTACACCACGTGTGCGAACCACCAACGAAGGATGGTGTTTCGATAAGGAACAGCTCGATTCCGATGAATATTAAAGTGGCGACGAAACTCTCGCTGTACAGCCGTGATAGACTGATTATGGCCGTCCATTGCTCCATAATGTCTACTGGCAAAAATGCTAGCAACGTCCGAGTCGAACGGCACTCTCCCCACTACTCTCGCCCAAATAGGCGGAGAGTGCTAGCCATTTCAAAAATATCCGTTCTTTATGCGGGACCCTGTATAAAGAGAATAAAGAGTATAATACTTTTCTATAAAACGTACTATGAAGCAACCGTAAAGGAGTCGAAATGTGTTTTGTTATAAGTTGCGTGATATATTTAAATCTCACTAGAAAATTGTCCTTAGTCACTCATTTTCTACTCGTGTGTTGGCGTAAAATTGCGCAAAATGTTTATAGGATGATTAATATCTTGGTCTACAATTTTATAATACCCGTTTTACATCAATTTCTCCACCAATTTATTCAGATGATTTTCTTTCTTCAAGATCATCCTGCTTATGCTTATGCTTTTGCAGTGTTTTACATCAATGGACAAACTCGATTATCTGTCAGTATTCAGTGCTGCCAACCACACAACAAATTCATGCTAGAAACATGTTGAGCTTATATGTCTACTATGGTTTTGAGGCGAGTCTCATAAACAGAAACCTGAATGCAGTAGTTCTATACTTGAAATTTGTTCCAAATAATGGAAGGGAAAACAAGTTCTAATTTCGTGAAGAGATCCACGAATATCATGGATTTATTTGACGTCAAATTTCTGTTTGACATTTTTGAAATTTATCCGTGAATAAATCCACGGAAATACAATGTAAAACGGGTATAAGAAATTTTAAATGTAAATACTTTTTAGTCTTCGGTGATGTAAAGATTTTAATACGCATGTATTCAGTTTTTCGGATTACATAGAAATGCCAAAAATTGTAACAATTTTTAATATACATTAGGTTTCTAGGTTCTTTTTGTTATACGATTTGTACCATTTTAAGTTGTATACAGGATGTTTCACAATCCAGGCATGCAAAGAATAATAACCAACCTTATTGAAAATCCTGTTAGTCACTTCTTATGACGGTTCAGCATGAAAAAAAGTGAAAATGATTGTAAAATCTCTATCTCGGTAGTTTTTTTAGTGATCTGATCACGGTATACAGTCATTGATCAGCCAAAACATGAACTTTGCAACATCCTGTACATCATTAGTAGCTGAATAGTGTATCCAAAACTCGGATACTGAAAGATTGATGGATCTTTGGTACAACACTCAACCCCTTAATAGAGCTTTCATATAACATATGTTTTCATTATAAGTAGTCCTCATGATTGTACGATTAAGTATAACAGTTTGGTTAGCGCTCAATAGTAGTAATTGTACATAGTATTTCTTTTTTTAGTTTTTCACATTAATTTATGTTTGGCTGTGAATTTCTAAAAAAAATTATCAATCGGTTAAGGCACGATATCCTCTATAACCGACGAAATTATATAATGCTGACTTGTACAAAAAAAAAACTAAAATACTCTTCAATAAGCACTAGAGTTACTAAATGTCTATCTGTCTATTAATTTTTAATGTATTTAATATAGATGATGTTACATTCCATAGATTTGTATTATGATTAATGTAGTAAATAAATGAAAATCTAATTGTTTTGGGTTCTCATTTTTCACAATATACACCGATTTCCTAGTTAAAACGGCTCAAAATGATCCCCCACAAAGCTTCGAACACAAATCGTCGGGATATTTTATTAAGTTTCCTCCCCCTAGAGAAATTGAGTATTACTGAGCTAGGAACAGGAACACGGTTTCTTATGCGATCCCACCAGCACCACCCCGGTCCAGGTACCCTCGCTCTTTCCGACCCAGGTGGCGGCAGGTAGACTGGTCGCTCCTGCAACCTGTGTTCCTATCGGAAGCACCCCCCCCCCCGGCCCTCTACACTAATTTTGCTCTTAAGTTTCGCGTAAGAAAGGTATATGGATGAATATATTTTTTGTTCGGCTACTCTCCAATAGATGGCGCAGCATATCGGTAGCTACCACAAGGTCCACCGTTTTGAATGACTACCTTGAGCTGCTGAAATCCGTTCAGTAAGTCCCAGTGTATGTGAGGAGGAGGACGCTTTGCTTTTCAACAAAGCCAGATCAATACGTAATATTAGATATAATAAACTAACAAAACAATGTTTTCATCAAAAAATAGGGGATTTTTAACCCCCCTCACGGAAATTTAAGATCCTTGATCATTGAAGATTCGTCGTCATAGACCCGTCCCGATCCCCGACCATCCGCCCCTAAAGGATCTTTTTGACTAGTTAAATTTTGTGAGGTCTGTGATAGCACTTTACATAGCAGCGCCATCTATCGGATGGTAGCCCAACTAAACGATTTTTTTTGGTGGCGGCTACTATCCAATAGATGGCGCTGCATATCGGTAGCTACCACAAGGTCCACCGTTTTGAATGACTACATTGAGCTGCTGAAATCCGTTCAGTAATCCCCAATGCAAGCAAGGAGGAGGACGCTTTGTTTTTCAACAAAGCCAAATCTAATACGTAATATTAGAATATAATAAACTAATTCAATCAAAAAATGGGGGGATTTTAACCCCCCTCACGGAAATTTAAGATCCTTGATCATTGAAGTATTCGTTGCCATAGAAAATCCACCCAAACCCCGACCAACCGCCCCTAAAGGATCTTTTTGACTAGTTAAATTTTGTGCGGTCTGTGATAACACTTTAGAAAGAAGCGCCATCTATGGGATGGTAGCCCAACTGAACGAATTTTTTTGGTGGCGGCTACTCTCCAATAGATGGCGCTGCATATCGGTAGCTACCACAATGTCCACCGTTTTGAATGACTACTTGTGCTGCTGAAATCCGACCAGGAAACCTCAATGCATGGAAGGAGGAGGATGTTTTGTTTTTCAACAAAGCCAAATCTAATACGCAATATTAGAATATAATAAACTAATCAAAAGAAAATAATCTTTTTAATCAAAAAATGGGGGATCTTTGAATTAAAACGATTATTATTATTAAATATTGCAAAAATGATAAGTATAAATAAATGACCTAGGTCACCTGTGTCTTCCTGTTTTTGATGGCACACATCCAGTATGCTTTCCGGACAACAGGAAAAATAAACCACAATAGGTATGGTACGTTTATATTTATAAATAACACCGTCATTAATTATAATGAATATAACATACAGTAAATTTTAGAATATCTTTTAAATATAAACCTTTATATCCAGAATTACGTAACATAAAATAACAATAAAATCAGCACTTCAAAAATTTTGCTTTTCATCTTGACAAATGCTGATTTATAATGAAACTTTGATTGGAATGTCTATTGATAAAAATGCACTGCAATTTTCATATTCAAGGAGCAACACACCCAAAAAGTATTTGATTATGTCACTAATTACATTCAATGAAATGTAGAGGAAAGATCAATAAATAATTACAAATTATTCAGATATATTTGTGAAAGTTGATTCTAACATTTTGCCTAAAGCAGTTACGCATTACAGAATAATTTTAGTGTACTATCTTGCAATCAAATGATTGTCAAAACATGTCAATTGTCAATGTGCAGATAAATATAATTAGCACAATATTATGCAAACAAGACCTACAAATATCATTTTCAAATGAATGGTTAAATTTTGGAAACTTACACCCTGACAACCAAATAGCAAACATAGTAAACAAAAATTTGTGTAGATAATCTTGTTGTGTGTTGCCCTTATGTTAAAATCTAATAAAAGTCAATGATTCACCATTATTGCTAAGAATTTTTCAAGTGCTGACAACAATAATTACCAGATTGTTTACAGCATCAAATAAAATTGCAGCGACTATTGCAGATGCTTCATCAATTACAATCGGTTCAAATAAGATACATTCACAAAAATTGTTGAAATAAGATACATCCACAAAAATCAAAGTTCACGACCAAATACTCCAATAGTGCAAAGGATAAAGTGCGTGGTCTCATGATAAATGAATGAATTTCATTAAAACTTTCTGTAATTTCATCCGACGCTGTAATAACTTTAAGAAACAAATAAATTGAGAATTTATTAATGAAAATAGGGAATATTACGAAAGGGTGACTTATAGAGGTTAGCTCATTGATAGCTGTCCTAGTGCCAATAATCTTTCTACTGCAGCGTTGACGTCACCAAAAGTCTCTATCAGTGCTTGCAGATTGTGTTCTCTGTTTCTGAAGCCCATAGCAGCTAGCTGCTCTAATTGCGTTTGATAGCGCTGCTCTGGCGGCAAGGCACCTTGTTGTCCTAGATTCCCTAGACCTCCTAGACCTCCCAGACTACCCATGCTAGGCATGTTTCCCACATTGCCCATCACACGGGATAAGAACTGAAACATAGAGAAAGATCATTCTATCATTATACAATCAAATTCAGAATAGGCGCTTGACTCATCTAATTTCATAAAATAAATGGTGTATTTCTTACAGTATTTTCCTCAGGAAAACTTAAGGCCCAGAAGTCGAATGTCTTATAAACTATTTCCAAATATATACAGTAGCGGACAGAAGTTTGGAAACATTCTTCATAATTTTTAAAAAGTGTGCTAATTTTTTATTTATTATTAATGACTATTTTTTTCTCATATAATTTGCTTACAGTCTTAATAATACAAATGGCAATTTGTGTTTGCTTTGGTACTGCAGACTAGCAGTATATTATATAATTTTATGACCGAAAATGAGACGACAAAAGATTTAAAAAACAATGTTTAGCTAATATTTGGTAGCATTCAACAGTGCCTGACATATGCTGCTTATAGAAGACAATTGTTTTTACAGACGTCTGTTGGGATATTTTGCCAAATATTTTTCACATAATCAAATTAAACTTTCCTATTTTTTAAAGTTTTTCTTGTCAGTTGTCTTTTAACATGCTCCCAGATATTGTCTATAGGGTTTACGTCCAGGGATTGCGAAGGCCATGTAAGAACACTTACATTTTTTAATCTTAACCAGTACTTTTTGTCGAATCTTTTTCGTATTGGATGTCACATATGCCGTACTGTCAGATCTTAACAAGTTAAATTTGCTTAAGTCGCTTCGTAAAAGTGCATTCCATTGTTGTCCTGTCCAAGTTAGATGAGATTTAGCAAATTCAAGCCAAGCAATACGATTTTTTTTAAATGCGAGGCTTTTGCACTGGACGCCTACCAAAAAGCCCAAAATCCCCCAAGCGTCTCTGCACTGGTCTGACAGATAGATTCTTTGCACCTTCTTCTGAAAATCTGTGTAGCTGGCATTCGAGGATCTTCATGAGACAAACGTTTTATGTAGCGACCCAAAACATAATCGGCTTTTTCGGTCTTCCGCACCTGGGCCACGTTGCTGTTGATCCGTATTCTTGATATTTACTAATAATTGTAAATGTCCACATTTCTGACACCACTTCTAAATAATTCAATTACTTTGTTTCTTAAATCTATTAAAAATTCTTTTACTTTTACCATTCTGGCTGATATTAATATTTACTGCACGCAATATCAGGGTATCGCAGAACGAATAAATACAGCAAAATTGAAATGTTTCCATACCTTGGTCGTTACAAAAACTGTGGTAATTAAAAAAAACGCGCTTGTTTATTATCAGAGAATTTGAATATTGATAAGATAAACCTTGTGTTAGTACGGGAGTCAAAGGTAGAATTTAAAATTTATATTATCTGTTCCTTCACAATTTTAATTTAGGTATATGAAATAGTTCATAATAATTGTTTCCAAACTTTTGTCAGCTACTGTACTGTTTGATAAATAAATAACTACATGGATGGGTTGAAGAAACATCAGCTATAATTCTCAATATTTTTTTCTGGACAATAAACACGCCCATTGATTGAATTTCAGCACTGCTACTACAAATGAATCACCTCACAGAACATATAAACTTGATGGACAGTACAAATAATTTTTTAACGCACTTTTTTTTTTTAATTTCCTGTACAAATAAGTAATTTTACCTCAGCAAAGGCATCAGGATTTCCTCCAAGCCGCTGTCCTGGAGATGTAGTGATTGTACCATTTGTACTGCCTGTCGTATTGGTGGTAGTTGTGGAGCTAGTTGTATTGGTAGTTGCCGTAGTGCCTGTTCCAGTTGAAGGTGTTGTTCTTGGACCGCCCGGGGGTACAAAGGTGTTAATTAAATTAGGTGCTGTTTGTCGTAAGGTTTCTAGTCCCTAAAAAAAAAAAATTGTATCAAGTAGGTTGAATCTATACATCCTATGTCTTCGTTGGAGGTTTCCAAGAAAAGGGATGAGTCGATCGTTTCAAAAGGTGAAGTCGAATAGTGATTATAGGTAGGTATAGGTACATAGATGTACAAGGTCTGGAGCAAAGTAAACAGGAATTTTGAAAGATATTCGATACATTATCGGAAACGTCTTTCATTGATGCCCTGTCAAAATTTCATGATAATCGCGGATTTATCGCGCTCAAAGTGACAGTAAATTTTTAGCATCAGTCGAAAAATGAGCATCGAACAAAGAGCCAATATGAGGTTCTGTTTTAAACTTGGTAAAAGATTTACCGATTGTTTGTCTCGTAGCCGAGTCCACGAGTGGTTTACGCGGTTCAAAGAGGGTCGTGAGTCGCTGGAAGACGACGAACATGTTAGCTAGCCAAAATTTGTGTTTACGCCAGAAACCATCGAAAAAGTGCGTGAATTTATAAAAAATGATCCAAAATCTTCATTGAGATACATAGAAATGGAATTACATATCTCTAAAGATTCAATCCATTGCATTTTGACCAAGAATTTGGGCATGAGAAAGGTGTGTTCACATTTTGTTCCGCACAAGCTCACAGATGACCAAAAATTGAACATTGCGACTGGTGACGAAACGCGGTGTTCCAATCCGAAAAAAGCCGTTTGGTGTTATGAGTCATTTGATGTCGCGTATTCGCCGTGTTCGACCAGAGTATAGCAAAGAAGGAAGCTGGTGCTTGTTGCACGATAATGCACAATCTCAAAGGACAGCGGTATGCCAACGTAAAGGCCATCCAACGCGTAGACGGCCATGTTTGAGGGCAACCCCCATGAGTACTAACTCTGAAGGACACTATTTTGAATAAAATGACTACGATTTTCCGAAACAAAAAATGTTTGTTCATTTTTCCCTACAGAGCTTGTAGGGAAACTATGTGTGACATGTCAAACAGGTGCATAGTATCACTGACACTGATTAGCAGCTCCTCAATAATAGATCTTTAAACACTGTCTGAAAATGAGCAGGAATCTCTGAAACTTTGCAACACTATGTTTCAGCCTCCAGATCAATTTTCAAAATCGACGACTACATAAACGATGGAAGTATTAAACTGGCATCCGTGTCTGTTGTATATTATGCGTCATAAATACTGAGTCAATCTGCTTGACGTAGTAACAAATGAAAAGTTAGGCGAAATAGGTGGTACATTCAAGGATCATAAAATTCAGATAAATATATGTGTAGATATAAAGACAGTTAAGTCATCATTTACAAAAGCATCGCAGAATTAGTATGTTTCCAATGGAAAAGTTCACTTTTTGATTTAAGAAAAAAAAATACAAACTTAATGAAAAGAAAATATTTATAACTATCAACGTATTCGTAAATTCGGCGGGTTTTATTTCTCAAATATTATTCGGTCCAAATGTTTGCCATCCCTTCGGACACCCTCTTCTAATCGGGCGCGCAAATTATGGAACACTCTTGCAGAGTTCCGGAGTGATGTTTATTTCTCGTCGAATGTTGTCTTTAAGCCCGTCCAGTGTTCGTGGATTATTGGAGTACACTTTTTACTTTAGATAACCCCACAAAAAAAAACGCATGACGTAGGTGACGTAGGAGGCCAGTGAATGTCCCCAAATTTCGATATAACTTTTTGATGAAAAAGTGCTTTCACCGTGTCCATCGATTCTCTGGAAGCATGGGTAGTGGCCAAATCTTGTTGAAACCATGTGTTTCTGTTAAATCGACGTTCTGTTTTTACAATAGGAGCAAAAAAAGTGTTTTTTCTTCATTATGCCATGCAGTGTTGACCTAGGGATTCCCAAAGCAGCGGAATGCTTCCGTAGAGTACGCCGAGGATTTGCAATGACCGAATCACTTACTCGACCCACATTTTCTTCTGTTGATATAGTAGGTGTGGGGGCAGAAATGGGTTGACTTAGGGTAGAGCTTGTTTCACGGAACCTCTTAATTCGCTTTTTCAATAGGTTCTTACTTGGAGCATCTCTTGGTCGGCGAATGTTGTATCGTGTACAAAATTTCCGAAGGGCAGCTGCGTATAAATCATGACTTTTAAAGTAAGCCTCGATAGCAAAGACACGTTGCGCTCCGGTCCAACGTTCTATTGTGACTATTTAACCCGCACGCCTCTCCCCGCTTCCTCGCGTATACGATTGCCACGTAGTTCAAATTTGAGATGTGAACTTTCCCACTGGTATTTGTGTTATCAGGGACTGTCCTGATCAATGTTTGTAGTTCATTTTCTACCCGAATGGAGATGCTTTATTCTAATTTACCTGTTGTATTTGCAAAAGGGCATTCATTGCTTGTGGATCAGTCATTAAACTCGCTGTTTCAGGATTCTGTAACTGCTGGAGTATCTCTGGCATCATTGCACGAACATGTTCTTGCATTTCAGGGTTGCTGAAATAATATTACTGGTCAATAATGAAAGATTTTCCAAAGTGTTTTTATTCGTCTTTGGTGTGCTGATTGCGAAAATAACAAAGTTTTTTTAGTAGCTCAATTTCAAATTTACATGCAGAGTATAAACCATTATACACCCTTTCAAACAGCTGCTGCGATTGAGGAAAAAATGTCATTTGTAACATTTTTGAGGTGCCTATTTTAGAGCCTGATCCTTTTCGGGCTACATTCGGTCTTGGAAGCTACAGAGGACAGGGTCGCGACAATTTGAATCGATTTTAATAGTGACTCACTGCAAATTATAAATTGCTGTAAAAACAAGTCGCCGAAACAAATAACTGAAAGAACAGGAAATTCAAAAAATGGAAGATCGTCCATTTTCTATTAAAAAAAAGACTGACATTGGCGATATACACATCGGCCATTCTCTAGTTAATTTGCCACTCACCTATTCAACAATGGGTTATCAGCTATAAATCTATTGGCTAGATTGGGATCAGATGCTAGAGCCTCCATCATCGTTCGCGCTTGTGGAGTGGACATCATATTCTGTAATATGCTGGGGTTCTCTCCTAAAATGTTCATGAAGCTGGCCATGGGATTGGCCGCATTTGAGCTGGGGGTGGTGCCTGGTGTCCCACCACCTGGTGTAGTAGTGGCAGTAGTACTGCTTCTACCTGTGCCAGTATTGGATGTTGGCCTGCTGCCTCCGGACCAAGGATTGGGTAAAGGTTCTGTGTTCTCTCTGCCTTGCTGTGGGTTTGTAGCTGAGGTACTATCAGCCAAGCTAGCAAATGGATTCTGCACCAGAGAATCTGTTGCATTCAACATGGGTTCTAAAAAAACAAAAGTAGTTTACCCTACAATAACCATAACAGTAATCTGATATTTTTAAATGCACACATTTTACAATCTTTTCATATGCAGCAATATTTTTAACCCCAAAATTTTTTGTGACAGCTTATGGTTATTAAAAAGCTGAAAAAAATCGATAAACCTGTTTGGGAGTATTTAAAATTTTGCCTTAAACAAATTTTTTAACTACAAAAATTAACATTGAAAAACGAAGCTTGAGGACAATCTGAAATTTTAGTTTGTTACTCATAAACCTGCCGCGACTAGGTCAAATTGCAAAACCCAAAGCTTTTGTTAAAATCTGAGCATTATTTTCTGAGTTATTACCAGACAGACTGACTAAATTTGTGAACTGTTCTTTTGTGTTTCAGACTTTTGTTTGTTAAACAACTGCAGAAAAGTTTTATTGATATAAATCTTAATAATTTCAGGTCCACAAAAAACTGTTCCTAAGCATCATTGCTTAATAAGTGAAATATGCTTGCCAAAAGGTTTTACCTCCTACAGGATTATTTTTACTGAGCCTAAAATGGTTGGACAGTTGAAAGAAAATTTTTATGGTGATCAAAAATCATCAGGAACTATAAAAACATTGATGAACAAAGTTTGTGGAAGTTCTAAAATATTCGATTTTTATACTAATATCTCTGCCATCACTGGACAATTTTCATAACGATTTTCAAGTCCTTGTCATGGTAGTAACCTTATGTAAAAATTTCAACAGAATCTGACTGGCATTTTCCGAGTTGTAGAGTGAGAATTAAAAATCTGCATGAAATAAATATTTCTTTTATACCATATTGCTTACCCTGAATATCACGGTACATGCGTTGTAAAGCATTATATCCACCAGGAATGCTTTCTAGATTGCTCATGGCTCTATCATGGCTCCTCATTATTTCTTGAAGCATGGCAGGGTTACGAGCTAGAGCTAATGTCTGTCTTAACAATTCCCCATTATTGAGCATGTGAGTTATTTCAGGATTTCTTTCCATCAGTTCCTGCATTTGTGGATTTCTAGTGATAAGCTGTCTCATATTCTCAGTTACCTCAGGGTCACTCGTCAACCTTTGAACTAACTGCAAAACCAAACATGACAAGAATTAGGCTGACATTCATAGTCAACCCTTGAGGCATCAGTGCTGACTGAGGATTCATCAACCCTTGGAGCGTGAATGAACCATAAGTGACCCTCAAGTGGAGCTTAAAAATGTCTACATCACATTGGCATTGCCACACAGTGTAAGAAGTTTATTATTAGGTATATTTGAGAAAAAAATCAAAAGTCTACTACTCCTAAATATCTTAATGATGACAAAATATGCTCTTAAATATGCAGGAAAGTTAGCAATAAGTTTAATTTCATTTTATTTCATCTAGTTTTTAACAAATTCAATTTTGTTATCCAGTCAGTTATTTATATTCTATTCTTCTTCAAATTTTAAGGGTTAAATTTTGAATTTGTTGTATTTTAATATTTTTTACAATTGTGTTTTCTTTTTATAAACATGTGGTCTGTGTATGGTGTGGTTGCTTTTATTGGATTCTGAGAACATTTGTTTCAGTGATGTAATATTTTTTCCTTCACTGATGTTTCTTGCATGAATAAGTTTTTTGACATATTATTCAATGTGCTGAATAAACAATATCTATCTATCAACAATTATCACTGGTTTTCAAAACTCTCACAATTATCAAATTTCTAAAATTATTGAGCATTTCAAGTGTTTCCAAAATTTTAAAAATGTTCACCTTTCAAGTTTACATTTTCAATTTTCAGAATTTTCAAAACCTCCAAAACCATGCTTTTGAAAACATTGACAATGTGAGAAATCTTGAATATTTTGAAAATTCTGAGAATATTGATGATTTTGAGTTAGAAAGTATTGTGTAGTTTGGATTTTCCAAATCATAATTTCGGAATAAATTCAATTATTTTGATTAGCATGGATGGACACTTACACTGATCCAATACTGATCTGAATTAGATGAATCACCATCAGTCGAGGTCCCAAGATTCATGAGGTTAGTCAGACTACCTAGATTACCTAGGCTCCCTAAACTTCCTAGATTACCTAGGCTCCCTAAACTTCCTAGATTACCTAGGCTCCCTAAACTTCCTAGATTACCTAAGCCTCCAAGGCCTCCAAGATTAAATGAAGTTTGACTTGGTGAGGGTGTTTCTGAAAGATTAAATACATTTAAATTTCTCAATTCCGAAAAAATGTTATATCTAGGTCACACTATAAAGATGCATGAATTTAAATAATTTAGTTGATCAAATGTATTCCTAAGCCATTAATGTTAGGCACAATGATTGTGGTTCATAGTGATAACACTTTCACTGCTGAAAGTGTTGTGTGACACGTTTTATTGCCAGTTGCTAATGACACTTGTGTGATATCTGACTGTTTTTTTATAAATTTGCTTTTGGGATAAAGTTTTTTTTACTGAGTTTTAATAAAATTGTCTTGATATAACCTTTCCAACAGAAACAAATATAATGACACACATGTTATATGTGGGGTTCAGTTTATTACTTAGACAATTATATAGCCTAAAAAATTTAAATTTTAGAAAAGAAACATTGCTGCCTATGGGTTACTCTGCATCATAGAAGCTAGCAGTGAAAGTCTTAAAAGATAATTTGGTATAAAATGACTGAACCATTACTTAGAACTATCAATAAAATAAAAATGAATTTGCAATGATAAGCTAACTGCCACTATGAGTCATTTAATAGGGTATCTAAATTCAGATGAATAACTTATTAGACTTCAAGTGTGAAGTTTGTATAAAAGCCGTAGATGGTGAATGGACAAATATAAACACCAAAAACAATAACATATTTGTGAGGCGATTCAAGCATTTTCACATGACCAATATACATGGTATTTCTATTATCAATAGGACTTTATCAATTGTGAATGAGGCATAAAATCAATGAATCAATTATTATGAATAATTAATCACTGTACTGTTAGAAATAATACAATTTTATAGCAGTATACCAGAATGCAGGTAATTAAAAAATAGATTAAAAAAATACCTTGTGGTCGCGATTGTGAACTTTCCCCAGAGCGTTGACTGTTCCTTATGACCAAGTGGATTGTAAATCCATCTTGAATGTTATGTTGCTTCAAGGTGTCATTATCTTTCAGTATTTTACCAGCGAATATAAGACACAGCTGCTCAGGGTCAGCATTGAATTTTTTACGAATTATTTCCTTAAACTAATTAAACATTTCGTCACTTATGAGGTTAGATTGAACTGATAACTACTTACATCTTTTATGACTGCATTTTCGCTGATCTCAAACGACTCCTTTTCTTTGGGGGTTTTAATATGCACTGTTATCTTCTTTGAAGTATCTTCATCGTCCGATTCCTCGGTTTTCGTATCAGGGTTTTTAGATTCTACCGGAACGTCGTCAGCCATCTTTGCCTGGAATGACTCGTATTTTTAATACTATAGTAAAATCGAATACTATGATAGTTAATGTAAACGTAATAGGGTGTTATAATTACCTTTCTACAAGTATTCTACTTGAAATCGGATTGTATCACAATTAAATTTGATCAGGAAAAATAAACTGCCAAATACATCAGATTGCATGAATTCTGAATTGTCATATCACAAAACACATACACGGATGTCAAATCGTCAAATGATGAATGACAGTCGACGTCACACACGTCGGTGTCAGTCAATCATCGCGTCAGTCTGTAGTATCTCTAGACGCTTTGTGAAGGCCATAAAACACAATATCAGCAATATACTTTTATGCTCCATAGGACGAATAATTTGATCACAGTGTCGCCAATATCAATTCAAAACTGATTCGTCAGTGCTACCAATCGTGAATATTGTAACGTGACTGCATGGATGCAAGTGGTGGATAGAAATACGTCTTTGTACTGAGACTGTTTAGATTAAAATGGCGGTCAGGAATACGCGTTTGTACAATTAATCAACGGTTACGACTACAAGTTTATTTAACGGCCACGGAAGGATATCGACGAAAAGTGTAGTTGACAAAGTCGGCGCAACTTTGCCCCAATTCAAGCGACTTCCTCTTGTCGTTTCCAAGATACCAATGGTGAAGGTAGAATTTGAAACACCCGGTATATGCTAGCAGTGGAAGCTTAAAAAATATACCAGACACCTGATAAGTTTCAAGCCCTCATTTATAAATTGATTATGTGCACACTAAACACTATATGTAGTCAAATTTCAAAAAAAAAGCAGTGCGCACCCTGTAAAAATAAAATAGCACTTACCATTTTCCCGCCATTTCTGTATCACTGTCCCTGCGAAGTTTTCCTTCAGTCTTCTCGTAATCCAAAGGTGTAAATCACTACTAGCACTCACAAACACTTATTCCACATGCCACTAGCACATTTTCCTAGGTACGACAGATTTGTCCCTCTGAAAACAGAAATTTGCTATCCCGAAGAGCCCGTGTATAAGAAGTCTGCGGTATCTCTGAAGTTTTCCTTCAATCTCCCCGTAATCAAAGGCGTAAACCACTTCAAAAACTGATAAACATCTAATCTACATGCCACGAAAACATTTTTCGGGGGGCGGCCGAAGTTTCCCTTTGAAAACACTGAAAATAATGCTAACGAAAAGCCCGTGTAAAAGGCTCGCGAAGACTGTTGAAATCAATTTATTGCAACATTGCATACCAGACAACAGACGTTTTTCTAGGATTTGAAGTTGGGGGGTCGCCTGAACTCAGTTCTGAGAATTCTTCCAGACCTGTTTGTATTAGTAAGGGCAATTTTGTTTATTTTAGTTACTAATTTCTGTGATATCAAGGTACCTACTGCAGTTACATAAATATGATGGCAAAAACATAGATAAACCATATTGTGATATTCTTCCTTTGCAAAACATTCTGTTATATTTCTTCATAACAGATCAACTACGTATCAATTAAATAAGGGTCATTTTAAAACGAAATACTGAAATTCGGTCTTACAAACGGTGTCAAGTAGGTTGACTCTGTATCTTACTTGAAGTTGGATGAAATTTGTTGCTTGTTGGTTTTTGTCGAATTCTGTCATAGTCCAGTCATTATTGGTAACGGTATCGATCGAAATGCAGAACCTGCGCTCAAATCAGAATTTTTTAGTCGTGAATATAGCTCTTTTAGACCTATTTTATTGAATGAATAATTTTTGATAGCATTAAGAACAGGCTTAGCGAAAAATAATATTTTCTCAAATATCTACGATGGCTTACTGAATATCAACAATCTTGTGCTAACGAAATCCTGTTCCACTATCCCGGACACTACCAGTAGTCAGACAAATGTTATTATTGATGGTAAAATCTTGAATATTTGAAATCTTATACTTGCTGGTAATTGGTACCAGATTTATCATTTAATTTGTGTCAGTTTACATTTACAATTTCACATCCACAGTTGATATATTAGCGCGTTCAAAACAGCATGCATCCGGTCCCTCAATTTTTGTCATTTGTATAGTGAGTGCGAACTTTAACGGCAAGTCGAATTGTCAGCTGACAATATATAGATACTGTTCTTGTTACATATACAGGAGACATTCAAAATTTACGAAATAAATTAATCTTGATATGTTATTTCAACATTTTGAGGTCGAAGTGGAGTGGTCGCTCGTCATACTAGTCAAAATCCAATAGTCGGACACTTATCCGAATGGTGTGGTCGATATCGGTCTACCTTTTTCTCTTTAAAAATAAAAACTATTAAACTTTTGTCTTGGAATTAAACAAACCAAAATACGACTGAAGCCCCACCCAGTGGGCGTGTACAACGAAAGATAACAAATTATGTGGATTATGGCCAGAGATATTGTGTCTGACTACTGAAATGAACGAATTTTCAAAACATAGAACCGGTAATATATTTCATTGGTATCCAGCTCAACAATATATCAACCTATATATACATTATTAAATATTGCCAGAAGGTTCCTACGTATAATAAACTGTCAATTATCTTTTGAAAGGCTTTTGCGCGGTAAAAATGTTGCTTTCTCGAGAAAAGTTTTGCGATGCAGCTGGTTAATTGAACACCCTGTTACAACTACACGCATAGGTCTGCAAATCCTACCACATGAGATACATATACCGAAGTCTCGCCTTAACTGATAAACGGCCGCGTTATGGATGCGTCTGTGTTATTTTATAAGCAGAGACGAGCTCATAGGGTGGAAATACATTGCGAAACAAAACTCAATCCGTAGGAAACTAATAGTTTATTCGTTGGTAACATGAGTAGGGTAACATGAAAATGCATTTTGAAAATATGTAAGGCTAAGGAATTAAAACTGGCTAATAACTATGCAGATACATGTTTTGTATATTATGGGGTATATATTAAATTATATAATGCTTATAAAACCTGTGAAATCGCAGAAAACTCTAATAGTTTAACAATTTGGACCTCTGAATATATATTTACTTATATAATGCTTATAAGGTGCACCATACACTATCACACCAGTAATTCACTGATTTTATATTTCCTGTCGGTAACTTCCTAAGAGAGCTCCCTCACAATTTACTGTTCGATATACACGAACTAGTTTCATTCAATATTTCACGGTCGAGTATTGAAAAACTTGTCACAAGACAAAAAATATTCAGTATTTAGTTCAGAAAGAACAAAACACTCAACACAAGCAGATATAAAAAGAGTAAAACAAGCAGTGTGTGTGGTATTAACGAAGTTATGTTTTTTAAGGGTCCATTCTGTATGAGATGTTACATAGATACAATGCCCTTCTAAGGAACTTGACTTTCACTATATACCATGCATAAATTATGAATGATAAATATAATATTTGAAAATAAACATTCAAACTCACTCAGTGGAGGATTGAAACTTAAGAGATGCTTGCTAATGATTCATTTTAAGATGTCTATTTACGCATTTTCCATATTGCCGAGGCAACCCATTTTCTGATGATGCTTATTGCAATTGATGTACGAGTATATCGAACAATGCACGTGACAGCTATCCTATATTTTAGTATCTAGAAATTCGTTACAACCATGTTTCTTTTCCATGAATGTCACAGTTGCTCAAGAATTGTATCCAGACGCAGGATTTGTTTTAGGTTTATGCTTATGTGTAGAACTGGAGGCGATAACTTGTATAAAAATACCTCTTCGGAGGTACAGGCCCTTGAGGACGTCACTGGAAGGTGTATTTTAATGATGCGCTGCGTCGCGCTGTGAGAAAATCAATTTTCGTTGGCGTCTAAGTAAATTTCTTCACCTAAATGGTCAGGCTTCCTAAATTCTTATATTTTAATCATCAATATACAGAGTGTAAGTTCTTAGCGCTGGTCCCTCGCTGGAGATTTGATTTTTGTCTATGAGCACCACCATATGATGCCCAAAATTTGTTTGGTACGTAAAAAAGCCGTCAAGTAGGTTGACTCTGCACTTCCCAAGCAATGCTGCCGTCAGTCATAAAATATTATGTTCGGTGTAAAGTTAGCCCTTCGTAGAAACGTGAATAACAGAGAAAGTCAGTTAAATAGGCCCATGCACTTAGTTTCTAGAATCAAGCCATGCAATTTTTCACAATTACAATACTCTCTCACGAGTGGCGTGGGAAGTAAAAATCGTCTAATCGTACGGGGTAGTTCAGGAAAAAAAGATATTTAGTGTTGCAGATTTACTGTCTTCGCTTTTTATAAGAACATCTTATATCTTTTTAATTCTGTATCAACCCGACACGCCCGCATATTCTGGGGCACCCTGTATGTACAATAAATGGAGAAAATATAAATTCATTATAAAAAGTATTTCAATTCAATATAAAAGTAATCTTATGGCTGTTATTGTTCTGAAACATAGGCTTGCTGATGCCAAAGGACGGGGTAAAAAATTCACTTCCTTTCTGTATCGTAATAACAAAACGAACTGCTATTATAGATTTCTTTCTAGCGTAATGTCATTCCAACGTCATTTCTTGTGGTATACGTAGGCCATTATTAATAGCTGTTGACGTCATTAAAACGTCATGTTAGACCTCTACAGTGGGTATGGATATTTTCTAGCTAGGCCTTCTTTATGGTCTGTTTGTTGAAGCTGAGACGCCTAGACCTGAAATGATACTGACCTTTATTTTCAAGATCGGTGGGCGAAGATTCCACATTTCTAACATCATCCTCCCAGTTCCAAATTGCAATTTCAGAAACTACTTTTTTAACTCCAGTTTGAGTAAAATTCCTTACGATTGCATGCTTACCCTTTTTACTTTCTGGAGAAGAAACATGGCCCAAAAAGGCAATAAAATCATATCTTTAAAAGTACATTGAATCAATTCTATTTGTGATAGTACTTCCAAAGCATCAAGAACCAGACCAGTACATCAGTGACAAATTACATTTAGCTTTATACATAACTTAATTTTATATAACGTCCAATAATATTTATAACACTAATCAACATTTAACAACTTTGCAAATTTCATCGAATGTACAACACAATAACGTTACAGTTTATTACTGATATGTAAAACTTCTCTACTATACGTATAATAAAACACAAATAATCTCTTAGTCTAACATTTTTCGTAGCAGCTTCTTCTTACGGATAAGCGACGGAATAAGAACTGGGTAATCGTGAAAATTGTGATTATGATTTTCATCGGTTTTTATGTCACTTTGTCTATCCCATTAAAAATAAATGAGTACCTTGGAGCCGTATCGTCAGTCGTACCTACAATTGTGGTTGCCTTTATGACCTCTTTGACTTTCATAGTCTTTTCTCTCCTTAAGAAACGATGGGGTATTTCTACATTTCTACTGTTCCGTGTCAGCGTCAGCGCTCTCCTGTTGTAAAATTATGTATTCTTTTTGAATTGTAGGAAAGTTCAGGTTGATGGAACATTTGATGTAAATCAAAAGCATGAACAATTTGATGTAAATAGATATTTGTGACATAACTGCAAGGTAGAGCGCTGACACGGAGCAGTAGAAAACTATGAAAATCAAGGAGGCCATACAATTGTAAGAACGACTGACGATACGACCCTAAACGTCCCAAACAATTACGAGAGTTATAGAAGAAGCACACAATTTCATTATTCTACGTTTCACAAATTACTCATTAATTTAGAATTGAACGCTCTGGAAACATTTTTAGAAGTATACCGATTCGGTACCTCCTACGTATTTCCAAGTTACGCATGCAAAAAATAAGAATATCCGCATCCTCCATATAATTGACGACACGTGACAAAACTGTGATCGCAAAGTGAAAATTGAGAAACATCTTTTAGTTTTCCTCATTGTATTTAGTTGTGACCAAAAAAAGTTTGTTGAGGCATTCAAGATCATAAAAATATTTTCGTTGTTACTTAAAGTTGGGTAATTTGTACCATTTGGCATACTTTACGTTTTTATAAAAATGCACAAAAAAAAACTTGATAGTGAAAAAAGTATTTTAAGGAAACGGAAGTATTTATATCGCCTCCTAATATTTTTAATAATATCTTTAATAAAATAGTGTTCATTTAAGTGGAATAATGGAACTGTGTAGACCATAAAATGTTGCATTTTAAAAATGTCAAATAACGTTGCCAGTAGTACCAGAACTGGCCAATACGCTCCTTTGTCCCGAGAGTGTCGATATTGTAAAACAATCTACAAAAGGAAGCTTTACCCATCATAATCGTGGCAAACTTCGTACATCCAGAACTGGCCAATACGACCACTCCTTTGACCCGAGGGTGTCGAGATTGTGGAACAATCTACAAGAGGAAGCTTCACCCAGTTCTACTAACCTTAGGCAGTTCAAAAATCGGATTAACAAAATTTCTTTGGGATCCTTATAGCAGCCGCGGTGTCTCGACTTTTGCATCCGCGGCTGCTTCGGTAGAAAAAAGCAGTAAATTTGTTGGGTAGTACTTTTTAAAATGTGGGTTTTTAACCACCTATCCAGATCGACTTGTTCAAATAAATTATATTGAAAAATAAAGTGGTTATTGTTGATGTTTATAACTACTATTAAAATGCATATTTTTAGCATCATTCTTAACAACAACTTTGAAATAAGTAATTAATTTTTTGCATAAATTCTTGAAGTTGTAACTTTCAACAGTCCATTTTACTTTTGTAAAATGTTCTAGGAACATATCTTGGCCAAGAACAGTTGTTTAAATAATTCGTCTCTGGGGTAAACAATTCGCTTTTTACATAAACTATTAAACCAGTTTACCGATTATGTATGAAATTTAATTTGAAAATTATACAAGCAACACACTGAATGTTGAGGTTTTCCCATTATTAATAAACAACAACGCATATCTGGCTGAATCTTTTTATGTATTTGTCGAAATACCTATTTTGTCTCTGTCGCCTGGGCTATAACCACAGTCTGGTAAAGGAAGCGTAGACAAACATTAGAGTGGCGTAACAGGCTAAAATCAAGATAATGAATTCATATTCATAATCAGCAAATTGGACATGGCTAACCAATTTCGATGCTGCATCGTATGTGTCGGGTGTTTCTCGATTTTTCATGTATGCTCTGAAACATGCGAAACAACAGAAAAAGCTGAGGAGGACAAGATTAATTATGTTTTCGATGAAAATAGGATTTATCACTTTAAGCTAGATAACCTTAGAGCCGAAGTTAAAGAAAAACTTGTAAAATATGAAGCTGAAATTGAGACATTAATACAGCAATCAAAAGAGGAAGACGAATACATACATACTAGGTTGAGAAAAAAAACAACCGATTTTTAAGACAAAGTTTTTGATACCGAGAGAAGCCTCAATAGTACCATTAATGGCCAATGCAATATTATAGAAAAAGCAAAGAAAATGTGGAATTAATACGAATTAACTCCGACTTGCAATCAAGATTGCTCTGAAATAACAACTTGCTCATCATGAATTGATAAGAAAAGAAATGCTAGTCAACATTGAACCCCTCACTGAAAAAAACGGCCTACTTATAAGAATAATAAGAACCGATGAAGATTTCAATGATGTGAATGGTTATTGTGATACCCTGAGCTATAACCACCTCTACTCTACGCTATTCTGAAAAGCAAACTTGCCGAGTTTGCTGTTTAGCATTGAAATACGTAGTTTTTATCGTATCATCATATCGGTACGTGGTGATGTAACAAATTTTTTTCGATCCACATATCAACTCATTTTAATCGATTATTAATTTTAAATAAATTGAGGTAATAAATCTAAGTAAATGGTTTGATAGATTTAATTAAACGATTGCGTTCTGATTTAATTAAACTAGTTTCTTAGATTCAAGTAAAATGTCTTAGAAATCGGAGTTTAATTGAACTAATTAAACTTGTTAGCTCATAAATGTTTTAATTGGCCTAATTCAAATTTTGATTGGTTAAATTAAAATTCTTTCTCGGTGTATAATACCTACTGTGGAACACGTTTTACAGATATCATCAAATTTCAAGTTTTACGAGCGACCGCCAATCACAACTTTTGGTCAGAAATCCACAATTCAGTAAATAATCAGGTGGTACAATTTACAAACCGGTACAATATACCCAACTTTCCCCTGTAACTTGTAACTCACACAACTTTATTAAAATATGATGATGCAGATTAGATTATAACATAACTTTGGAAGCACGAACAAACAGTTATATACATTACATATATCAGAAGAATTCGAGTACCAGTGTGGTTCTTGGATTGCTCGGCGTGACAAAACTGTAACGATCAACTAAATTTGCTGTAGATGATTCCATAATATACACTTTCCACTGGAGGTATTTGCTCACTATAGCGTGTCATGCTGAAACAATGTCATACGCGTATCATACGTAGTGTTTGGACGACGGTACCAAACAGACAGGTGATGAGTTTAGAATTGCGCTGATAAACCCAATATGAAAATTAATGGTAATAATAATGATAAATAATCAGAGGTAAATCATAGCAGATGTTCAAAATGTTGTCCATTATTTTGTAGGCAAAGCCTGACTCTACTCTGTACATTATTTACTGCTCGATTTACTATATTTTTCAGTCTTCCAAACTCTGTTGTCATGTTCAATTTGAGGTCTGGGGCTTGATTCTAAATGAGTTTCGACCGTTGAAACCGATTTCGATGGCGACTTGCGACGATATACTTGATTCGCTAGATATTTTTGCCATCTGATCTTCTATATTCAAATTATCAGTGTCAAAATTATCATAGCTAATTAAGTGTATCGTCACAAGGCGCCATCGAAATCAATTTCAATGGTCTAAACTCACTTAGAATCAAGCCCCATGTCTGGTATACGAAACAAATGAAATCCGCTAATTTCAAGGCCTACCTAGGAATGTCTTTTTACCAAGGTTTGGCAATGACAATGAAAGACGTATTAAACATTTTGAAATCAGATTTAAAACTCTATTCAGCTGCGCAAAAATGTACAGTGTTTATGTGCAATTCATTTTGAAATTCTACTACAAATCATTTTGGAAAAATTCAGTTTTTTCAGTCTCCCTCCGGAAGTACTTTGAATTCCGAAACATTCTAAGCGGCATTTTGTTGATTACCTAAATACGCAACTTTGCCTCCATTTAAATGACGTCCTATCTCTTACAATTTCCGACATCCCAATGGTGAGGAATTTGAAACACCCTGTATAATAAAACAAAAACTTCCCGTCCTAGGCGAATTTTTCTCTTGACGTGTCCGTAGATGGTAGATGGTCTCTGACTGTCGAACGCAGAAGTACCACGCGATGGGACCAGTATGTTTGCATGCCACATGCACCGGTATTTAGGCTTTAGACATTTGTGCTGGTTCAAGTATAAAAAACGTTGTAATGAAACGGAATGCGATTGTTCCGTTGCTACTAGTTCTGGATATGATTCTAACACTATACAATATAATGGGCAAGTGGGAAATATATTGTACTAAGCCTAAGCTATGTTACAGTTTTGTCACGGAGTGCATCACACGTTATATACATACATTAACAAATTCATTTGTAGTAACGAAAATACTTTTCACAACAATACAATAATGTACGATGACATAAGTTAACTTTCAAGGTCCATCCACTAAGTATTCTTTTATCCTAAAACGGGTAATCGGATCACTATCACTATTTATGCTAAAAAGAATACTAAGGGATAGATATAAACTTTACTGAGTCCGCAAGCAGAGTTTCATCAAACGTTAAACCGTTATGAATCTACCAAGATGTAGCAATTTACACGGGTCGCTCCGCCATGATAAGGATCACACAAAATCATAGAATCTTAGGCCCGATCAGTAATGAGAAGGCATCTTAGTAGTAGCGAAGTATTAAGTCTAATGAATTTGGTGGGTTGAGATGCCTCTCAAACTAGCGAAATATTATCGATTAGTGTAAGACGGGCCTCAAAGTAAACGAAGTATACAAAGTATACGAAGTATACGAAGTATACAAAGTATACAAAGTATACGAAGTATACGAAGTATATAAAGTATACAAAGTATACAAAGTATACAAAGTATACAAAGTATACAAAGTATACAAAGTATACAAAGTATACAAAGTATACAAAGAATACAAAGAATACAAAGTATACAAAGAATACAAAGAATACAAAGAATACAAAGAATACAAAGTATACACCGTATGCAACGTATGCAACGCAAGCAACGTATGCAACGTATGCAACGTATGCAACGTATGCACCGTATGCACCGTATTCACCGTATGCACCATATGCAACGTATGCAACGTATACAACGTATGAAACGTATACAAGGTATACAACGTATACAGCGTATACAACGTATGCAACGAATACAACGTGTACAATGTATATATTTTATGCAATGTATACAATATGTACAGTGTCGATGTATATAATGAGCATATTTTAGGAACGACCTACTATGATAGCACATATTTAAACTGAATACCTAAATACTGAATATTAGCTGGGAGGCCTCGATACGCGAATTGGCTCTGACGATTTGTTTTGACTTGTATGGTTTTTTGGGCTGTCCGGTAAGTTGTTACATCCCAGCAGTCGCAAATTCAAAATATGATGAAGTCAACTGATGGATCAGATGGTGGTACATAACTAATCGGTGGTACTTTCAATAGCAATATTTGTAGTTTGTTTATTCTACAAAAGATTAGTTACGTGTATCAATATTATAGCCTAGAGTACTTTAAGTGTATAAACATGTTAAGTGCCATTCGTTGAATTTCCAGTAATTTCTGAAAAATACTATAATCATAGGTAGGCTCTTATTGTAAAAACGTTAATGTGATTTTTTAAAAGATCAAGTCCCAGACCGATAGGATTCATGAGGAATCAATATTTTGATTAGTATGGTTAGATTTTGATTGATTGTTAATTCATTTTTGGATAAATTTGTATTTTTTATAGAAATCTGCATGTAGCTCCCCATACTACAGTATATACTACACAAGAACGCAATTTCAGGTAACACGAGGTATTCGTAATTTGTTTTACAATAGGGAAGCTCTATTAACAAAGCTGAAGGACAGCATAAAATCAAGCTTCCAAAGCTGTGTCACCTAAACTGTGTCAGGCAGGAAGGTACAGTACCACACTAGCATATAACCAGATAAAAGTTGATAGTTTACTCTCGATACTATAGGCAAATAAAACTAGAATTAGAAGAGTATATTCGTCAAAAGTTTATGTTTTGTGTTTTAACATTTTGTGTTGCTCTAAAATCTATCGGTTCTGAGACATTTCAAAAACATGATGCATGAAAAATTAAAAATTATGTACATATTTTATTTTTAGTTTAGTTTGCGTATTTCGTTTATTATTGGCACTTGCATCTTTTTTATGCCGCTTTAATACTGCAATTTTAAGCATCAAGTTAAAAATTTGGAACTACTTACATTCTAGAAGTATAAAAATCGTGAAAATATGATTATAGTATTTCAGTAATATGAACAATCTTTTCTTGCAGATTTTCCTAATAATTCTACTGCTTTTAAGGTGACTTTAATCAACTGTTCAGCTAATACTGTATAATATTAAGGCTCTAAAACTTGTTAACATATTTTTTTTTATATTGGATAACTAGAAAAATACTTTTTGCTTCCGCTTCTTTCAGGTCCAGCACTTTTCATAGCATATTACATAAGCAAATTCAAATTTATTCAAATATAAAAAATATTGCCACCGTTTTTAGTCTCCATGCTGCGGCAAATTCATCTTTCCAAAAAGCAGAAAAAGATCCTCGACGTTTCGACAATTATTTCATTATATGACCTTCAAAATTGCCATCTGATCGAAGTAAAATAGTAAGAGTTACTCAGTGTAATACGCAGTGAATTATCCTGGACTATAAAGCTTTATATCCGTTGTCCTAGTTGTGAGATGTCAAAAACTCTTTGCACAAATACAATTAAGAAATTATTCCTATCATACCATATGCGTTTGATATTTTTTTTTAAGAAATATGTCCTGTAAAAAATATGTGCCATGACCAGCAAAGTCTTGCTTCCACAAAATCAAGTGTGGTTATGAGGTAATTTATTTTACTCCATTAAGTTGTTTGTATATTGAAAGCTCTGCATATTTATAGATATACAGACTGTAACAAAAGTTTGGAGCGCATCAAATATCTGATCTCTACATTTTTGACTAACAAACTAGTTAATAAATCATCAATAATTCCTGCAAGAGTACCAGTGCATAAGTGTGAGCCATTAAGAACATATTGTGAGTAAACACTCTACGTTTATGCGATAAATAAGATCAGAATCTGAAATAATTACTTACGATATCTCCGGCGTGCGCTAGCACAGGTAATCCCAAACACAACAAATATTTGCGGATAAGCAGGACCGTATCGAGAAATGATACGGCATCTACCTGGAGTTTATTTCACTATACCATAATGTCATCTGTTAATAACCAAAACTCATCTGAAAGAAACACAACAGCTCAGTCCTACTCAAACGTACTTACTCAAAACACAGTCAAGTACCCAAACAAGGATCAAGCGATTATATTTAATTCTTCTGATGGAGCTAAGCTACAAGACTACCTACTTAAGCTTGGTCCAATCGTCAACCCGAAAAATATATTGTTCTGTTCCAGAATTTCCAACAACAGAATATGTATATATTTAGCAACTAAACAGTTAGTAGACACCTTTTTAGAGAATCATGGACAAATAGAGGTAAATGGTGAGATCTTCAGAGGACGGAGATTAGTTTCTCCTTCAGACCGTCTAGTGATATCAAATGTGAGTCCTACAGTTCCTCACTCAGTTCTTAATGAAAAACTACTGCAACTAGGTCTGAAACTCGTATCACCAATTTCATTCTTGAGAATAGGTGCTCCACTTCCAGAGTACAGTCATATTCTGAGCTTTCGAAGACAAGTTTATATAGAACCCAACCAACAGTCCCTAAATATCCCAGACTCCATTGAAATAACTCATGAAAACCTAGCCTACCGCATTTTTCTATCGCTAGATAGTCAAAAGTGTTTCAAATGCAACAAACAAGGTCATATAGCTTCCCAGTGTCCACTACCCTCCCAGCAACGACAAACAAATCCACATGAGACCCAATCTACCAAAGAACCTAAATCAACGAGCACACACCACACAAGCAATCAACAAATAATAACAACAGAGACCCAAGAAACAGCACTATCTCAACATATACCTAACCCGCGTGAAGCAGATGTAGATCTACCAAATACTAGCCAACCAGTAATCGACAAAAGTCCAATCCCCACCAGAAAAACGCAAGAGCTGATACCAGAAATACAAAATTACACCCAACAAAACAAACCGGATCAACAAAATAGAGTTATACCACACACTTCAACAGGCAGTAAATATATAGCTACTCACAACAACCCATCCCCAAAACGCTACTTCTCAGAAACAATCTCACCGACAACTCCTACGCATGAAAATTCAACCCCTCCTACATTTGCAGTTCCCAACAATATTAAATCAAAGAAACATAAAACAGATATGCAGTCATCCTACATCTCCCAAGACGCTCTAGCAACCGCCAAAACATTCATAGACAACCAGATGCCTGCCCTTCCCTTGAATAGTGACCAGTTTAAAAGCCTTCTCGAGAACAGTCATGGAACACAAGACATCACAAATATAATTAAAGATTATACGGATGACATTAAAGGACTTATAGAAATGATACTATTAGTATACTCCCACATAACCGATAAAACAGTCAAAAACAGATGCACAAGACTCCGTAAAAAGCTAGAACGCTACATTGACAACAACACTAACGAATGCCTTAGTGATACCTCCTCCATAGATTCAACTTTCTAATTACCTGAAAATCGTAATGCACATTGGACTAACTTCATTGTTGCAGTGGAACCTCAATGGGTACTACAGTCATCTGAACATGCTACAGAAACTCATATCAGATCAAAATCCAGACATAATCTGCTTACAGGAAACTCGCTTTACTGATACCAACACACACTCACCAAAAGACTACAAGGGATTCTTTAAGAACCGTAATTATACTTCCAATCAAATAGCTAGCGGTGGCACTGCTATATATATTAAAAGTAATATAGTAGCGAAACCTATAAATCTAAATACACAGCTAGAGGCAGTTGCTATCACAATAGAAGTCCCTCAAAAGATCAGCATCTGCAACATATATATACCACCGAACTATCAATTAGACATTAATGAACTAGAAATGCTACTCCAACAGATACCCTCTCCACGACTCATCATGGGCGACTTTAACGCCCATCACCTTGTTTGGGGTTCCAAAAGAAACAATGCTCGAGGAATAATAGTAAAGGACTTACTAGATACAACTGATCTTAGCATAATGAATGATGGTACAAAGACAAGGCTTGATCTTGGAAATGGAACATTCTCAGCAATAGACCTAACTTTAACCTCAACAAATCTGATAACCTCACTGCACTGGCAAGTACTAGATGACCTTTATGGAAGTGACCACTTTCCTATCAGAATATCTAATACGGAAGTCCAAAACAGAACTACACCATTCGAAAGGTGGAATTTGTATAAAGCCGACTGGATGAATTTCTCGGACTACATAGAACGACACATCCAAGAACTTCAAATAGTTAGCGACATTAACCAAAGTGTATACAATTTCAACAATATCATCTTGAGCGCAGCACATAATCACATCGGTAAAACCAAACCAATGATAAACAAAAACTCCGTTTCATGGTGGAACGAAGAGTGCGGCGCAGCAATCACAGCAACCAAGAAAGCATTAAATAAATACAAAAGACAAAGAACTACTGACAACCTGATAGATTTAAAGAGAAAGAGGTCACGTGCAAAACTAATAACAAAGAAAAGTCAAAAGGATTCTTGGAAAAAGTTTGTAAGTAGTATAAATAGTTCAACACCATTAGCAACAGTCTGGAAGAAGATCAAAAGCATAACCGGAGCCAAGTCATACTCACCTATAAAATGCTTGAAGGATGGAAACACAACACACACAACGAATGAAGCAATAGTTGAAGCATTTAGTGAAACTTACCTCAAAAGTTCCAGCAACCAAAATTACAGCGATGAATTTCTAAAACACAAAACAGAGCTAGAATCAATACCAATATCAATACAGAACAACCAAGACCCAGTGAATATAAAAATCTCCGAACACGAAATGGAAGAAGCCCTTAACGACTTGAAAGAAACTACTGCAGGACCTGACGACATACCTACTATCTTTCTGAAAAATCTTCCTCAAGTAGCTAAACAACATTTACTAAGAATCTTCAACAAAATATGGACTGAGAATATGTTTCCTGATATATGGCGCCAAGCATTAACGATACCGATACTAAAACCAACCAAATCATCTCTTGTGCCTGAATCTTATAGACCAATAAGTTTAACATGCGCTATGTGCAAGCTATTAGAAAAAATCATCAATAAAAGGCTCCTATGGAGCCTAAATAAGTCGAATCTACTAGCTAAGGAGCAGTCCGGTTTTAGACAGAACAGATCCACCATAGACAATGCAGTAGACCTGGAAACATACATATATGAAGCTTTCGAGAACAAACAGCATTGCCTTGCGGTATACTTTGATATGACTAAAGCATTTGACACTATTTGGAGACATGATATCATCTTAAAATTACACGGATGGGGTTATGATGGGAATATCGTTGCTTTTATATCCAATTTTCTGAGCAATAGGAGTTTTCAAGTCCGTTCGAATGGAGTTCTATCCAAACCCAAACTACAAGAAAATGGCATTCCGCAAGGATCAATAATCAGCCCGACATTGTTCTTAATCGCTGTCAACGACATTCTTAGTTACATTGAAAAACCAGTTCAAGCACGTCTTTATGCGGATGATATGATAGTGTATATAAGAGGAAAAAACCCAACAACCAATACAGAACTCATACAAAAAACAATTCACAAATTGGAACAATGGACAAAACACTCCGGGTTATCATTTTCACCTGAAAAGACAAAATATATTATATTCTCAAGAAGACAGATAATCCAACTCAGAGTACCACTAACGCTTCATAACATATCCTTAGAGCAAACACAAGAAATCAAATTTCTGGGACTCGTATTCGATCATCGATTGACCTGGAAAAAACACATAGAGTACCTAGTTACAAAATGTGAAAAAAGAATGACAGTATTAAAATACTTATCCAACAGACACTGGGGAGCTGAAGGCAAATCCTTGCTCTACCTATACCGATCACTGATAAGATCTAAAATAGACTATGGTAGCATAATCTACGCCTCAGCTAGCCGTTCAACTCTAAAACCTTTGGATAGCATACACCACAGAGCACTTCGCTTAGTACTTGGAGCATTTAGAACAACACCAGTCCAAAGCTTATATTGTGAAGCCGGCGAACTGTCGCTGAATGACAGAAGGGAGATACTAAGCTTAACATATGCCACTAAAATAGCATCAAATCCAAGTATCCCTGGTCACAAGTACATAGGACAGATAAATAGAGGAATCCAGCTGGGCGTTTCCAATGCATCACAGAAAAAACCGTTTTACAGAAGAATCTCTGACTACTTGAGAAAATTAAATATCGCACAAATTCCTGCAACTACCATCAGACCTAGTGCAGACATTGCTCCTTGGACAATGCAGAGGCCAAGCATCAACAAAGCTCTCACAAGAATGAGTAAAACAGACACGCCAGCACCAGTAATAGTACAAAATTTCCAGGAAATAGTCAACAAATACCAACACCATGAGAAAATATATACAGATGCATCAAAACTTGACAATAGAGTAGGAACAGCTGTTGTGACATCCACTACTACCATTAAAATGAAATTACCAGACGAAGCAACAATTCTAACAGGAGAATTATATGGAATATTAGAAGCCATGAAACACGTACAGAATCAGAACATCCAACGAAGCCTCATAATAACTGATTCTCTAAGCTCGCTTCAGCTTATAGAGCAGATATATACGAAAAACCACGTGGTGCACCAAATTAAGCAGATTCTCCACTCATTACAAGCAGACAACCATGATGTTGTATTCGTTTGGGCTCCTTCTCACGTTGGTATCCAAGGCAACGAAAAAGCAGACCATCAAGCTAAACTAGCAGCAAACTTGGATCACACATCAACCATAAACATCCCAGATACAGATATAAAATCTCACCTTAAACAAAGAGCTATTCAAACCTGGAATACCAACTGGCAGAACAACACATCAAAGCTGTTTGAACTGAAACCCAGATTCGGACCATGGACAACACACACAACAAACAGAAAACACCAAACAATCATCACACGACTCCGTTTAGGTCACACCCGGATCACCCATGGACATCTCATCACGCAGGAACCAGAACCCATGTGCGAAGTGTGTGAAACCCATCTCAGTGTCAAACACATATTAGTGCAGTGCCCTTTGTTAGAGCACTATAGAGTGGAATGTAACCTCACATCATCAACCATGTGTGATATTTTAGCACCAAATAGCAACATAAACAATCTATTACGTTTCCTACAGCAAACTAATGTATTATATAAAATATAGCATGTAAGCCGTACCGCTAATGGCCTTTAGGTCGAAGCGGGTAATTAAATAAAAAAAAAAAAAAAATATCTGACGAATGACTCATCTATTTTTTTTTTAAATTGGTAGGTTTAGGTTCGAAACTACGGCGGATCGTTGATGATATCCGCGATGTTGCCAAATCTACAGTATTTCAGAATCTGATAGCAACTTCTGTTTTTCTTATGGAATGCTATAAATTTTATTCTGAATACTTTTATTAAACATACTTTGACAAACAATACAAGGTATTTTTTTCACATAAGCAATGAACGGTATGGAAGATAATTTCCTGTCATTTCTGACATTGAAAAGTCCATTGTTTATTGTTTGTACCGCGAATATTCGGAAATCTATGAGGTCAAAGTATGTTTATTAAATGATATTCAGAATTTCTCGCAAAATAGAAATATCAGATAAATAACTGTAGATTTGGAAAAATCGCGGATATCATCAACGGATCCGTCATAGTTTCGAACCTAATCTTATCAATTTAAAAAAAAATGATGAGTCATTCGTTAGATATTCGATGCGTACCAAACTTTTGTTACAGTCTGTATATTGCTTAATTTTTTATTTTGTGTATTGATATTTTACGGGTTAAGTGAAGCTTATCCTAAACTTCGAACAATGAAGGCGTTTTATCATCATAATTATTTAGGAGCTCTTTTTACAATCAAATCATTTTTCAAAGTTTTGACAAGCGTTTCAACAGATATGATTAGCTTTCAGCAATTTTTGACGGCAGTATTGATTACGTTCCAGAATGGAATTTTTTGGTTGCTTAAAAAGTTCATCACACTGAAAATCATTACGAAATTACTTAAAAAATCGATATTATAATGCTTTAAGGGTAAAGAGTAAGAAGTCTCAGCTTTTTTTAAATGAATGACAGATTTTATAAAAAATGTCTTCAATTGACAGGTCACAAAAAAGTTTACAAGAAGACTATAGTCACATTAGACCTCAAATGATGTAAGCGTGTCTATTAGGCCTCTAATTTAATTCTACAACACAAGCCTAAAGGGTAGTATTGAAAGTATGTCATTAATCTGTTGATTATCTACGAATAAGCCAACGATTTAATAATCCGATTTTTGTCAGTTTAAAAGAAGTAACTTAGGAAATTCCCGAATCAAACTGCATAGGATACTACACTGTTTTTCTTATTGGTGAACGTTACTGTATTATTGTCAGTATTAGAATCTTAAGGAAAATGCAATCAAAACTTCGATTTGGCTATTAAAAGCACTACTGAACAGAATAGATGGAAGCTAGCGAATGTGCAAAGAGCTATTGATTGCTAATTCTATGCCATACGAAGTGTAAAGGCAGGTGGAGGATGTTCTTAAAACACTGTTTTAGAGCATTGCGTTGTTTCAATACGATATTGGTGTGGAAAATTTTTGAAAACAATCACAGAGACATATACCGGATGCTCCAGAATATGTCCACGATCTTCCAAAGCGACCCTCTCAACTAAATTCAGTTAAGACGAACGTTTCATTAAATCTTCAAATCTTCATGGCCATCTAGATCTCCGGATTTAAATCCATTAACTTATTTCTCCTGTGCGTAAACCAGGTTGAATACATTAATCAATTCTTAAATTTCTCATTTCGGCGTTGCGCCTGCACCAACCCAATATCAACAAACTTTAATAAAATCAGCTACAGAGCTGTTACGATCACCAGACCCATGTTTCTAAGGTCCGATTTTACAGAAGTCTTTGAAGTAATGGATCTAATGAATATGGTCGGTTCATTGTAAATTGTCTCTCAAATTAGAGAATAACTAAACGGTTTGTGTAAGATGTGCCCCTAATTTCTATATTAAATCAAGAAATATGTCATGAATCACTTCGTTTGATCATACTCGAAGCATGGACACAAATCTGATACAAAATCTAAATTGATACGACAGCAATTAAATGAGCATATTATTGAAAATAACAGTGTCTTATCGTTGCTATACAACATTCTACTTGATAAATTGCTTGAAAACATACATAAAATTACAAGTTACTTATTCTTTAGCAAACATCGAGTAATTATTCAATTTACTTGACTACCGCGAAAAACCCTGTTCCTTAACCCTTAACAGGAAACGTGAATTTTTGGAACACAAAAGGAAACATGCCGTCTCTCAGACTGCGAACTTCAAAGATGTTCAAAAAATTAGAGTAAGGCGAAAAGCAAGCAATAACTTCGCTGAAACTGATACTGGATGTTTATTTTATGTGTTTAATACGTAAAATGCTCATTTCAAAATGATACAAGAACATAAAAGAAACATTTTTATTAACTATGCTAAAACCATACAAAAATAACGCTGTTGTTGCAACATTCAGAAACTAAATTAAAACTATGGAAAAGTCTCAATATTTTTCTATTTTCTAGTTAAGTAATGAACAAGGAAAGTATATTATAGTCAATAAATACAAAAAGAACACAATCAAAATTCACTGCGAGTCTCAAACATTGCCTATATTTATGCAGCTAATACATTTGGGTTTGGAGCATTGAAGACATACAGGCTTCCTACATTGTACACACAAAAATTTGGTCATCCGATGGGTCGTTCGGTGACATAAAAAGCAGGCTTTCCTTTTTTCCAAAACCAAATTTTCAGCTTCTGTTGCTGGATGTTCACATTTGCCAAGGATGCGATTTATCGTAAGTCGCAAATCCCGAGGTAAACGGGGACTCTCTAGTCGCTTTTCCATATGCTCACGGACCAGGTTAGCGGGAAAAAACCTCTTAGCAAATACCGATTTTTCCTTCTTCAATTCATTTTTCTTATAGCACTGGTGTAAAATATACGAGTTCACTACCGATATATCCAATAGTCGGTAGAAAATAACCAGTGGCCACCTACGCGAACGGCGAATTGAGGTACTCTTCGAACATTTTTCATCAAGAGAATCAACTCCACCTTTATTAGCATTGTAATAGGCTATTATTTCCGGTTTCTGTGTTTCCGGATCACAATATTTTCTGTGGTGCATAGAAGATATGAGTATTGTGGCTTTATTTTTTTTGCTTACATGAGACACAATAGTGGAATCTTCTCGAAATCCGTACATTGTTGATCCTACTTCTCTTGATTTGTTTGGTAAAAATGCCGGAGGAATTTCTCTTTTATTTTTCTTCATTGTACCCACATAGGTCAGTTTGTTCTTCAATGGGACATCCATTAATTCTATTGACGTAAACCAGTTGTCCGCTGTAATGTTGCGATTAGTTCCAAACAGATTCTTCGCGAGACGTAGAACTGATTGTGTGGGTTTGGAATACCGCTTGTGTTCCTCAGGATGTTCGAAACTATCGGAATCTTTACCGCAGTAGATATATGCGTTATAGAGGTAGCTATTCCTTGCATCCGTCAATGCCATAATTTTTATGCCATATTTGCAAGGTTTCGCAGGCATATTCATTTTAAATCGACATCTTCCTCTGAAACTCACGAGCATTTCATCGACAGTGACAGACTGGCCAACTCCGTACACATCTTGACAGTTCTTTATAAAACTATTAAAAATGAAAGATATTGGTGCTACTGGATCTAGCTTCTTTCTTTCATTCCTGTCATCTGGGTTATCAAACCTTAAGGCTGACAGGAGAATACCAAATCGTTTTATGTTCATGACAGCTCTGAATATATCTCTTCCAGAGCCATCGGTGGCAAAAAGTGTTTCAATGTTCTCGTGGTTGCTGTTGAACACCGATGTATATACTAAGAGACCCAATAGTTCCTTTATTTCGACTAAATCAGTGTCGTTTAGGTTGCTGGTTTGATTTTTGTATCTCTTTCGCATTTCTTTGAGCTTGTGATTGGTCCACTTAACGATATGTACCAACATGTCGTCAGTGAACAAAAGCTGCCAAACCGTCAACGGAGCTGCTTCTTCTCCATATTCATGAGCTTTTCCTCTTAGAGTTGGTACTTTAATGACTATATTGTGCTTCCTTGTACGTGATGATGGTACAACTTCCGAAATATTCCACCTATGACGATTTTTTCCATAGAAATAATTCTGAGCTGGTAAATCCTCTTCATTTCCTTCGGCTCCGTCTTCTGATAACTCACTATCACTTGTATGGTCTGATTCCATGTATTCGTCTTCTGAGGCACTGTCTATATCACTAAAGTCACTTCCTTCATCCTCAAACCATTTTAGAACGGTTTCTTCGAACTCCGGATCATCGTATCGTACACGTTTAGAAGGTCCCGCCATACTCGCAAACGCACCTATGCCACACAAATAGCAAACGGGAACGGAAACGTGCCGTCTGACAGACTGCAACAAACTAAAATTGGTCCATATTTTAAGGCACGTTTTGGCTAGACTCGTGTGAATGGGGGTGGGCGATGGTCACTAATAGCTTATGGATTAGATGGGTTTTTACCTCTGTTAGAGGTGCAATAAAAAAAGATACGCTCAGGTATAGAAACGCCGCAGTCTCACAGACGGCACCTTTCCGGTTAAGGGTTAAGCCAGCCCTATTAACAAGGAGCTACTTCTAGCCACCGCGCAGTGTTGCCAGGTGAATTTTTCATAAAGCGGTAAAACTTAGTCGAAAAAAGCGGTATATGAAGGAAATTGCTAGTCGCACAATGAATTAATGCATTTTTTTGTTAAGTTGTAATAATTATGCCTACATAAAACTTGATTTATTATATGTTCGAAACAAGAACTAACAAGTAGAATTAAAAAAATAGGCATTCTTGACTTTACAAAAACTAAAAATGTTAAGAAAAGTAAGCATTACGAATATTGGTAAGCTAATTTTAATAAACATCTTTGGTCATTAACCTCCTCAATTCATTGTCTCGAAACAACTACTTGTAATTAGTCTCCGACTGTGTAATATTCCTATAATTGTACTTAAGCGATTCCTTTGGGTAGTTTTCAGCATATTTATTGCTGAAAAAGCCCTTTCAATCCCAAACATTAGTATATATATATATATATATATATATATATATATATATATATATATATATATATATATATATATATATTTCCATGAGTAATATCGTAAGGGCATTCGAATTTTCTATCTGGCAACATTCATTACTATTTCAATAAAATATTTGTTCTCACAGAATATTTGAAATAATTCATATTTTTATTACAGTAGCATATTTATTAAAAAAAAATCATACCTATAGGCTTAGAAATTCACCTTTAACTAAAAAAGAAACCCAATATTGAAAAATCTTTATGGAAATTCTGGAATACACGTGCCACCAATGCACAACAATAAATAAATCACATATTCGGCGAATCGCAGCGAAACATTTCCGTATTTCTAAATACCCTCTTGCGGGTTCGGGAAATTCCCTGACCTGAAAACCTGGCCATTATTAGTGGTTACCGTGAGATGGCGGTAGCAAATCATGTATTTACACACCGAGATTGATAAAGCGCTATATTACAGAAGTAATACTGGATAGCTCTCTTAAGAGGTAGAAATACCGCTTTAGCGGTAGATCTGGTAACACTGCCACAGCGCGGAGTGGTCGCCTAGTCGTTCTACCATCCAGTGCGCGACATCGAGGCTGCCACGTTGGGGGATTTTCCCTCAAAAATGGGGCATTTGGGGGATTTTTTGGGGGAAAGTAAAAACCATGGATATTTTTGTGGTGTCTTATTCCATGTTTAACTGCGAAAAACTGTCAACTGATAAATAATTTAAAGTTACAGAAAGATAAGATTATAATAATTTTATCTTTCTGTAACTTTTTCGTACCCCATGTCGCACCCATCTCCACAAAACATCTACATCTCTACACCTTTACGTCAATTGTAGGTTGGTAGACATGCATCCGTAGTCATAGAATACAGAAAACAGGATAAGTTGTAAGCTGGACGGTCGATGCTTGTCTTGGCGTTGATTCTCGTTACTTTCGAGTATTCGTTACTAATCGGTGCTGTTCTACAAAGTAATTATTTATGGCATTCGTTACTGTGATTACTATGAGTATAACGATTTGGCAACGTCGTCGTGTAATTAATGTCGAATTTGAACAACTTTAATGGAACCGAACCTTGTAAGAAAATAGAAAATCTTAAAATTTGCAAAAATTTCTCAAGCATCGTTTATTCAAGTCTGTCGTGTTTAATGCAAACATCGTATCTTCAAACTTTATGCTAAATGAGATGGGTTATTACAGGATAGGGTGTCGTAGGACTCAGATGAGCCTACAAACTGAAAATACTTTGTATTCACTAGAAATGCTTGAAAAACGTGTCTTTTAGCTAGGAAGATGACCTGTATATGGGCTTAAGGTAATTTAGAATGGCAAGTAACTTTTCGGAGCATTTCAATTAAGCATGTACCAGTATAAAAAATTCTACACATACTACTGGTGGTCATACTGAATGATACTTTTCAGCAAAATGTGGAACAAGTAAACATGAGTCAAATTGACATAATCTTTATTATTGTGATTTTCGTGAACGGCTACCGTGTTGTCGCTTTTCTGGCTCATAATAGTGCCTAACTTTGCTCCAATCCAATCGACTCCTTATTCCTTTTCAGGTTGCCAAGATGACAACAATAAGAAAGAACATGAGTCACGATGTAAATAGGTCAACTTATTTTTTTTGATTAGCAGACATAGAATTTTATAATTGCTTTTAAAACTGGAGTTTCCAGGTTTCCACCCGAATGTGGGAGTAATAGAGTAATCAAAGCAATCATTTCGTGATCGGATCGATACTCGTTACTTCGGGTATCTACGAGTAACGAGTAGTAAAATCTGGCCTTGGAAATTTTCGTCTCAGAATCATTTAAGAAATCATATTCTGATGTTTGGATAGGTACTTTATCAAATCTTATAAATATTTTTAAGAAAGACAGCTGTTTCGGTTAAAAGACGCCCACAGGAAAATTTTCATAGAAGCTCCTCATATTTATTTACTGTAAAGTGGGGGTTCTCCTTTTAAGATACAACTACGCTTGATATAACAAAGCTAATATGTGGAGAAACGTGAGCGACCAAGTAAAAAAATGAAAAAGTACTCTGTTCAGTTGAATTGAAATTCCAAGTACGGCTCTGTCGTAAAATCTGTATTTACATCGTAGTCGTACGTCGTATAACTATACGCGCTGGCGCTGTGGTCATGATCGAGGGATAGGACAGGACCGGCTCCGGTTTGGTTCAAGTTTGATTGAGTTTGCGGAGCCCAATATCCCGGTTCTCTTAAGACACTGGTGTATATGCTACTAAGAAAATCCGCTTATGTTCTCAAGATCTATACGTCGTGTAAAGGAAAACCCCAACTTTTCGGATATCCTATATTTGGGGACAACCTATATTGAATTCTAAAATACATTCTTTTTTTACTAAATAATCAGCCGATAACTTTTTGTTCGGTTTCAAAGGCCGGTCCAGACTTTACGTTTTGCACGACTTTTTGGCTACAAACGTTGCAGATAAAACGTTGCGTATAGATTGGAAAAGTGCGCAGATTTGAATCCGGCGCATAGATGGTACAGTTGCAGCGATAACTGAGCGAAAGAGCATATCTTTGAACTGTGCGCATGTAGAAGGTAGCACCGTTTTCCGATTCATTTTGTGCCAGGGTTCCAATTCGAGTTTCTCACATGATTTATTGCATTATACGAACATTTCCCACGCATTTGGCGTATCAAATCCAAGGAGTATAGTGACAGGGATAAAAAGGGGGAGGCCTATGAGAGTTTAGCGGAAAAATCCAAAGAAATTGGTCCAACTGCAAACACGCGATCACTGAAGTCGGGTACTTCTGAGATGTTCCTATCTTGTTTTTACGAGATACTGCGAAATTTGACCAGAGTACCAGAGTTCCATGATGATATCACAAAAAACTGAGCGAAATATACAGATATCTCTGCACCATGTAGACGCTCTAAAAATTGCAACGTTCTCATTCCATCCTAGGACTGCGCAGACAAAAGATTCTGCAAAACGTAGCGTCTGGACCGGCCTTAACAGTTTGATGAAAGAGTGAGTTTTTTAATGACTTACAAGGAGGGAAGGACAGTTTAGTGGAAAAAATCAAAGAAATTGATGCCACTGCAAACACGCGATCACTTTGAAACCGGGTACTTCTGAGACGTTCCAATCTTTTTTAAGCGAGACACGATGCCAAAATTGACCAGAACACCTTTTCCATGATGATATCACACAAAATTGAGCGTAATATATAGATATCTCTGCACCATGTAGACGCTCTAAACATTGCAACGCTTTCATTCCATCCTAAGAACTGCGCAGACAAAAGGTTGTGCAAAACGTAGCGTCTGGACCGGCCTTGATGAAAGACTTTTTTGAATGACTGATAAGGAGGGAAGGAGAGTTTCCAAGATCGGAACATGCTTTTCGCACAAAACAATCCTGTGGATAGGACTCATGCCTTAATAGAATTTCGTCCAATGCGGTTTAGTTCGTGAGAATCATAATGATCTAAATACGTTAAAAAATACGGGTTTTTGGAACTAATGACGTGGCGTATCCACTTTATTTTAATGAGCTCTAGGTTCGATTAGGGCTGTACGTCATTTTATATATAATTTTTTGTCATTTATTTTTTGTTAGATCACATAATCTGTTATACAGGGTCTGTCAGAAGACCGCATGTTTTTCGAATGGGTACTACATCGAGTGGGCTGGTACCGTGTCGATGGAGAAGGGCGTGTTGGATAGTGGGAGAAGTGCCGTTTCAGTTGACAGGCTGGTTTGGAACATTGAGCATCGTGTGTTCACTGTACGTCGGTACTTTCGAACGCAACGTGAGTTTCGCGTTCACTTTGGTGTTCCACGTCGTGGGACAGTACCAGACCGTAACACCATTTTGAGATGGGTGGAAGCATTCGACCCAACAGGTAATGTGATGAAGGAGAAACCGCCAGGGCGAAACCGGACTGTGAGAACTTCCGAAAACATAGACAGAGTGAGAGTTGACACGCTGCAAAACCCGAACAGTTCCGTCCGTTTGAGTAAAACTTCCCTAGGGTTCCACGCGTCCTCTGTACGTCGCAACAACTGTTGCCAGGTGATTATGCACAACGTGTTAATTTTGCACAGCTCGTGATTGAACAGTTTCATTCATTTCACGTCATGGCGATGTTCCATGGCCCCCTCGTCCCCCCCCGGACCTGTTATGGGGCTAACTGAAATCAAAAGTTTACCAAAGCAAGCCTCGGAGCCTCGTCGATTTGAAGGAGGAAATAAGAAGAGAAGTAACCCAAATTTTCTGCATGGATGCTGGCCGACGCAATGGGCTCATTTCGGGAGAGGCTTAATTCCTGCATTTCGGCTCAAGGGTGCCATATGGCTGACATAGTTTTTAGAACGTAAATTTTGTTTTACTCAAAAAATGGTATGCATTTCTGAGTATTTTGATATGATAAAATATTTTTCCCAAACTTATTTTGACTGTTCTACTCATTTAAAAAACATGCGTTCCTTATGACGGACCCTGTACATGTAATGCCAATAGCACACCTAGTATTATGGTATATTATACAGCGTGTGGCAGCATATATTCATATGTCCTTTTTTCAGTCGGTTGATGTCGTAGCGCCACATTTTTTAACATTATTGCGCTTTTCGTTGGCCAATTTTTGGCGAACTAAAGTTAATGCATGTGTTGGGAGGTCCAGACATACAGGATTTTTTTTTTGAGTGAAATCCGAATTCCGGTCCTGCAGATTCCTCCTTATTTGTATTGAAGCAACGCAATTTGGTACACATTTGAACGTAATACGTCTCTCACAATATATCTGCAATTTACATATTGGACCATAACCTTGTAACCGGCTATTCAAACACGTTAGTGTCATTCTCAACTCTGTCCAGCGGGGGAACCAATGGATGCTTTTCCCATGTTAGACATCGTCCCTGGACCAGGCCAAGGACATCCTGGAGGCACGCTTCTCGCTTGCTGTAGACCTGCAGCTGATTCTGGATGGAGGAAGTTACGTCTTTGCTCCATTTTCTCTTGCTGCAATGAAATAAAAAACGGCGTAGGAAGGTACCAGTGGCGTACGTACCGTGGGTGGCACCCGGTGCGGAAATTGGTGGTGTCACCTCATCGAAAGTCAAAAGCAATACATTTTATATGATTTATAAACTTCATGGAGTATTTAATATTTATATTTAAAATATTCAACAAAACCCAATAACAAATAAGAAAGAAAAAATAACCTTATTTTACAATTAAAATCTCTTCCTTCTAGCTTTCACAGCTGCAAACTCAGAAATAACTTCATCAAAATTTATATTTTGTATTGCCTCGTGTTAGATGGCTAATATACCAGGATTGCTAAGCCGCGATTGGGTCATTGTTGCCCGCAAATAGTTTTTTTATTAATTTTAGTTTACTGAAACTCCTTTCAGATGAAGCTACGGACACCCAAAATGGCATGAACAGTTTTAGTGAGAAGATTTGGAAGAGATTCTGTAAAATCCCAGTCTACAATAAACTTACAAAATCTAGAGATACCCAATCAGAAACTCTAACATTAGCAGCTTCGCAGTCGTGGTATGTCCAAAAGTAATTCTGTTTCTGAGACCTCATCAATAAAAACCAGTAAATTTGGATGTATTTAATTTCAGTTCTTCAGTATTTGTCAAAACAAAGTATTCGTTTGTACGATCTCGAACAATGAAGCTAGGTCTTGAAGAGACTTCGATCTTGTCTCGAATTCAACTCTGAATCGATTAAGACATTCCAACACATCTTTTTAAAGTTCTGCTTTCAGCGTGAGTCCTGCATCACTAGCCATCTCACCAACCACCCTTTTTCACGACGAAGTCGTCTTTCTGTTGGAATATCGTAGTCTGATTTTGGGGGAATTCCCGAATTACACATAGAATATATGAGCTAGTGCTTGTGGAGGAATTGTACATTGTTCTTTAAGTTGAATCACCGGGTGGTTGTCACCCAAAAAAGGTGACACCCGGTGCGGTCCGCCGCCCCACTTGATACGCCACTGCCCTGCACCTCTCACGTGATGCTGTCATCAGCGCATAAGCCGAAACCTACTCAGCTCCATCCGCTGTTCACCAGAGGCCTAACTTGGGACTACTTTGATTTATATTGTTTATTAATGACCTATGTGAAAGTTTGAAATTGTATAGAATTATGTTTTGCTGACGACATCACAATATATTCGTCTATAAGGGATATTCATGATTGTGTGGATTTGTGAGAGAGACAGATTTAGTAGTACTTGAGCCATCGCTAATCAGTGGTCTGAAGAGCATGGAAGGATGGTTGGTATGCGTATGGTATATCGCCGAATACGACAGTTTGAGCTTCTTTCTTATCGCCCACATTGGGTGCTACCTCTCACAGCTGAACATCGGCGTAACTCAGGAAGTTACAGTAGCCTGGAATGAGGTACCCCAAAGGATATGACCACCTCATCAGCACGATGCCCAGGCATGTCAATGAGTGTATAAGAAATCGTGGATACTCAACAAATCATTGTACCAGCTTTTGCAGTCAGTTGACGAATCAAGCTGAAAATTTAAACATTTTACTAGTAAGGGACACTGAACATATATGCCAAAAATTATTAAAATCGGAGAAACATACATAGGTGTTTACCTTTTTTTGTCACTCAGTATATTTTTAGGTTGATGAATGATGCAAAAAAAGGAAGTAGAAAAAGATTACCTGCGTTTGTATTCTTGTAGCGATAATGTCTGGCAACAGATCCAGCTGTTCTTGAAGTGCTACCAGTTTGTCCTCCATCGTCGTGAGGCGGTCTTCCAAGGTGTCTTGCCTGGTACTCATGTCTGACACAATTTCGTACACTGTGTTTTGAGTCTGAAAATGCAATAGGATACATTAGTCGCACCATACAGCACAGTAGTTTAGCAAACAAAACTCAGGGTGTACGAGGGTCGTCTGAAAAATTTCCGACCTAACAAAGTTACAAGAGGTTTTTTCTGTTCTTTTTTCTTGTAACTCTACACTTCTCCCAACGATGCTCCCATCTTTGTAACCCGTCCAAATAGTACTCGGCGTTTTTCTCTGCAAAACAATTGTTCTTGAAGGTGATTGACTCTTCATTTGACGAACATCTCTGCCCCCCGAGCGCAATTTTTGGATGAGGAAACAAAAAGAAGTCGCTTGGGGCTAGACCTGGTGAGCAAGGTGCAGTTCAAACCATAACACTGATCAACAGCCAAAAAATATCCTAAGTAAAATCAACAAAATATTACTATTTTTAATCTGCTAAAACCGGAATGAAACTTATTTTTTCAGTATTAGTTCAAGTTTTAGAGATACGGTAATTATATGTGTCCCTGCTGTGACAGTGTTAATATACTGTAATTCACAAGAATGAACGTGCTACATTTTTATATTCGGCAAGGAAAGATGATGTAATCGGCATGATTGTGTTACGTTATACATACGTGTACATTATATTGTTTTATATTAGCCATTTTCTCCTCAGTTGGCTGACAGCGTTCATGCAAGATGTCTCGAAAGTGTGTAAACAATCCAGATCAGTTTTGTTACGTGTGTGGTGATGTGACTTTTGCGTCTCAGAGACGGTCTATTACTCCACTAATAACAAAGGCATATCAGCTTTATTTCGGTTGTAAACTAGGTGATCAAGACAAACAGTGGGCACCCCACATCTGCTGTAATACATGTGCTTCAAATCTGAGGAGCTGGTTAAATGGCAAAAAACGGTCTATGCGCTTTGCTGTCCCAATGGTTTGGAGAGAGCCTACAAATCATATTAATGATTGTTACTTTTGCATGGTACCTTGTGTTGGACAAGCCACAGGTATTTATTATTATTAACTACCCAAACATACCATCTGCGATCAGACCTGTGCCTCACAGTGACGAAAATCCTATTCCAAAACCCCCAGAATCCTACACTTGCGAATCAGAAAACGAATCAGATCATGGCGATCGAGTGATTCGTGAGGAAGAAGATATGCCATCAACGTCAAGAGATCCTGATTTTATACCGAGCACGTCATGCCACCAACCGCACAAAATAACACAGTCAGAATTAAATGATCTTGTAAGATATTTAGAACTTCCAAAATGTAAGGCAGAGTTACTTGGATCAAGACTGCAGCAGTGGAACTTGTTAGAAGACGATGTTTCGGTATGTGTTTTTCGTAAACGCCACAAAGACTTAGAACCATTTTTCAATATGGAGAATAACTTGGTTTTCTGCAGTAACATTAACGGCTCACTGGCGGCTTTAAATATAAACTATAACCCAGAAGAATGGAGATTGTTTATAGACAGTTCAACATTGAGTTTAAAGGCAGTGTTATTGCATATTGGAAATATTTTACCATCTCTTCCTGTAGGGTATGCAGTTCACATGAAAGAATCATATGACAATATGAAGTACCTATTGACATGCATAAAATACGATGAGCACCAATGGCATATTTGTGGCGATTTGAAAGTTGTTGCACTTTTCCTTGGGCTGCAGCTAGGCTACACAAAGTTTTGCTGTTTTTTGTGTGAATGGGACAGTCGGGCAAAGGCACTTCATTACACCAGACAAAACTGGCCTGTTCGTCAATTCCTAGAGCCAGGTCAAAAAACCGTACAGCATATGCCATTAGTAGATTCGAAAAAAATTTTATTACCACCACTGCATATCAAGTTGGGCCTAATGAAAAACTTTGTCAAGGCATTAGGTAGAGATGGGTCAGCTTTTCAATACCTGCGTCAGAAATTTCCAAGACTAAGTGAGGCAAAGGTTTAAGAAGGTATTTTTGTTGGGCCACAGATTCGAAATATTTTGAAAGATACACAGTTTGAAAACACTTGGAATGATTTCCGTCTGGTGGTCACTAATTTCTTGGGAAATAGAAAAGCTGACAACTATAAAACCCTTGTCAAAAATATGCTGTCATCGTATCAAAATATGTCTCTTAAGATACATTTCCTACACTCACACCTGGACTTTTTTCCTGACAATTGCGGAGCCGTAAGTGATGAGCACGGCGGACGTTTTCATCAGGATATTTCATCAATGGAAAAAAGGTACCAGGGAAAGTGGAATCCTGCCATGCTTGCAGACTACTGTTGGACTCTTGGTAGAGATGCTCCAGAAACGATCCATAAAAGAACAGCAAAAAGACAGCGCATATAGTGATTCTTATAAGTATATGAATCTTGTTACTTTTTTTAATATATCCTTAAAAATAAAAAGTTTTTTTTCTAAACCGCAACTAATTTTTTTATTTCATTGTCATTTTTGGATTCAGCGCCCCAAAATGAACAAAGAAGTGCACTTTTCCCACAAGATACAATTAAAAAACTAAAATTTGTTGTCCAGTGAATTTGTGGATTTTCGCCATGGCAACCGCTGAGGTATGAAACGGTGCGTTATCTTGGTGAAACAGGATTTTCTTTTTCTGCAAATGTGGCCGAAGCTCTGCCTTCAGCTGGTCAAGTAATGACGCGTAGTATGCTTGTAATGGTTTTTCCTTTTTGAGGATAATCGATCAAAATAACTGCCTGACTTTCCGTAAAAACAGTCGCCATCACTTTCCCAGCCGGTTCCCCCTTTACAGTCTACTGTTTGGACTGTACTTTTGTTTCGGGTGTAAAAGTTTCATCTATAGTAATTGGTCGTCACCAAAAGTCGGATTTATTGCGCGTACACTGCGCCAACAGAGCGTTGGAAATCTTCATTCGAACACGTTTTTGGTCCAACGTGAGCAAACGTCTCCCAAGATCTTACGGCCACGTTTAAATTCGGCTGCCCAAAATTTTACTGTGGTAGATGATAGTGCTCATACACAGAATCCAACTACTCGTTGATTTGCGTGAGCGTATTGCCTTTCAAAAACAAATACAGTGAAAGCTCTCCTTGCGGACAGTTCCTATAAAGCGGACATCTCTTTTAACCGGACAAAGTTCCTGGAACCGAATTTCAGCCATCAATTTTCAATGTTAAATGCATTCCGATAAACGGACGCTCTTATAAACGGACGCGGACACTAGATTTTCCTGTATGTGATCAAAAAATCTCCCATAAGCGGACGCGAAACTCTAATACCCGGACGATTTTTTAGTTCCGCTTATTGCAATGCACATATCTACATACATAAAATTCGGTAATTCCCCGATTTATATTAGGTGATTCCCCATTTACGCATTTCGTTGGGTAGCCTGTATATAATCTTGTGGCTTGTCTTCAGTTCAGGCAAATTCGTAGTTGATTGAGTTACGTATTTTATTATTGTAACTGTAAAATGGCACCAAAAAAAAGGATGCTCTCGTTAAAGGAAAAGATGGAAGTTGTTAACGTATTAGACAGAGAAAGTGTTTCAGTTCGTCATTTGGCAAAGAGGTTTAATATTGGGAAAACGCAAGCAGCTGAAATTGCCAAAAATAAGGAAGATATCAGGAGTAAATGGCAATCAGGAACTAATATAAATCAAAAGAAGGATTTTTTAAAAAAGGAAGGTTTTGCTATAGACAAAACATGTTTTGAGTGGTTTGTGAAAGCTAGAAGTCAGAACATTCCAATCTCAGGGCCGTTAGTGAAAATGAAAGCTAAAGAAATCGCCACTACTTTGGGCTATAATAATTTCAGTGCGTCCGACGGGTGGCTGCAAAAGTGGCGCAAGAGACATAGTGTGAGTTTCAAATGCATATCTGGCGAAGCTGCTGCAGTAGATCAAGTTCCATGTTGCTTGGCTACAAACCAGAAGATGTGTACAACGCAGATGAGAGTGGACTTTTTTTTCGCGCATTGCCCGACAAAACTCTGTCCTTTAAAGAAGAAACATGTGTGGGTGGAAACTTGTCTAAAGATAGACTAACCATTTTATTCTGTGCAAATATGGCTGGTGAAAAATGCGATTTGATTGTGATCGGGAAAGCGGCTCGTCCCCGTGCTTTAAAAAACGTTGCTATTAAGGATCTACCAGCGACTTGGAAATCCAACAAAAAGGCATGGATGACCCGAGAAATCATGTCTGAGTGGTTAGTCGAATTCCACCGGAAAATGAGAATCCAAAAAAGGCAAGTTCTTTTATTTTTAGACAATGCATGCTCTCATCCTCGTGATATGAAAATGAAAAATGTGAAAATTATATTTTTACCGCCAAACACAACTTCTGTTTGTCAGCCCATGGATCAAGGTGTCATACAGAACTTTAAAGTTATTACGAAAATTGTCTCCTTCAGCAAAAGATGGTGAAATTTCGTCAGACAAACATTTTAAACTTTTTTCAACAAGCTAAAGAATAATGTTTTTTTTAAATTCTCGTACCATGTATTGAAGCATTTATGTTTTTGTATGCGTATATGTACATATATTATATAGATATATAGCATAAATACATACAAGTACTTTAAAAATGTGGCGAGTTTCTGTTTCATTTTTCTCATGATTATATACCTCATTTCCTCATGATTATATACCCCGTTATTTATACTCTATACTTACATACTCTCTTTTAAACGGACACCTCCCATAAGCGGACAAAAGTTACGGAACCGTGAGTGTCCGCTTATGGGAGCGTTCACTGTATTTGATGACAGCTCGATACTCGATTTTCGAATTTCACAAAAACACATCAACTCACTCAAACGACTGTTACATAACAACTGCGTGTCCAATATGGCTGAACCTTTGGTGAGTAACTGTCAACAGAACAACGAAATTTACTAGCTTCTATTTACTATTCAGACCACTCTCGTAGATCAGAGTGTATGCGAGATATCTTAATTGCATATACATCGCGATTTTAAAAAAAAATCAATGGAAATATTTCTAGGAGAGAAAATATATCGAAAAAATAACATATTATAACATAATAGGTTAGCTGAGCATGGATCTTCAAATGTCACTAAGATACAGCGTGTTGCAAATTTCTCTGATTAGGAATAGAACATGAATAGTGTTGAAATAACACTGGTAAAATTCCTTTTATTATATTGCTTGCAATTTTCAATGCCAAATTCCTATAACTTCGGCGTGATTTTGAGGAAAGTTTATGTTTTAGTGCAGACCTAAATATTGGAATCAATGTTTCACTTCTGAATTCAATCTGTCAAGCAGAAGATTCATGTAAAATTAAATGCCTTATTCAATAATGTGAAAAGAAAACAGTGGCATATGTTTTCAAAGTTGATACATTTTCAAAACGAGGGCCCGTATATTATTCGTTTTTTGGATTTTACGCGATATTCTAAATAAATTTCATCTACCTACTGGGTGTTTTCAAAGTTGAGTCATTTATTTCAACAGCTTGTAGAACTCGTCAAAAGAAATTGATCTACCAAAAATCACCTATATTTAAGTTGCATAATAAGAGAGTTAGTTTGCATTATTAAAAAATGATTTAAAAAAATCATTATAAAGTTAAATGGATACCGTATTTAAAAAAACTGTTCAAATTGTCCCCATTTGTTCGATTAACGCAAAATCTTTCTCGGCGAATCCACGACTCTTTACAAGCTTCACGAATTAAATCACAAGCTTTTTCAGTGCGCTGTTGAAGTTCTTCCAGAGTATTTACTTCTCCATCATGATACACCAACTATTTCAAATAGCCCCACTGAAAAAAATCGCAAGGCATTAAATCCGGCGAGGGAGCAGGCCAAGAAATGGGTCCATTGCGCCCTATCCATCTATTCGGAAACTCATTATTTAGACGTTCATGGACTTGTCGAAAATGTGGAAAAACCACATCAGGTAGGAACCAGATATTCTGTCTCACATTTAGAAGAACATCTTCTAATAACTGTGGCAGATTGTGTTGAAGAAAATCTACATAAATTTCACCGGTCTGTCGAAGTGGAGAAAATAGTCAATTGTTAATTGTCTTTATTGGGTTGACCAAAAGGCGGAGGTCACGTTGTGTGCTCTTTCACACATCCTTACAAATATACAAAAAATGAAAATAAATACAAATAATATAATGAAAATAGAAGGTACGAGTTGAATGTTAAGCTTCTGCTGCTTTTTTAAAATAAAAGATTTAATTGTCTTCTTAAATGGATGCGCCATCAGTTGGTTTTTTTTGAAGTTGGAATTATTTTGACAGTTGGTAACACTTCCACATTTGACAGATATATTGTGTGAGCAATGGACCGTTATGATATTGAACGCGACTGGTATACCAAAAGTCGTGAGGAAGGTTCGTGAAACTGGCCTGCTTGTGGATGATAGAAGGTATAAGCGTCTTCGACCCGTACGTACAGCCGAAAATATTGCTGCTCTTGCCCAGAGTATGCGTGAAAACGCAAGAGTGTCAACTCGTCACAGGGCACAGCAAGTGGGTATCAGTCGCACTTATGTGCAGAGAATATTGCACAACGACCTGGGATTATTTCCTTACAAGGTGCAACTTGTGCAAGAGTTGAAACAAAATGACTATCCGCTTCGATATTGTTTCTCTGTGTGGGCTCTAAATCAGCTGGAAACGGATGTCAATTTTGGTCGCCAAATCATCTTTTCGGACGAAGCCCATTTCCATGTGGGAGGTTACGTTAACAAGCAGAACTGTAGGATTGAAAATCCACATGTCAAATGCATCCAAAAAGAGTAACTATTTGGTGTGGCTTTTGGAGTGTTGGGATTATTGGTCCTTACTGTTTTCAAGATGAAGTGGTAACAGCGTGACGGTAAACGGGGAGAGCTATAGAGACATGTATGAGGAGTTTTTTGTGGCCACTATTAGACGACATGCACTTGCACAATCTCTGGTTCCAGCAGGATGGCGCAACATGCCACACCAGCCGTGAAACAATCGATCTTTTACACACTAAGTTCGGTCATCGCGTTATCAGCCGTTTTGAACACGTTCATTGGCCAGCCCGCAGCTGTGATTTGACGCCCATGGATTACTTCTTATGGACCGCTGTTACACTAACGATCCTCAAGCAACTGATGTTCTTAAGGAAAATAACCGTCGAGCTATCGATGAAATAGACCCAAAAACTATCGAAAATGTGCTACAAAATTGGGTTAAGAGGATGGACTACTGCCAGGCCAGCCGCGGCAGCCATTTAACTGAAATGGTTTTTCATAAATAATCGGAAGGTGTATACTTTTGAATAAAGTATCGAGTGTCACATATTATCGAAGAGTGTAGTTTTACTATCAATTTAAAAAAGAAAACAACGGATGGCCCACGCTTTAGAACACAAAACAACAGCATGGCAAGTTCTTATGAAAAATTCTTAAAGTGCCCCCTGTGGAGATAAATACCCCCTAAAGGACTAATTTTTGTTGATTTTTAACATTTTCGCGGTACATTCTTAGCTAGAAATATAAACTCAGGAAGGACCTCCAAATTAGTGATGCCCTAACTTTGACTTTTAGGATACCTTGTACTGTTATTGCATATCGATGTTTTATGTAAATTTAGCTAATGATCCTCCCAACATTTGACCCTTGTGTGAAAGCTACACACGACGTTTCTGGCTCTGGAACATCCTCTTTAATTAACGCTCCCAACCCTACACTTCAACCGTGCGCTTTGAAAGAGTTTTAATAAGAGATAGGGTTAAATTAGGAACACTTTTTTATCCTTCTACCGGTATAAGGCACATCAAACCAGCGCCAGGTAGAGGAAACTTTTTACTTTTACCTTTCAAAAGATACTAACTGTCAAGAGACGAGCTCTAAAATTGAATGAAAAAACTTTCCAGCACATCACAACTTTTGATGTTTATTCGACTGGGATCGTATTATGACTGTGCTTTTTTTCTTTTACAGGTATAGACGAATGAGCTAGTGTGTGATGCGAAACTTTTGAATTTTGATAATTTCCGATTTCTTCGCCAGTCGGGAATAATAATATCGAAAATGAGACATTTGTTTTCCAGATGTTACATGACATGTACGTTACGTTAAGCCCTGTCACTCATTTCCGTCGGTCTTTTTGTCTGTTTGTCGGTATGTCCCCTAAACCTTGGCCCCTATATTTGGCTGAAATTTTTACACAAGGCGACTACTATGCCGAGGACCAAAAGCTTTGTAGGTTTTTGAGAATTGATCTAGTAGCGGCTGAGCTACGGGCAAAAAACAAAAAGCTCAGATAATCTGATTGCCATTATTCGCCTGTGGGATGCCGAGGTTCAGGCATATGGAGACGATTTCGTCGTTCTAGTCAGAGGGAAATCTAAGGAGCATATCTTGGGAACACTCAAGGAGAAATGTCAATCAACTCGCAAAAAATGGTCATCGTACTTTTCACCAGAAAGAGAAAACTGGATGGGATTAAACCTCCAACAAAATCTACCGTTTGCAAAAGAGGCGAAATATCTAGGAATAATCTTAGATAAAACAATAAACTGGAATATCTGGAAGCAGTCCTTAAGAAGGCAAGGATCTCGCTATGAAACTGCCGAAGGGTCTGTCGGAAGAACTGGGGAATGAAGCCTGAGCAAATGTTTCCGCTTTATACCATGGTTATTAGACCTATGATAACCTATGGATCTGTAGCTTGGTGGGGCAAGGCAGTACAAAGAACTGTCCAAGCCAAACTGAGCGCAATACAGAGAGAAGCTTGTATGTTGATCACTGGTGCCTTTCGCCACACCAACTGCAGCTATGGAGGCCCTTCTTAATTTACCACCCATGCACATGTACCTGGAAGGCGAGGCAAGAAGGGTATCTTATAGACTACATCATGTGGCAAATGGTTTAATGGACAATATCAATATGGAGGAGACGGACATGCTGGTTCCACCACAGTCTGGAAATGCCTTCTTATATGATGCCAAAGATATCAAGATATGCTAAACCCTACTCAGTGACAATCCCACACAGGAATGAGTGGGAACAGCAAGTCAACCTGATAAGGAAAGATATCTGTGCGTACACAGATGGCTCCAAGACCCAGGTAGGCGTTGGAGCTGGTATCTTCGTGCCGAAGCTAAAGATGAAAAAACCTGTTAGCCTAGGAACCTGGGCATTGATCTTCCAGGCAGAGCTATATGCTATAGAACTGGGTGCCAGAACATTTGCAAACTGATTTGTGTATAGCAAAATACAGTCGTGATGGAGACAACTTAAGTTGAATGGTCTATTTATTCGCTTCGATAAAATAAAGGTAGGCATTCTAAAACATTTTACGTTATTAAGAAGCTGATTTTTGACGTTTAAGTCAACTTTCAATGCATTGCTGTTTTTGTTAACAATAAAAAAATGGCTCGTGATAAAGCTGTATCTGACGAAATAAGAGAAGTGAGCATTCACTTGCATTTAAAAGGCCAAAATCTTCCCAAATTGTTGATAATGTGAACAAATCGAGATATCAGTTTGAATATTATTAAATTGGGATGTGTGGCTCAAAAACTGGGAACTCGAAGTCGCCCGCGTTATTCCAACTTAAGAGCCTTCAAACGGATTATCAAGGAAAATCGGTGTGCTAATTATAACGAATTAAAAATGTCAGGCAACCACAAAAAAGTTTTCTAAAATAACTTGTTACAGAACTGCCCAAAAAGTTGGATTTAAAACTTACAAGGTAGGCTTAAATTATTTTTTAATATTCGTTCTCAATTCAGTTTTTATAAAATAGAAGCCCTTATTGACAAAGATTCAGAAGAAAAACAGACTAGCGTGGGCGAAAGAACACAAATTATGGTCTCCGAACCAATGATACTCCATTATTTGGACTGATGAAGCCAGATTTGAAGTATGCATCGGTGATAGTCGTGTCATAAGAACTAAAGAAGAAGTGTTTCAGAATGACTGTCTTTAAAAGTTAAGCTTTCGTGGAAGGTGTTATCAATGCTGATAAGTACATTAATGTGCTTCAAAATAACCTAATACCCCAAATTGAACAAATGCGTTTAAAAATATTGCATGCATCTTCCAAAAAGATGGCGCCGCTTGCCAAGCGTCTAAAAGAGTAAAATATTGGATATTCAGATCTATCGCCGATCGAAACCTTGTGGCATATTATGGAGAAAAAGCTCCGATCGAATCCAGCAAGAACCGTTCTAGAATTGGGTACCCGTCTCCAAGAAATTTGGAACAGTTTTACACCTGATGACTGCCAAACATTAGTTGACACTATGTCAAGACGTATGGAAGCAGTAATCCGTCAAAAAGGCGATGTAACGCAGTGACGATTTGCTGCTATTTGGTTTCGTTGATTTTTATTAATGGGCAGTTTTTTTAATTTGTAAGATATTTTTTCCTTGTTACAAACAAAATGTTGTATTTTAGGCTAATATTAAATAAAAATATCGTATGTCATCAGAAATACATTTTAGTTTTCAACGCGTTTCCGCTAATATGACAAATTTCATAAAAAATGTAGTTTTGACAGTTGGGCAAACTTCACAGAGACAAGGCTCGTACAAGTATTTCTATAGCTCAAGAACATAAATAAAAATCTAGTTGAATTTAATATGGTTAAGGTGCGACAAAAATGCAATCAGAAATAATCTTTTGATAAGTGAACACACCCAGCCAAGTTTTGATTCCACTTAATTCACTTGAATAGACTTGAACTATTCTTTTTTTTATTATAAATGTGAGTAGTTTTTCTCAATTTTTTCCCACTATCGTTCTACAACAGAATGATTGTCTATTCCAATTAGGTTGACTCTGTCCTGACTTCATCTGGCGCTAGTGGGAAGTACTGAGTCAATCTACTTGATGCTATTTTTGTATGAGTAACAGATGAAATATAAAACTTACCTTGGCCATGTCGGTTATGGTATTGGCGTTATCCATTAACTTACGTTGGTCCATTTTAACTTTTCTTAGCCTGAAATTATACAAGGAGTAAGCAAACTGACTGGTCAAATTTCTAAGGGTAAAGTATTTTTCACGAGTATGAATTAAGTTTTGACGTCTACTGAGGTAAACAGCTGATCATCAAGTGACATCTTTGTCATGGAGTCTGAAGTGGGCAATAATGAACGAGGTCAAAACTTTCAAAGCACACAAACGGTTTGTATTTTTTTATTCCTACCCGTCTTGCAATATGGTTATGATCACTTTGCTTTTCTTGTGTGCAGAGTAACTTTTCTAGATAAAAGCGTTGTTCGGAAGTACGAAACCGTCGCGTAGAAAAGACCACAACAAAATATGACTCTTTCTCCAGATCTAGTGTTAACAGATCCGTCAGAATTGTCGACATGGGGAATTTTGTAATATTACTGGATAATTAGCTGCTATTTGCTGCCATGGTTCACGTATTGGACACTCGTGGAAAATACTTTAATTTCTCGGGCGATATCAAGGTAACGAACATCAACAAAAAGCATTCAGAACTAAGTATTTTGCCGAATATATATATATACTAAGTGACATATAAATCCGAACACCCAGTTTAAATGGTTTTATTTTAATAAAAGTTGGTGAATGTATTTATCTTACTGTAAATAACAAGTGAAAAAATTTTCAGCCTTATCAGTTGGACATTCCGGTTTTTATACCGCTTTTTTTTAATTCACTAACGCTCTAAAAATGAATATTTCAGCCGCAGTAAAGAATCAACGTTGGCGGATTTTGGTTCTTGACATCCTTTACGATCGGTTACGATGCCTAGAGTACGGAGACCTGTACGATTTCGTCAACTTAGTGAGTTTGATAGGGGCCGTATAGTGGGACTTCGGGAAGCTGGACTTTCTTTTCGGGTAATTGCAGTTAGAGTGCAAAGAAGTGTAGACACTGTGGTTAGGTGTTGTCAGGCATGGCTTCGAGAAGGCCGTACGCAAAGAGCAAGGGGCACTGGACGCCGCCGTAGAACAACATACCGTGAAGATCGCCACCTAAGATTATTAGCCTTAAGGGACCGTTTGTCCACTACCAGGTCCATTGCAAATGAATGGTTTGCAGAACACGGAAGACCTATTGGCATGCGAAGTGTTTACCGACGAATGAGAAGTTTTGGCTTGTTTTCATACCGGCCACACTGGGTCCTCCCTTTAACTCGAGAACACCGACGTAATCGCCTTGAGTGGTGCAGACAACGGTCACTCTGGGATCAGGAATGGAACAGTATTGTCTTTAGTGACGAGTCTTGATTTTGTTTAGGCATGCACGATGGTCGTGCCAGGGTTAGAAGGCGGCGTGGTGAAAGGAGGAATCCACGGTTTTTTGTTGAAAGACATGTTCATCACGCTGTTGGAGTTATGGTTTGGGGTGCTACAGCTTATGGTTCCAGGTCACCTTTAATCTTCATCAGAGGTAACATGAACGCGCAGCGTTATATCCACGAAGTTCTAGAACCCTATCTTTTACCCTATCTTGACACCCTGGCAGATCCAACTTTCCAACAAGATAATGCCCGACCACATGTTGCAAGAGTCACAATAGACTTCTTTCAACATAATGATGTCACATTGTTACCATGGCCACCAAGATCTACCGACTTATCCCCAATTGAGCACGTGTGGGATATGATGGGTAGGAGATTGCTCAATTTGCAACGTCCTCCTCAGACTCTAGAAGCACTTCGAGAGGAGTTGGTGGTTGCCTGGCATGAGATACCACAGGAGGACATTGACCACCTGATCAGAAGCATGCCTAGGCACGTTGGAGAATGCTTAGCACATCAGGGTGCATCCACACATTATTAAAGGTCAAAGGGCTTTAAAGCAGTGCAATCATTTTGAAATTTTTATCATTTACTTATTATGCTTCATTAAGTACTCATACAAAATTTTATTAAAATAAAACCATTTAAACTGGGTGTTCGGATTTATATGTCACTTAGTATATATATATATAATTGGTGAACTCAGGAGCTCTACATAAGAGTAATGAGATGAGATTTTTAACAGTTAAGTTCGTGGGTATGCAGAACCGTTTTTTCAAACCCACATGTATTATTTGTTTTCCAAATTCTCCGTACCATAAGAAACCTGTCACAAATTATATGTAGAAACAAAAAATACGAGACAAAATTAGTATAATTAATTGACATGCATTTGAAATTTTTTACGCAAAATTTCTTAGGCATGGGATGATATACAGGATGTTTTCATAGTTGAGGCATTTATTTTAACCGCTTGTAGGACTCGCCAGAAGAAGCTGATATACCAAAAATCACCTACATAAAAGTTGCATGATAAAAGAAATAGTGAAAAATTATATATTTTAAAAAATAAGAATGTTATTACACATATTTTTTGATGTTCTTAACGACGACTGCCGTGTAAAATTTTAGCGTTTTTTTATTTACTACTTTATCGTTTATCGCGTGCAAACTTTTTGTGTTGTAGTATGGTTTTCAGTACGAGTCTTTGGTTCGATCAGTTGTATCAGTCTTTTTTTTATTTGTCTGATTATATTGTGTGAAAAAACGGCCCAATGAACTAGTGGACAAGATACTAATATACGGAGAGTGCCGCAGCCGCAGTATGCAGGTTGTATGCGGAAACGTTTCCTTGAGGAAATCATCTGGCCCCACGGATGTTTGTAAATTTACCTATTAGGCTCCGTGACACGGAATATTTAAAAAAAAAACAAGTAGGTTACGCTGGACCACCTGCTCAACCGCAAATGTCACAAATTGAGGAAGAAATTTTATGAAATGAAGATTTTACCAAATTAATTTTGTGTACAGAGGCGGCCACATTTACACGAAATGGAGTGCACAATTTCCACAAAAATCATTTTTGGGCAGTAGAAAGTCCGCATGCTATAAGAAGAACTTTTCTTTCGCAAAGATTTTCATTAAATGTTTGGGCTGACGTGGTAAATGGCACGCTTATTGGACCCCACTTCTTTCCACCTCGACTGATCGATGAAATTTATTTAGATTTTCTTCGACACAATCTGCCACAATTATTAGATGTTCCTCTAAATGTGAGACATAATATGTGGTTCCTACATAATGGGGCTTCTCCATATTTTAAACGAGAAGTCCAAGAACGTCTAAATAATGAGTTTCCCAATAGATGGATAGGGCGCAATATACTCATTTCTTGGCCTGCTCCCTCGCCGGATTTAACGCCTAGCGATTTTTTCTGCAGGACTATTTGAAAGATGGAGCAGTAAATACTCTGGAAGAACTTCAACAGCGCACTGAAAATGCTTGTGATTTGATTTGTGGGCATCAGAATTTTATTTTCGGAGATTGTGAAGATACGTGGATTCGCCGAGCAAGATTTTGCGTAAATCGAGCAAAGGGGGACAATTTTGAACAGTTTTTGTAAAGACGGTATCCATTTAACTGGATACTGATTTTTTTTAAATAATTTTTAATAATGTAAACGAACTTTATATTATGCAACTTTTATATAGATGATATATAGGTTATTTGGTATATCAACTTCTTTTGAGGAGTTCTACAAGCTGTTACAATAAATGACTCAACCCAGTAGGTACATGAAATATATTTAGAATATCGCGTAAAATCCAAAAAACGAATAATATACGGGCCCTCGTTTTGAAAATGTTTCAGTAGAATGCTCTCATCGGTTATACCATAAACCCAAAATTTCATAGCTGTTTTACGTGAACTTTTTAAGTAATTGATTGTTGCAGCTCTACGTGGGACACCCTGTATTTTCAGCAACAAAGTTCTGATTTCTCCTGGCTGGTGCTTGCCACCCCAAGGCAAAACGTTTGTATGAACATAGGTACGATAATGCTTGATAAAGCTTCGTTTACATCATTCAGGTTATGCAACTTTTTTGTAAGAGTCACAATAGGCTATTTTCCGAGGTCTGTAAGTCAAGTGATGAGACTGACTTTTTTACTTTTTTTATTCAAATATAATCAAGGGCAGATTCAGGATTTCGTCTAGGGGGGGGGGGTGCGCAAACGATATTTGGGGCTGGTCATTTTTTAACCCCAGTGGAACTTCTAGAATTTATCCTATTATTGCTCCTTAAATCCATTGTGTTCTATATGGCCAAGGTCAGCTTGAAAAAAAACATGGAAATTGCTCAGAAATCCGCAGAAAGCCAATATTTTATTATACGAGAACAAAATAAGTACGTAGCATTTATAATTAACTAGTGTAATAATAATAAAGATTCAAACATAAAAAACTTCATTGCTCTGTTAACCGATAAAAAATAAATAAAACATTATGAGAGACCCCGAGACATATCCCAGTCCATTCCACATAAAAAGATGTCTTTTATTGCGAAAACGAACACGAGACCAAGAAATTCACATTATCGTATGGACGCTAGACAAGACAAAGAAGGATGTCTGTAGACCATCTATAGATCGTGTCTTGACACCGTATCCAGACTACCTATAGACAAATTGCGCAACAAGGTCTACTGGTATGTAATAAGCTTCAGGATTAAGTCTCTGAACTGCCCATTAAACAAAACAAGTAAGTGGTGTAAATACTGACACAATCAAGCACTTCCATTATATCAGCAGTAAGAGACATGTACTCCTCCATTCCGACGTGGATAATTTCGGTTATCGAAGAACAGATAGCCGACAGACATTTCTCCAAGGAAAGGTATAGAAGATGTCTCTGAACCCCTCCCAGTCGGCATGTCCGTAATGCCAAGTTTTGCGGCCTGTGCGAGTTTCTGCTGAAACAGCGGGTACTGACCGAAACCTAACCTCCACAACACAGTGGTCTGAGTTACCCAGGGGAGACAGGACAGCAGAGCTGTAAGGGACAGGATGCGTGGTCAGAAAGAGATCCAGCAGGATACTGGCATGTGACGAGACGCGGGGCAAGAAAAGTAGGGCCCGTCACCAGCTGGGTCAGCCCTTGAGTAAGAGCGAACGCTTTAACTGCACGACCTGCTCCATCGGTCTTGTTTGAGCCGAGGAGAACTACTTCTGATGCTGAGTGATTGATGTTTAGGAAGTCGATCTTGACGGCGAGGTATTCAAGAAGGTCATCCCAGTTATGATCCGAGGGGAGCGATAAAGGCAGCAAATAAATTTGGGGGATGTTTTGGAGTTGAGGCGAAGCCACAGAATGTCCTTCCGGTCTGATTCCAGGGAAACATCTCTGCAGCAAGAAAGTCTGCTGCGGACAAAGGCCACAACTCCCCCGTTCTTTCTCAAATTGGAGTGCACCTCGCAATTTGATAAGCTAAGATAGTTAATCGGTGCGGACCCTGAGATTTTTGTCTCCGCCAAGAAAAGCATGGCGGGACGATTGGATTGCAAGTAGTGACGAACAGCATCAATGTTGCTGTTAATCCCGCAGATGTTCGTGAAACAAATTTTATCTTCGATGTTGTTCCCTCGAATCCACCCTCCACCCAGACATTCTGAGAGTGGAGTGAGCTTACATACGGAATTCTTAGTACTCGAGGGATCCGTCATCATTAATTTCTTTGTTTTGGAAGATAACTGACTGCAAAGCTTAGGTGTGGAAATATGCGAACATTTATAAGACACCCTGGGAAAAGCTATAGGGTGGTACCGCCTTGGTCGACTGGTCCTTGTCTACCACCTTCTTTTTGCGTGTTAATGATATTAAATAGACCTAAAGTGGCCCCTTGGCGAACTTGTACCGCCACGCGGCAAGCGGTACTGAGGTATTCCTTAACGCGTGTACAATCACTTGTACGGGAAGAAGTTGTATGCTGGATACAACAACTTCCGGAACAAGCATTTGCCACGGCCCCGCTCAGTAGGGGATATATATTTTGAAATTCAATATAGATGTTAGTTATTTTTCAGACTTTCGTTGTCGAACTTAGATTCACGACATAATTGTTTTCTCAGTTTTCGAATAGATGTTGATCGCATGTAGAAATGTTGGAAATCCTTGGAAAAAACTATATCTGTTAGATCGTAATTATTTTGATAATGTATGTTTGTAATAAACAAGTACAGGAATATAGGGCTGTACATATTCACGTATAGTGCAGCAGCTCTGCGATTTAAACGAATTCAATATAGCAATATAGACACATACGCGAGAAGAGGTGTGGGACGTGTGGTATTGATTTTGGGCATCGATCGAAGCAGTTTCTAGACAGGCCACAGGCGCACCGCTAAACATATCTCATAAATGTCTATTTCCAATTTAGGCATTCATCTAACATAGTGGTTCGCTGTAAGACCAACCCCGAACAAAATCAGTTAAGCTTTACACACTTTTCAAATTACTATTGTATAGCTAATATATTACCCAGACTTAGATTTGTCACGAGTCACAATACTCGTATATACGTATAAATCGTAAGAGTTGTGCTGTAAACAAGTGATGTCAAAGAGGGACAGCATTTGGAATACCAAAGGATACCAAAAAATCATAATGCTCAGTGCCTATAGCTATAACTTATAGTTAGTATGCCTCTGTCACCATGATGTGACAGAAAGTAACACTGTTAGATTGCAAAAGCAAATGTCAGACGTTTAGGGGGCGCGCCCCCCGCGCTCCCTTCTAAATCCGCCAGTGAATATAATTACAATTTTATATTTTCACCCTTGTCAGTCTTTTCAGAAAAAACTGTTTTCATGTTCCCCTGTCTCTCCTCGAAGCCCGGCGCGCTATTGTTGCCAGATCGAACGCTACGTTGCCAGTCTTATCACTTAATTCACAGACATCGTATTAAACAAGTTAAAAGGTACTCGCCGTATCGCCGAAAATTTAGTTAAACCACTTAAGGGAAACTCCTTGTACAAGCAATGTTAATTTCATCTCTGTTATTATTTTACAGCCTCATTTTACGCATTCTTTGAAAATACGGCGTACAAAGTTGCTAAAAAGTTATTAAAACTTCTAAAATGCCTCCAACCTGTAATACCTTGGAGGAAAAATGCCAAGCTTCAAGATTTCAGTACGCACTTTGAAATAATTATAATTTTATAATCTTAATTTGCGTAAATTCTTTAGGTGGAAAAGGGAAACAACGGGGGACCAATCAGACTCCATCCAATTGTTGATAACTTCAAAAGATGCAGAAAATTTAATATTTATCTATGGAGGCCTTCGCATACTGGGTGTCTTAAATTCGACCCTCACCATCATTAAATGGGGGCAAAGTTGTGTATTCAGGTAATAAACAAAAGTTTCAAAATTCAAAGTACTTCCGGAGAGAGACGAAAAACAGAATTTTCTCAAAATCGTTTAAATTTGTTCCTGACTTTATTTGTAGTGGGATTCTAAAATAAATAGCACATTAACACTGCCACGTTTTCAAGATGGCATAAATAGAGTTTTTATAATGACTTTTCGTCTCTTGTCCTCCAGCATCAACTTTATTCTTATACAGGCCATATTGGATTTTTACACAGGTAAATTTTTTTTTCTATAGTTCGTCCAGTATCCCACCAATATGAAAATAAAACTCTATATAAAGGGCCTATCCAAATCTGCAATAAAATCACAGGCAGCATAAATGGCAACACCGTGTGGTTTTATCTGAGCACACACTGCTAGAACGGACTAAGATAGAGTTGCCATATGCTGGAATATAGTAGTAGTAAACCATAGGAATCATATGATACTTACGCATATATAGCAAGTAAAAATTTCCTTTGATGGGTTCTTACTCTACCTGGATTTACTCTTTTCACTAGCCTTGTATGTTTGTAGATCAACCAGGTTTCTCTTAAAACGTTAGCGGCCGCATTTTTCAACTGAAACAAAAAGAAAAATTGATGGAAAATTCTATCGATGTCATTTCAAAAGCTTCATAAGTCATACAATTTGGAATCAATAAAAACTGTGCCATTGACAAATAAACTAGCTTCAAATGACTCTTTTGCGTCTAATTTTTATTATATTATATTCACCTTGAATAACATTCAGAGTTTTATGAATAATAATAAAAAAAAACTGCAAACTGACAAGGACGGTATTCAGATGTTTATGCAATGGACATCCATTACGTAATATTATTTGAAGAGGAGGGCACTTATTGACTTGAGTATGTTATACCCAAAATACGCATTCACCTATGAGAATGCCGTTTTCAGCAGAAAATGTCTTAAGTGGTTTTTGAATATGGACCACAGAATCCGATATCCTAACAGAAAAGAGGGGCTGGATCGAATCCAGCAATTGGAATTGCATATAGTCTGTCTAAGGGCCGTATCGTCTGTCGTTCCTACAAATGTGGGACGCCTTTATGGCCTCCTTGATTTTCATAGTCTTTTATCTCCTTCAGAAAGGGTGGGGTATTTTTGGATTTCACCTGTTCCGTGTCAGCATCAGCGCTCTTCTATTGTGAAGTTATGTTTTCTTTTTCAATCGTAGGAAATTTCAGGCTGATAAAACAGATGATATAAATCAAAAGCATGAACAATTTGATGCAAATAGATATTTGTGACATAACCTTAAAATAAAACGCTGACAAGAAACAGTACAAAACCATGAAAATCAAAGACGCCTTAAAGGCCCTGAATATAGCCCTTTATGGATGGAAAGGAACTTTCACCAATACGGTAAGGGATTAACAGGGTTAAACTATGCTACAGCATTTATCTAACAAAAAGAGGAAAGATAAACCAGCAAAACTACTCACCCGTTTTGTCAGCTGTGTATCCATCATAAAATTATGTACATGTTTCTCAGCTCTCGTTAGCTCTAGTTTTCTTGATACTACTGCTACTAGTAAGGCTGTGCAACCAGCTCCCTGAAGAAAAAACAAAAATCTTTTAGAATATATATATATATATATATATATAGTTAGAATCATGTCTGCTCAAAATCCGTACATGGGTTCAGATGTAAATATTAATTTGTGGATGAAAATAAAATAATTAGGCTTCGCTAACTAGGGCACTTTCAAGCAGCACAAAAAAGGAAACTTATTCGAGACATGATCAAAACGTCTTGGACCAAAGATAAATCTTACGCAACTGTTCTGATCAACCTGCAGTCTGTTCTTAGCTATGCCATCGAGGCAAGGATAAAATACTCGTATCACAGTAGGTAAGAACTGGTATAACAAGTGACTCGCAGGGCCAGTTTTTCCTCAATTTGAAGTTAGGGATAAACTTGTTGGCATATAAAGCACGGAGTCGGAGGTATGATTTCTTTAGGAGATTCTTTACGTGGTCTGTGAACCTCAGCCTCTGGTCGATAGTAGATATTTTTGTACACATAGAAAATACATATTTTTTTTACCAATTTTTACCGATAACAATGATACGACACATGTTTTCCATGCTTCTCTTTGGTACACATTGAAAATGAGTGCAGGGTCCGACATCAGATCGCTCACGGCTGGCTAGCGTGGTTTAGCAACGTTGCCAGATGGTTGGTACTGTCAGTAGGGCAGGAGAGACATTTCTAGATGGCAGCGCCATAAAATGTAGGGCGATTAAGGACAAATTAAATGATGCTGTTTGACTGACTTATTCCATTTGAATCGTAGGAAGTAGACTTATGTTTTATCTACCAAAAGCTATAACAAATATGCTAGCATCCTTTTCATATAAAATATTGAAATGTTTTAGCGAGGTTAGCTATCTCTTTGACTTTAATATGAGTGAACATCCATCTAGTTTGTCAAAGTTCAATATCTTCGTTACTATTAGAGTTGTAGAAAGGGTAGAACCAAAAAATATTTTCAGCTATACAGGGTATCCCATAAATTAGCGGCAATATAAATTACTATTTTTTTAAATGAAACACCCTGAATTTTTGTTAAAATCATTATTCATTTGACTTCCTGTAACATGAACCGCAAATCTGCTTTGTTATAATGAGTGATGGAAACAGTGGAAGACATTCATGTTTTTCTGTACATATTTCATTCGAGCCGTACAGGGTGAGTCAAAACAGAAAAATGTAATTTTCTCGAAAAATTTAAATCAAACACCCTGTATGTTATAACTCTATTCAACGCGTCTCGTAGTGCTCTTCCAGTTTTATTAAGCATTGCCTATACTGAAATCTAGTATTTTCTGAGATTTTCCATGTGTTAGAAGTGAAAACCATAATATGTGAAACTGTGTTGGATTTCTGATATACCCACACACATAGGGTTTTTTTAGTATCATCAATCCATTCTATTTTCTGTATGTGTGTCTATTTGTTTTTCATCACTTGTATAGAGTTTCTCTGTAATTGGATGTTGTATCTGTTGAGAGATATGTATATGAATAAAATAAAATAGTTCAAAGGATCACCTCTTGCATTTTTGCACATATAAGTAATATAATTTTTATTGATTAATACGAAAATCTAGTTTTTTGTTATATTGGAATCACCCCGAAGTTCGGTCGCTGAATAATTGAACACGTGTCAGACCAGAGAGCGGTTAGTGCTATCCGTTTCCAACACAAAACGTCATATGAACTAAAAAACAGCAAACACCACACTAATCGCTCTACGCTGTACCCATTACCGGAAAGAAAACAAAACTTCCATCCCAGATATTCCTGGAATTAATGTCGTTTTCGATATGGAGTGGATGCCAAGGTCATAAGCGCCGACATTTCAAGCTTCAGCAGGAACTACGTAAATATCGCAAAATACTGTTTCCTTGTCTTTTTTTTTTGTTGCAAACTGGTTAGGATTTCGTTCCTAGCATCGGAAACCAGTTTCCATCTAGTTTCCAAGTGGGTAAACATTTTTAATTTTTGGGCTACAAGTTTTGGCATCATAAGCGAACATGTAATAACTTGTATTTTTGATGTTCAATATATCGAAAACTGTTGGCCATATGGTAAAATTGTATGTAATCAAAATTCTGTATAATAAATAAATAAATAAAAACACCTTTATTTTAAACTCGGCGAAGGCCAGCTATGCTGTTAACTTAACCGAGCATGTAAAAAGTAACAACAAGCCAAAAAGAAAAGTAATATGACAAGAAACAAGTTTTACATTACATTAATTTTAGAATATTACATAACAACAATGAACACTAATAACAACAGATGTACATGTACAAAGAAAATAAGCAATAATAAACAACTTATACTTCACAGAAGCAGTTGTTTCAGTTTTCGTTTGAACATATTAGGAGACATATCTTCAAATTGACCTATATTGTATTGGTTTAGAAGTTTGACTGATGTATAGGAAAATGAGCTTTGAGTCATGGTTTTAGTTATTTTAGGTATTTCATAAAGTACATTAAAGCGTGTTGCACGAGAGTGAATCAGATTTCTACGAGCTAATTTTTCAAACAGATAGTTTAGTTTTAATCAATTTATGAAGAAAGCAAGCAAAATGCAGCTTTTCTCGATTGGAAACATTCAACCATTTCAGTTCGGAAAGTTTATGACTGATATGATCGTGACGTCTAAGCTGGTAAATAAGTCGTATGCAAGAATTCTGCACTTTTTGGAGTTTATCCTTAGTAAATACATCTAAGCAAGGACCATACACAAAGTTGCAATAGTTAAGGTGACACAAGACCAGTGCTTCGCAGAGAACCTTTTTTAACATAAAACTAAGAATATCTTTACTTTTGTAAATATTGCGAAGGTTAAAATAGGCTTTTTGTAGAAGCCTAGACACATGACTTCGGAATCTAAGCTTGTTATCAAAGATAACGCCTAAATTTTTATATTCCTCAACAATCGGTATTGCCACACCATCCATTGCTATCATCAAGTTTACAGACGCCCAATCTTTAGCTGGCCCAAAGTAGATTATGGCTGATTTATTAGGATTCAATTTCAAGCCATGATTAAAGGAGTATTTGAAAACTAAATCCAAACACTCGTTTAGCCTCGTAGCCGCTTCAATTGCGTCCGACTTAACAAAAGAAAGCTGAATCTGTGTATCGTCAGCGTATCTATGATTGTGAACCATTCTTCCATGCTCTTCAAACCACTGGTTAGCGATGATTCAAGTACTAAGGAATCTGACTCTCAGAGCCAGGGGTCCTCCTAGAAACTTATCTTATCTATAGACCGGATTCACGCAACCTGAAAATTGACCCCTCTCAAAGTCACTTAGCTGGGATACACGGCGAATTCTATGCACTCTAGGCATTTCGAGCAATCACAAAAAGGCTTCTCCACAAGTTACACGAATAATCGATATGTGAAAAAATCTTATAAACATACGTAGGTGTCACTCAGTACAATAATAGCATTTATTGCCCAACAGAATTTTTATAATTCCATTTTCAGGACAAAGAATTTATATCTTCCATTACAACAAAAAATAATACTAATTTGTTCAAATTTAAGAGAATAAACTAACATTAGTATAACAAGTGTAACGCTATTTAAGGTGCTGCCATACAAGCCTCTTCAGCTGAGGAAGAGAACACATATAGATATCAGAAATGCATATTCTGTTGAAGTTCATGCACATGACTGTTACAGGAGATTTAAAAGCTAACGTATTTGGACGGTATTGTTTCTAGAACATATCCCTGGAACTGAAAACTTGAGCTGGGATAACAGGCCTTTAGAATCAACAATACCACGTAAAAGTTCATATAAGAAGATAACGGAGCTGTTTTCTTTCTCACTCAAGGAGGCAACTTGATAGGCCGTCCCACGCTGACGGTAAACTGCAGCAATCTTGAAAACCAAATCCAGAATGGAACGTATATATTCAAAGTCAAGTTTTTAATAAGCTTACAATTTCTAACAATAAAACCTAAAGCTCTATTAGCACTACTTACAATTTAAGTAACGCGATAGTCAAAATGCATCTTTCTGTCAAATGTCACGCTCAAATCACAAACCGTTTCGTGCCGATTGATTATATTTCCTCCGATGTTATAAGGGTAAATTTACGATTTGTTGTATTCGACAGAATGTAACCACTTTGCATTTAGCGATATTCAGATGCGGATTATTAAATCGACACCAATCTTTCAACTTGGATAGTTGATACTGTAAGTACTTACAATCAGTGATGCTGTTGATTCCAAAGAACAATTTCAGTTCGTCGGCAAATATGGATATTCCTACTTACACAGGGTGTCCCGAAAAAAGTCTGCAATATTCTACCAGCAGTTTCTAGAGCTTAAAATAGGAAGACAAGTTTATATAAACATAGGTCGACAAACGTCCCCTAAGGGCTATACAGTCTTTTAAAGGGGCTCCCCTGAACATGGTTTTCCTTAATATTTCCGAAACGTGGTGGGATAAAGACATAACATTTGGTATGCTAGCCTAGTTTTTTATGCTGGATTTAAATATATTAACAATTTTAGACAGTTTTGTTTGGAAGCGTATGTAACAGAGACGGACTCAAGTTATTTTAGCCCCAAAATTTTTGTGTGATTCTATTTTTGAAACTCAATTTTAGAATTTGAAAATCTAGGGCTTTCTACATAAAAAAGGTACTCTTATTGAATATCGATAAATTGTGCCATTTTTGAATAAAATCAAACTAAAAAATTTGTCACATGATAGGAAATTGTTGATTATACATACATAGTTAGCCATGACTGCAAACAAAAGTTGTTTTGATTTGTTATGACTTATTTTCACGTTAAGCTGACATTGTTAGCAGTGCAAAATTACTAGATTAAAATCAAAATTTTTATTAAATCAATTTAAAATGCCAAGATTTATAGACAGAGAACTGACTGACATGCATTGTGTGTACGCGTTTTGCAATGGCAGTTCATTGGCAGCCGTAAGAGAATATGAAAGAAGATTTCCCAATCGCATAGTACCTGGATGTCGAATGTTTACTGATATTCACCGGAATTTGTCAAACCATGGAAGTTTGCAGCACATGCAGGGCTCAGGAAGGCAACTGGGAAATCATCGTATGGATATTGCTTTAAATATGTTTGAAAATAATCCGCAAATAAGCTTACGAAATGTTTCAGAAATTATGAATATACCTCGATCAATAGTAAGAAAAATTTATGAATACCTATTTGATAGTTATCCCAAAAATAATAATTTTAGATAGGAAGAATGACAAGAATGCAAGGATTACATCTTTATCATTTTAAACGGGTGCAACATGTAACGGAGGCAGATTTTTTACCACGAATCGTTTTGCCAGTGGATATTAGCAAATTAAAACACTATTCCTAGAATATTATGGTCGGATGAGTCAATATTTACTAGGAATGGTGCTTTTAATTTCCATAACATGCATCACTGGTCAAATGAAAATCCAAAAGTTGTTCGCCGTACAAATTTCCAACATAGATTTTCATTGAACTTATGGGCAGGAGTAATTGGGGATCAAGTAATTGGGTCTATTGTACTTCCGATCGTCTTAATTCAGATGTGTATCTGAACTTTCTTCAGAATGAGCTCATTGGATGTGCGCCAGCAGTTTCAAGAAAATATGTTTTTTCAACATGACGGCGCCCCTGCACATTTTGGACGCAATGTTCGAAATTGGTTGAATGGCAATTTTCCAGATAGGTGGTTAGGCCGAGGGGGTCCTATAGCGTGGCCGCCACGTTCACCTGACCTAAATCCATTGGATTTCTATTTTTGGGGGACATTAAATACTCAAGAAGATTTACTTCAAAGAATCCATCAGGCTGCAAATGAAATAAGAAGAAAAAGGTTTTCCACTTTTCGGGTTACGCAATCATTAGTTCGTCGAGCGAGAGTCTGTATCCAACAAACTGGGAATTCATTTGAACACTTATTGTAAAGCTAGTTTTAAGTATATCCAGCTGTACGTCTTCTTTTATAAACAAATTTCAATTTCGTTCGTAGAAAAAAATTATTTCTTTTGTTTTTGCCTAAATGTTAGCTATATTGCAATAGAAATATGTATTTATGTAATATTGACCAATTATTAAATTAGTTTTTTCGTTGCCATTGCTAATTATTCAACAATTCATTTAAATTCGCAGTACATTTCCTATCATGTGACAAATTTTTTATTTTGATTTTATTCAAAAATGGCACAATTTATCGATATTCAATAAGAGTACCTTTTTTATGTAGAAAACCCTAAAGTTTCAAATTCTAAAATTAAATTTCAAAAATAGAATCACACAAAAATTTTGGGGGTAAAATAACCTGAGTCCGTCCCTGTTACATACGCTTACAAACATAACTGTCTAAAATTGTTAATACTTTTAAATCCAGCATAAAAAGCTAGTCTAGAATACCAAATTTTATGTCTTTATCTCAACACGTTTCGGAAATATTAAGGAAAAACCATCTTCAGGGGAGCCCCTTTAAAAAACCGTAGCGCCCTTAGGGGACCTTTGTCGACCTATGTTTATATAAACTTTTCTTCCTATTTTAAGCTCTAGAAACTGCTGGTAGAGTATTGCACACTTTTTTCGGGACACCCTGTATATCGTTAACAAAGAGCAAAAAAGCAATGGTCCCAAAATCGAACCTTGTGGTACCCCGGAAGACGCTGTATAGCGAATAGACTCGAAACCATTGTATGATGTGAATAGCTGACGATTATGTAAATAGGACTTTAATAAATATATCGAGTTATCAGTGAAACCAAGGAAATTCAATTTGGCAACAAGGATCCTGACGTCAACTTTATCCAACTTAGTTGGTGCATAAGAATTACTCTTTACGTACTGATTAAATGCTTTTATCAAAGTTCCGGCTACGGGTCCATGCCCATAATGACGCCAATTTGTATTTAGTATAATAGCGATGTCAATAAAAAGATTCTACTACTCCAAATCAGCCTATTATCTAACCTATTGCACGCTAGGGTTCAACGCCGTGACTAGCTTTTTAGTAACAAATCAAGTCGGCATGAGTGATGTGGCTAAAAAAGGGTCCGATGTTTAGGAAGGTTGCCGGCCCGAACAAGGTTTTTACTGCTAGTGACCAAATATTCTTAGTATGTAAACTTTGGCCCGTCCAATAACTGAGGGACGTCTATGTAACCGTAGGCACGTAAAATATGGAAAGCGTGTTTAGTATGCACGTGGTAGCGTTTGCCTATGGTGAATTCGACAAAATAATGTACAGATACATGTACACAGAAATGGAGCACTGTAACTTGTGTGGAGCTTACTACACATATGGCCGTATGCACAGTCTCGTCATAGTCATTCACTGAAGTACATGGAACATTTCCTTTATACATATACACTGTGTTTGTCCTACCACATCCCCCTTGAAATGGCAGCCATTTTTATTTTTACGTTACGATTACGGTAGTGCATGTATGAAAATTGTAATAACAGAGTACGTAATTGTCACAGAATGGTGATTTGAATGATGAAATGTTGTCCTACCGATTATTGAAAAACTTGTTTCGATACTAACCGTCAAACATACTGAAAAACAGATAAAAACAGAAAAAAATGTGGAGAAAATTGATTATTTTGTGCATTTTCGCTCACCATTCAAAAACTAGTCTGTGAAGTTGTACTTTTTTGTGCTAATTCTACAGCTTTTTGTTGTCCTAAGTATTCTACGTTAAGCGATCTATGCTATCTAACAAGGGTCAAAATGGGTGTGATAAAATGCAAATTGTTTTCAAACTTTTTATACATAAAAATCACAAATTAATGTTTCTTATAGAGAGTTTGGACATGTTTAATGTTACAGAAGCTGTTCAAAATGTCTTCCATTGTGTCGTGTCGCGGCAGACCATATCCGTGTCAGCCCTAATTTCGTTCGCAACGGTATGGATGCATTTCAAGGGGGGTGAGGTATGACATTGTAGGGGGTGGATTTGTTGATAAAAATAGCTGAAAAATATCCCCCTCAAATATCGATATGTCGTGACCAAACACATTGTATACATATATAACGTAAGATGTTCTTAGAGTTAAGCAACCCAAATTATCGACTTGAAATGCTAATACATTCTTTGTTGACGTTCAATACGTGTCAAAACCAAGAAATGAAATGTGAAACATTCCATTGGTTCTCTGCCTAGAGTTATGAGTTTCCCTATTTTATGAAAAGCTGCTTTTGAAAAATATCCCATTGATTGGAATTTCACCTTACCAAGCTTTGAAGCATGGCATTCTTATTTTGTTCAATTTCCTAACCTATTAACTCGGAGAGTCAATAATCAATAGTTACAGTATATTCAGATAAGAGATAGACCGGACATAAACAAGACCACGTGATCATCGAACGCTGTAACATTCGGCAGGGACGTATTAAGAGTCACGCAGTACATATTTTAGATAGTAGATGCTGCTTTGCGTAACTTTGTAGTAAATTAGCACAATTCGATGTGTATACGATTGGTGATGGATATAGGATCATGTGGGGGTGGGGTAAGAAATATATAATGATGTAAATATCCATAAGGGTTTCAAAATTTTCGCTTCGATTTCCAGCTTCGGATGCCGCCTGATGTTTGGTGAAATACAGTCGAATATAATCTCAAAATGGCGTTTAAATTAGCCTAAATTAAAAATAATCGTATATCTCTTAAAATTGCTTTTAGAATATTGATTAGTATATTTTTTGATTTCTAGGTAAATATGTAACCAAATTAAAACGTTCAAAACGTAAAAAAATGTGCATGGTTGAACATTGTCAGAAAGTAGATTCTTGAATAGGTTTTGCCAAAATGGGTTCAAAAATGTCAATAATTAATTAAAAAATACAGTAGCTTTATAATTACTTATAACTTACCGAATTTGATGAACGACATCTTTTATTGGAAAGATGAGCTTGATGAGCTTTCATCATCGCTACTGCCTGAAGCACCAACGTCAATAATGAATGGCTCGACTTGTTCCTCTAAAATATTGTCCAGTTCCCACATTCTCTTTTCAACTTTGTCTTTTACGTGCTTAATACAGTTTTCCCATTTTTGCGCTGTTATTAATTCTAGTGCTTCTTTGAAAAGTCCTTTGAGGTCACAAAATTTGAAAGTTGTATTGTGCTTAGCTATATAATTTTTAACCTCTGCCCATATGAGCTCAATGGGATTGAGCTCGCAATGGTATGGAGGTAAACGGAGCACAGTTTTATTGTGATCCTTGACAATTCTTAATAATTATACTTTCAGCATTGCTTCTTCAAAGTTGATATTTGTCGAGCGGAGCCAATTTTGAACATCAACTTTCCTTGAAGCCGTTGTTGGGACCTTCTCCATTCTTCGAGAATGATAAGGCGCATTATCCAACACAATTACTGCGTTTTCCTCCAAGTTCGGTAAAATTTTTGAAAACCACTGTTCAAACGATTCGCCATTCATTTCCTCGTGGTAATCTCCAGTTTTCTTAGACTCAAAGCACCACAGACCGTCAACAACAAATCCATCCTCACTGCCAATATGGCAGATAATGAGCCTTTTCCCTTTACCTGGAAATCGAAGTACTAACTGGTGTAGATTTATTTCAATAAGCGAACCTTTTTCAAATGTTTTCATCACATTCAGCGAAAAAACATTGAGACATGAGTATCAGATTGCTATAATTGGGATTATTTAGTCATATTGAAAGAAAGAATATTGAACGTCGTATGATTACTCAGCGCTTCACAATTTAATTTAAAGTGATAAACCTTTAAAAGTGAATGATCAGGAACCTGAAATTCGCGCAAATATTAATATTAACAAATTATAACTTTATAAAGCTTAAAGTATGAATTAAAATGATTAGAAATATTAGGAACGGTACACAATATAAAACTTAGTAACTTTTTTTAAGTTTATAATATTCGACATATTTTAAGATTATATTAAAAAATTATTGAAATATCGAAAACACATAAAAACATGGCTTAAAAAAGTTCTAACAAATGAAAATGACAATAAAACATCCACGCATTTTATCGAAAGTTATAAAAGTTTTGTTACTTGTAATATGTTTTATCTGCCCCCTGGAATTAATGTTTAGAACCTTGTTCCCAAGGTTTGAAAAACATCCGATTGTTGTCTATTACTCGTATTTACCTGCTGGATTTCTTAATCCGGTGGACAGTCCATCTAGAAAGGCCCTCCTGGATGAAGTTACAGAATCATCAACCCATACTTTACTTGTAGTGTGTCCTGCGTTTACCCAAGTTTCATCAAGGTAATAAATCTTTCTGTTTTGATTTCTATATTTCCCAATTTTTGTTAAATAATCCCTCCTCCATAGCACAATTTCTTCTCTATCCAGTAGTAAACTATTACGACCCCGTTTTTTCCATGACCTCTTTCATTTCTGCACTCAGGTGTCTTTTTTTAGAGCGTTTCCTAGGTGGACTACAGGAGTTTACAACTTCATCGGCAGTATCTGTACTACTGGGCATTTTGCGCAAGCAGTTGATAACAATAACAATCAATAACAAGGTATAACAATAACAACGACAAACTCAACAACTTAATAAGATAACAAACGAAAACGTCCAAAGAAATATCAAATTGCAATGATGCACACGACATACGTAACACGTCTGAACCTGAATGTGACTCTGCCTTGATACGACTGCTCTGCCGCTCGGCATAGGCATTTAATTGCGAATTGACCAATGAGGGCTCCTGTTTTACGTCGAGACGGCGGCGTTAGCGTGAAAATCACCCGAACCTTTTGTTTACATCCGGTCTATCTCTTATCTGAATATACTGTAAACATGGTACCTACAACAGTTGAATGCAAAAACTGTAATCAGCAGCATGCTACTGACTTGGAAAATATGTGTGTCCGTATAGGGTAATTCCTGACTGCATAATGCTTCATGGTGGAATATGTTAACGTGATAACTCAAGGATACATTGTTTAAATACAGGGTGTCCGCAAAGTTGGGGTTTTCCTTTACACGACGTGTAGATCTTGGAAACATAAGCAATTTTTCTTAGTACCATATACACCAATGTCTTAAGGGAACCGAGATAAAGGGCTCTGTAACATCAAAAATATCTGAATACCGTCCTGTAGCCGCGACATCCCCGAGTGGTACTAGGACACTAGCTCAACCCGACGACAGAACTGGGTCGGGGTCAGTGTGTCAGGTCAGTATGCAACCTTCAACCGACGGTTACGGTCACGCGTGTAGAGGTAATCGCGTAGACGAGAATCCCTCAACAAGCACTGGAGACGTGGCTAGAGAAGTGCAAGTATCAGAAACTAAAGTGTGGCAAACGCTGCGTGAAGAGGGACTGTATCCGTTTCACGTCCAACGTGTACAAGCCCTTCAACCTGACGATTTTCCAGCAAGAGTGCGGTTTTGTGAGTGGTTGTTGCATGAACATGACAATAATCCGGACTTTTTGAAGTGCATATTGGTGACAGACGAATCTACGTTCACGCGTAATGGGGTGAATAACTTTCGCAACACTCATGTTTGGTCAGTAGAAAATCCGCACGCTGTCCGAAGGGTACATTTTCAACAAACATTTTCTGTGAATGTTTGGGCTGGCATGCTGAACGGTATGCTCATTGGACCATTTATTCTCCCAAATCGATTGGACGGGATGCAATACCTAGACTTTTTACGCAACATTTTGCCTTCCTTGTTTGCCTGCGTCTGCTCGGTAGCGCATCAGCTGATTTCATTTTCTGTTGGAGCGGTATGATTTCGGGCAGAGACGTACTTAGCCCTTCTCGTCAACTGGAGAGTGAGTACTTTATCCTTTATTTTTTTTTCTTGGTCGCCCTCGTTTCACTACACATTACCTTTGTTATTTCAAGGGTAGTTGTTTCTGAAAAGGAAAACCCCAACTTTGCGGACACTTTGTATACATAATGCTCTATATTTTAATGCAGATTAGGATATAACATACTAAGGGATTTTGATTTCAAACGGTTGAGGTATTCGAAAATCGTTTGAAAAAAACACTCAGCTTTGATAAACTACGATTTTGATGGATCTGATTTTGATTTTTTTTTAAAAGCCGTTATGTTGGTGATATGTCCAGTAGTGATCTTTCCCAACCTGTAAGAGCGAAAAATACTTTTGCGTAATGAAGAATGTTATATAGGCCTAAAGAAAAAGGGTTCATGGACTTCAAGTCGCAGTAAACTCACTGAGAAAGAGAGTAAGGACATTTAACAGGCTTCTAATGTCTTGAAGGAAAAGTTCAACATAAGTGACTCATCTTTTTTATTAGTCAGTAGGCAACAGTGTAGACTTTGTTTATGTTAAGCTTATTGATGTTAAGCTTGTTGGTCAGAATTTGATATCATTCCCCAGGGAAGAGAACAATGATCACTTTCCACTCGGTGATTCTTCTCCCTCGTTTTCAAGAATATGAGTCGTGGTTGCAATCCAAATCAGTATTTCCCGCCTGACGAAACAAACAATTACTCATTGTTGTTTTTTTTTTTGTAGAAAATTCTGTGTATCTATGCAAAATGATATTAAATGAAATACCTATATGGAAACCAAAAAATTGAAATTACGCTGAAGCATTTTATTTTTTTGGAACTAATTTTTTAGAAACGAGAATGTCTACATATGTATACTAAATGATATAGAAAATGCAACATAGACTAGGTTAGGAGTGCTGTAATTTTGAGCATGCACAAGTTTTAGATCAATATAAAGTGATTAAAATTTTAACTTCAACATTCGAACTCCAGGAATGCAATGTAACAACAATGAAAAAAATTGGAACCAACACAGAAAAATCACTGAATATTAAGTAAACATGTTCATAGTGTTTGGATCCTTATAGGACAAAAAAGTTCGGCTCGCAATTCCTTCAACATTTAATCAGCGTTTACTTCCATGACAGCAAATATGTTAACACGTTTTTATCAAAATTCGAAAAATAATTCTGGGTGCTGCATTTTATATGTCACTTAGTATATTTGATTAATGAAATTGATTTTTCATTCTCCTGCGAGAGAATTCCATATGTCTCTGATTCGAAAAAAGCGTTTTTATATACACATCACCTAACTTGACCAGTGTTAAAAAATATACATAGCCGACGCGAATTCTACAGCTTGGATAATAATCGATCACTTTTTGTTGTGAGTGTGGTAATATTTTCATTATGATACGCCACTGGTTCAAATATCATTCATTCCATCGTGGCAGCCATTTTGTTCTTCAGGCCACTAAGGAAAATAAACAAATGAATGAATGGTAGTGGCCAACTGTGATTTGTGATGACAATTGTTTTTATTAATCACAGCTGTCAGAATACGTTTAAAATAGTTTTTGGTAGTTAAGGTTTTCAAAATGAGTAGAGGAAAGGTTATCTATTAGTGAGAAAATTCGGTTACTGATAATTAAATTTTTTAATTCTGGGAAATCAAACTCAGAAATTGCAACTTTGTTAGACTTATCGCGGTACAGTGTGAGAAATATTGTTAGAATATATAACGTAACTGGTTCAGTTAATATTAAGCCACGATATCTGAAAAAAAGTAATATCACAAATGCCGACCGCGAGCATCAAGAAGAATAATCAGGCGTGCCAATTATTTACAATTAAGTGGTCTGTGGAGTAACGCTGTTGGAAGGAGAATTTCGAGGTCCACAACTCATAGAGAGGCCCACAAACTGGGATTTAGCACTTGCAAGGAAAGTTTTCTTATAAAAAAAGTGAAGCAAAAAAAATCGGCTTAGATGGGCTAAAGAACATAGATAATGGACACCTCAACAATGGTGTGCAATACAATGGAGTGATGAGGCCCTTTTCGAAGTTCGCAAAAAAACGAAGCATTCCATGTTGACTGTCTGAAGAGAAAAGTAAAATTTCCAGCATCCATTATGGTCTGGGGCAGTATGTTATCAAAAGGAGTAGGAAAACTTCATTTTATTGATGGAAATGTGGATACAAACAAATATTTGGCAATTTTAGAAGAATCGCTTTTACCAGTGATGGAAGAATGTTTGACATCCGGCCAAGATTTTGTGTTTCAGCAAGACGGTGCAGCGTGCCTCACCTCAAAAAGGGCTATAAAATGGATGGAAGAAAATAATGTACCACTTTTGAAATGGGTTTCTAGCAGTCCAAATCTGTCACCTATTGAAACTTGGTGGCACGAAATGAAAAAGGTTCTACGACAACATCCTGCTCGTACAATCACCGAACTGAGACAAAAGCTTCAAGAAATATGGGATTGTTTTACACCAAATTTTTTCCAAAACTTGGTTAACACTATGCCCCAAAGAATTTCAGCCGTAATAAAAAATAAAGGTGATGTTACAAAATGGTAATCTTTCAATTGTTGCTTTGTTAACTTCGCGCATTTATTCGCACATTGATTATTTGTTCTATTAGTTATAGGTAAAAGTGATTTCAAATATGTATTTTTTACGACTAGAGTGTATCTAAAATGTTTTTGAGAAAATAAATTGTTTTAGAAGTAAATAGTTTCGTCATGTTTAGTTTATAAAGGCATATTTTGGTACAAATCTTGAAGTGGGCCAACTGAAGTGGGAAGCGGCTCGTAGTTTTGTCATTTCCGGCTTGTAAAAAATCAATACAAGTAGATTAGTGTTACTGTTGGGTTTATAAAATTATTCAGGATTATAGATAGTGATGTGTAGGACTAAAAATTTTATCTGATATCCAGTATATACTCAAAAATATACATGATTTCACTGGAATCATTTGCATCTACTAAATAATATGGTAGATAATTAGTGTGTTTATTTCACATTTTGCGTTTAAAATGTCTAGTAAGTAGCTCAAAACGCTGCTTCCATGAAAACATGGACATTATTGAAAAATCAAAATCTAACAATTTCGTAGTCATACATCACAATGTATGTTTCAACAGATTTTGGAATTTTTCTCCCAGTAACAAAATTTCCCTACTATTAGAAATCTGAAGGTGTGTATGTTCTGTTTTCACGCCAAAATGAATTTTGATGAAATTCAGCAATTATATAAATTAGGCCCTGCAGGCTACCTTTTGTTGTGAAAATTAGATTTGAAGAGGTTGAAATAAGTGGTAAAAGCTATTATGGGGAAACTATTAGTTTTTAAAGCTAGGTATACAGATATGGGGTCCATATGCTAGGTACTAACAAACAAATTTTGTAAATTTCACCCCTAATGGGGTAAAGTGGGAATACACACTTTTCAAGTTTTTGTAGAGAATTTAGAATATTTCTAATTAATCCGTCCTAAAAATAGGAGCATGTCTCATCTTCATTTTATCTTCAAAATAATTATTATTGAGAGGGGTAGGAAGGGGTTCAATATTTCTATGGGAAATCTTATCACTTTTCAAGTTTATAGAGATTTATCTCCAACGCTATTACGTACAATTAAGTGAGAGATTAAACGGCACTTACAAGTTTGTTTGAAATTGCTTAGAGCTTTCTAATATCTAAACATTGGCAATGATGAGGTTCTGTTTAGAGTAGACTTAAACTAAGAATGGATTGTGGCAGACAGGTAGCTTTTAAAATGTGGATTTTGGTTAATTTAAAACGCTGATATCCAAAAATTGGTAACGCGTTCCTCGTACAGCTTATAAGGTGGCCGCATTAATAAAATAACCAAATTTCTCAAACTTGCAAGTTTACAATTTACTAATGCAACTAAATCGTAGCAATTCTTAGAAACAATGTTATATATGAGTAACAATGTAACGCATACGAAGTCGCGGAGAACAGCTTATATGAAAACAAACTAAACTATTCTGCCCTACCAACAAAGACCCCCGTATCTAAATTTCAGAAATTGAGATATTTGCACCAGACGAATAGTCATGATTTATGCTACATATTTAGATAGAGAAAACCCCGTGTTTTAGGAAGAAAAATAGTTTCCCTGTAAACGCCAAAAAATGCATTTACACTTAGTATAAGTCCAGCATATTACATTTTTCTGGAAAGGCCCTGATATGTATTCAGTAGCTACGGGCTTTTAACTAAGGAAAATCGTCGGCGCTCTTCATGCCCGGTTTTCCCTAGCCATTTTGCCGTCAGTTTATTGATTGTTTTCGACTTGTCGGCATGTCTATTATAAATTGAATCCTTCCCCATTTTTCATTAATATATCAGTTACAAATTGTTACTTTTTAAGTTATTGTTATATGAACACATGTGTTTCTTTGAATAAGTTATATTCGTAATAATAAATAATACGATCTTAAAATATATAAAATGATTGTCTCTTGGCGCAGATATAAATTTTTATCATAATAAGCATAAGCCGAATTTGAATTATACGTGGTTTTAACTAATTATTCTCAACATAACGCGTTGCTTTCTTCGCCCGTATATGGCATAACTAATAGCTATATTATAAATTATATAACGAATGATCTAATTTTATTAGTCAAGTAAAGGTACAACATAAACAGCAAACATATTCAACCGTAGTTTTGTCAAAACTTGTTCAAGTGCAGATACGGGGGTCTTTCTTGATAGGGCAGTATTGTTCTTAGTTGACACTGAACACCCAAAAACCGTATGTTCATGTTCACCCATATCAATCTTCTTTTGGAAGGATCTATCTGAATATGTACTAAAATACGGAATTTTTCCTTTATAAAAGAATATCAGTAGGGGTACTGTTGAGCCGCAACATACGAGGGCGGTCCGATAAGTACTTAACCTCACTACCCGATCTAAAGAGATATGTACTATCGTGTAGTAAATTCTCGTAGACGGCTACTGTCAAAATGAAAAAACAGCAAATATATGTCAATGATTCGATTCTTGTTTTGGGAAGGAAAATCGCGCAGTGAAATAAGAGTGCTTGGACGCTGTGTGACTCTTCTCCTTCGATCGCGATCGTCAAAAATTGGTTTAACTAATTTCAAGGTGGTCGCACGTCGGTTTTTGATGAGCCACGTGACAAAAATCCACGATCTCGTATTGGCAGACCGTCGATTGAAGGTCCGCGAGATAGTTGAGACAGTAATCATCTTAAAAGACCGCGTGGGCCATATCCTGCATGAAGCATTGGGCATGAGAAAGCTGTCTGCGCGGCCCGGACAATAAGCGGAACCGTGAGACCACCTCAGAGCAGTGCTTGACGTTGTTTAAGCGAAATCCGAAGGCGCTTGTGTGTCATTTCGTGACCGTCGACAAAACATGGATTCACTGGTACACACCAGAGACCAAGGAACAGTCGAAACTGTGGACTTCACCCGGCGAACGTGCTCCAAATATGATGTATGGGCCGGAATGGTGATGACCACCGTTTTCTGGGATTCACAAGGTATGATCTACATCCACTACCCGGAGAATGGCAAAACGGTCATAAGGCTCTATTATGCCGAATTATTGGGACGATTGGGTGCCGAATTGCAGAAAAACGTGAAGAAAAAAGTGCTCTTCCACCATGACAACGCACAGGCTCACACCTCGGCCATCACCACGGCCAAATTGGTCGAATTAGGCTACGAACTGCTGCCTCATCCACAGTATTCTCCAGATTTGGCCCCTTGCGACATCTTTTTGTTTAAAAACTTGAAAACGTCACTCGCCAGGCAGAAATTTGAGTCGAATGAGGAGGTTATCGCCGCCACGGAGGCCTTTGCAGACTTTCAGAAAACGCATTTTTCAGACGGGTTAAAGAATTTGGAGCCTCGTTGGGTCAAGTGTATCGAGCTTAAAGGAGATTGCGTTACGGCCACTTTTAAAAAATGTTCGTTTTTCTTTTGTAGGCTAAGTACTATCGGACCGCCCTCGTATGTCAGTGTTGGATAATAAGAGAAATGTTGGTTCCTCATCTGAGTTGATTACATGTTGAGTATTGCGCTTAGCCCTTAAGTGACCCGTCAAGCACTCACAAAGAGCTAATTATGTAGCCAGTTACGTTTCAGGACTTGTGTCACCACAACCCATTTTTTGTCATTATAAAAAAGGTTACATCCATTAAAGTCATATCACAGCAGGAAGGTGCTTTAAAAAGCTTGTCTCGGGTAGGAGTCCATTAGCTGTTCTTAGTGCCAACACAGTGTGTAATTTTCAATACATCATATATGAGAAAATGATTAATTACTCTATTACCCAGCTGCCCCTTAAGGCGAAACTTTCTTGACGTGACGCTGATAATTCGAAGTTTAATGGACCATTCCCGTGACGCACAGTGGGGTTAATCTCAAGTTTTATCTTCCTGTAACCTCACAATTTCTATAAGATCGTAAAGTTGATCTCACCTCTCGGGCGTCGCTGGCATGGAAATTTAATTTAAATATACTGGGTGTCACAAGTTCGAATCGTATAAATGGGGATCTCGAAAACAGTTTGATGGGGGCACAGATGCGCATTAACTATGAAAATTTTAAAGTTAAATATTAATCAAAAAAATATTTTTTTATAAACGGGGTAGACCAAAACTAAAAGCAGACCAAACATTTTTTAACGGAAAATCCTCTCAATTTTTATATTTTGAGATTCTTCTTATGATCCTAAACATTTTTTACGTGTTAGGGTCCATGCCTAAATTTTTTGGGGATGTTGAGGTCATATGCGACAGCCTGTAAGACCTAAGGGTTGATCAACCAGCCTATCTCAGGTTTTACGATCTGTTCTAATATGAGACGTACCTTAAAAGGAAACTTATTACACAGGGCCTAGAACATGAGAAAAAGATGAGTTTTTCACCTCAATACCACAAACACACAATTACTTCTAAATATTTTTTAATTGGGACAGGAAGAAACAATGATCCAAAAACAGCTCTATATATAGGGTGTTTCAGTTTATTGTTGCATAACTTTAAGATTCGATAGAACTTTTAAAATTAATGCATAATGTCTATATAAACATGTAAACTGTACTTGTAGTGTATTAAAATGACCGAAAATTTTTTCTTAGTGCAATTTTTTGCTTTTTGAATAAACAAACTGATTCTTCGCACTTTTCTGCATAAAAAAGCTCTCCTGTGAGTTTTCGTTATAGTTAGCCGTTTTTGAGATATTTCGATTTTTAAGGTTCGATGCATTTTTAATTATTTATGGGAAAATAATTTTTTTTTATATTTTCGATTTGGGCTTTACAAGTAATTAAGATGATCGTTTAGATTTTGTTTTTAAACACAGCAATAATTCTAACTCCAAATAAACACAAAAAAACAGAATATTAATTTGTTTAATTTTCCAATATTATTTTTAACAAATTAAATTAATTATTTACAACTAAAATGCTATTGGATAGTTAGGACAAACATACAAAATCTAAAGTAGTTACTCGAAATGTAAACCCAATTGTTCAATACACAATTCACATCTACGAATGATCGAACGTAGTATAGCATTATTCAAATAAGGCCTTATTTCATCACATGCATTCCTGATTCTGTCTGTTAGCATATCTCTTGTGGTTACGGGAGTCTGGTACACTTTTTCTTTTAGAAATTCCCACACAAAGAAATCTGATGGATTTAGGTCAGAGGATCGTGGAGGCCAGGCGACTGATCGTCCACGGCCGATCCATCTTTCTGGATAATTTTCGTCCAGCCATTTTCTAACTATTCTCGAATAATGAGCTGGACAACCATCAAGCTGGAACCAGGCCAATCTTCTTAAATCTAACATAACATCATCCCACATATTTGCATGTTCAGCCTTTAAAAATTCCAAGAAGGTCGCAGCATTTAACCTTGCAGGCAAAAGGTAGGGTCCAAATAGTCGATTACGGTAGATACCAATCCACACGTTCACACTAAATTCATGCTGGAAATTTCTTTCCCGAACTGCATGCGGATTTTCATGCGACCAAATATGTTGATTATGAAAATTTACCACTCCACGTCTAGTGAAGCATGACTTATCGGTCCATAAAACGTTCTTTCTGTAGAATTCTGGTTGCTTCAGTAGCGATCCACTGAACCTGTCTTCTGGTAATGCGCTTAATGTTGATTCGAGATTTGCGATAATGTCTTCCGTTGGCACTTGCTTCGGAGTTATTGCGAAGTTTCCTCCTTTGGTGAGCACGGACACAACAGCCGAGTCATCCCGAACGCGACGCCAGCCGAGAAGAGCTGTCCCCACCACCTGAGCCACATATAAATATGAGCTAAGACCGCGGATATGTCAGTAGCTCACAGGACACCAAGCTGTGAACATCTTCCGAAGATGCCAAGCACTCGTTTTGGCGAAATGTCAAGTAAAAATATTCTACGTCTACCCAAAAACCAACCAAATAACGTTGGATGATGGTCGCGAAAGCCTTTCGCATTTTAAATATAATTAAATTATTTTACGTAGACCAGATAAACTCATTTTAATGGTCCATTAATTTTAAATAAATTTGTGTAATCAATCTGAGTAAACAGTTTGATAAATTTGATTAAATGAGCACTCGGTATTCGATTCTGGCCGAGAACCTGGCACTCGGGATTTTAGTAAAGTAGTATTTGGTGCATCTCTAATATTTATATAAGCTTTTCCTTATTTGAACGTGCCCTTCAACTTTTCTGACATCATTCTGTAAGAACCTCGCAATCATTTCCATGTAACCGAGGTTTACAGCAAAATCTTGTAAAGTAGGCACTGTCACCCTTTGTGTGTACACAGAAGACAAACTCGTGCTTTATGGTAGTTTTATGTAAACGACTTTTCATCAGTCTTGTGCCCCCGAGAAACCTTAGAAAAATCCCTAGAAAAATATCGTGATGGAAACCCTACAAGACTTTGATTATCCTAGCGTCTATATCCTCTTCAGCTGGCAGGATAAAATAAATAGTGCGATATGTTGACAGGAAAAATCCGCGCCAGACAAAATACGGCTGTGCTTTAAGGACCGCTTGTTCATAAAATAAAAATTATTTATTGGACAAATTTCAGTGTGGTGCAAAACAACAGATAGACAAAAATGATATTAGAGTTTTATAGTAAAAATTAAAGATGCATTTCTAAACGGCATTATGCAGTATGTTGGGATTTTCCTTTACAGAGCGTATAGATTAGGCAATAAATAATAAGCATATTTTTTAGTAACAAAGCTTTAAGATAATCGAGCACTAGGTTCCAAAAAGCAATAAATGAGCCAGCACGACCCAGAATCCCTCCCCGCCCACAATCCCCTCCTACGTCACAAAACGTACTATGTGAGTCGGTATCCAAGTCTAGTTGTAGTTAACCTAGTTTATAAACAAATCATATTTGAAGATTTTTCTTTCCATCAGAGCTGGATATGTTTGTTTATATTGTGCAAAAGCCATCTGGTTGAACACAGTTAAAGATCTGTCTCAAATGTTGAAAATATAGGAAGAGTTTTTTTAATCGAACAGCGACAACTTCAAGCTTTGTTTGCAAAAAACATGTAAAGACGTCTAATAAAAAGTATCCAAATTTTTTTTTCTATCTATAGTCTAGATGGAAACTTGTTTCTTAGGCAACTTGGGTGCGTAGATTTAAAATACGATGTAATTTTATAGGACTCACAGCTGCTCTCCGCTAATTAGTTTTTACCAATTCGGCACCATGATGCTTTAAGGTTTTTTCACGGTTATATATTATATTAAACTTACGCGGATGATACGCAGCTTTCTTTTCATTTTGACTTGTCTCATCTGGATGAAGTGTCATATAAGATTAATTGTGATCTTGCCAACATCTCTGATTTTTGTAAAAGACACATGTTGAAGATTAATCCGGATAAGAGTACTTGCATACTTTTTTATATTAAGCATTTGCATAATAGAGTAAGGGACAGAACTGCATTGAGCATCAACAACGAGCTGATTCCTATTGTGGAACAAGCAAAAAATCTTGGTGTCATCTTCGACTCTACAGTATATTCAGATAAGAGATAGACCGGATGTAAACAAAAGGTTCGGGTGATTTTCACGCTAACGCCGCCGTCTCGACGTAAAACAGGAGCCCTCATTGGTCAATTCGCAATTAAATGCCTATGCCGAGCGGCAGAGCAGTCGTATCAAGGCAGAGTCACATTCAGGTTCAGACGTGTTACGTATGTCGTGTGCATCATTGCAATTTGATATTTCTTTGGACGTTTTCGTTTGTTATCTTATTGAGTTGTTGAGTTTGTCGTTGTTATTGTTATACCTTGTTACTGATTGTTATTGTTATCAACTGCTTGCGCAAAATGCCCAGTAGTACAGATACTGCCGATGAAGTTGTAAACTCCTGTAGTCCACCTAGGAAACGCTCTAAAAAAAGACACCTGAGTGCAGAAATGAAAGAGGTCATTTTGAATATATATAAGATCGAGCGCGAGGAGAACGAGGCATCAACCATCAAAGAAATTGTTGTGAAGGTTTCTCACAAAGTTGGGGTGTGTCGCGCATCAGTGTTTAATGTGTTAAGACAATACAAAAAAAATCACACCTTTTCTGAGCCAATGACCAGTAAACATCGCAAAAGTATTGTTAAATCATTGGATGAAGCTGGTAAGCATGCGATTAGGAGGAAAGTGCATGAATTCTTCTTTAGGAATGAAATACCTACTATAGATAAAGTACTGCAGGAGGTAAATGGAGATACAACGTTGCCAAATTTCAAACGATCAACTTTCCATGCGTTACTGAAGCATTTAAATTTCAAATGGAAAAAACGGGGTCGTAATAGTTTACTACTGGATAGAGAACAAATTGTGCTATGGAGGAGGGATTATTTAACAAAAATTGGGCAAATATAGAAATCAAAACAGGAAGATTTATTACCTTGATGAAACGTGGGTAAACGCAGGACACACTACAAGTAAAGTATGGGTTGATGATTCTGTAACTTTATCCAGGAGGGCCTTTCTAGATGGACTGTCCACCGGATTGAAAAATCCAGCAGGTAAATACGAGTAATAGACAACAATCGGATGTTTTTCAAACCTTGGGAACAAGGTTCTAAACATTAATTCCAGGGGGCAGATAAAACATATTACAAGTAACAAAACTTTTATAACTTTCGAAAAATGCGTGGATGTTTTATTGTCATTTTCATTTGTTAGAACTTTTTTAAGCCATGTTTTTATGTGTTTTCGATATTTCAATAATTTTTTAATATAATCTTAAAATATGTCGAATATTATAAACTTAAAAAAAGTTACTAAGTTTTATATTGTGTACCGTTCCTAATATTTCTAATCATTTTAATTCATACTTTAAGCTTTATAAAGTTATGATTTGTTAATATTAATATTTGCGCGTATTTCAGGTTCCTGATCATTCATTTTTTAAAGGTTTATAACTTTAAATTAAATTGTGAAGCGCTGAGTAATCATACGACGTTCAATATTCTTTCTTTCAATATGACTAAATAATCCCAATTATAGCAATCTGATACTCATGTCTCAATGTTTTTTCGCTGCACATTTTTTTACGTTTTGAACGTTTTAATTTGGTTACATATTTACCTAGAAATCAAAAAATATACTAATCAATATTCTAAAAGTAATTTTAAGAGAATTTACTACAAAGTTACGCAAAGCAGCATCTACTATCTAAAATATGTACTGCGTGACTCTTAATACGTCCCTGCCGAATGTTACAGCGTTCGATGATCACGTGGTCTTGTTTATGTCCGGTCTATCTCTTATCTGAATATACTGTAGTTAAGATTTGACAAACATGTGTGTCATCTATCGAAGTCCACCTACATCAAATTAAGACTGCTATATGCTAATAGATTCATTTTTAACTTTAAAACGCGTAAGAAGCTGGTAGAAAGTTTGATAATGTTCAGCCTCAACTACGCTTTAACTTTATACTATCCTTGTCTTAACTCGATGAATCGGTAGGATCCAAAGAATGCAAAACAACTGCTGTAGGTTTGTTTATGGTCTTCGAAAATAGTGTCATGTCTCCTCTAAGATCAAGGAGTTGAAATGGCTGAAAATGGATCAACAATATGAATATAGTCTCAAGGTATTTGTGCATAAGATATTGTGTACTAAAAAGTCCATCTACCTCCATAGTAAATTGGTAGCTAGAGGAATCATTAATCTTAGAGATCTGAGGCATAATAATAATCTGACAATGCCTTTGCACTACACCGCATTATTTCAAAAATGTTTCACTTTCAGTGCAGTGAGGTTATACAACTCAACCGACCCTGTCTGGAGAAGCAAAAGTGTAGTATCATTCAAGAAGCTGGTTAAAAATCAGCTGTTAGATGTATTATAATTAGTTGTTACTATCTTTATGTTTTCTTGTGTGTTTTGTCATCCGTTCTGTATTGGTTCTTGACTGTTTCCTTTTTGGCAAACCAATATAGCATGGATTTATCAATTGTTTGTGCTTTTTTCCCTTTATTATACTAAGTGACATATAAATCCGAACACCCAGTTTAAATGGTTTCATTTTAATAAAAGTTGGTGAATGTATTTATCTTACTGTAAATAACAAGTGAAAAAATTTTCAGCCTTATCAGTTGGACATTCCGGTTTTTATACTGCTTTTTTTTTTAATTCACTAACGCTTTAAAAATGAATATTTCAGCCGCAGTAAAGAATCAACGTTGGCGGATTTTGGTTCTTGACATCCTTTACGATCGGTTACGATGCCTAGAGTACGGAGACCTGTACGATTTCGTCAACTTAGTGAGTTTGATAGGGGCCGTATAGTGGGACTTCGGGAAGCTGGACTTTCTTTTCGGGCAATTGCAGTTAGAGTGCAAAGAAGTGTAGACACTGTGGTTAGGTGTTGTCAGGCATGGCTTCGAGAAGGCCGTACGCAAAGAGCAAGGGGCACTGGACGCCGCCGTAGAACAACAGACCGTGAAGATCGCCGCCTAAGATTATTGGCCTTAAGGGATCGTTTCTCCACTACCAGGTCCATTGCAAATGAATGGTTTGCAGAACACGGAAGACTTATTGGCATGCGAAGTGTTTACCGACGAATGAGAAGTTTTGGCTTGTTTTCGTACCGGCCACCCTGGGTCCTCCCTTTAACTCGAGAACACCGACGTAATCGCCTTGAGTGGTGCAGACAACGGTCACTCTGGGATCAGGAATGGAACAGTGACGAGTCTCGATTTTGTTTAGGCATGCACGATGGTCGTGCCAGGGTTAGAAGGCGACGTGGTGAAAGGAGGAATCCACAGTTTTTTGTTGAAAGACATGTTCATCACACTGTTGGAGTTATGGTTTGGGGTGCTATAGCTTATGGTTCCAGGTCACCTTTAATCTTCATCAGAGGTAACATGAACGCGCAGCGTTATATCCACGAAGTTCTAGAACCCCATCTTTTACCCTATCTTGACACCATGGCAGATCCAACTTTCCAACAAGATAATGCCCGACCACATGTTGCAAGAGTCACAATAGACTTCTTTCAACATAATGATTTCACATTGTTACCATGGCCACCAAGATCTCCCGACTTATTCCCAATTGAGCACGTGTGGGATATGATGGGATGGGATTTGCAACGTCCTCCTCAGACTCTAGAAGCACTTCGAGAGGAGTTGGTGGTTGCCTGGAATGAGATACCACAGGAGGACATTGACCACCTGATCAGAAGCATGCCTAGGCGCGTTGGAGAATGCGTAGCACATCAGGGTGCATCCACACATTATTAAAGGTCAAATGGCTTTAAAGCAGTGCAATCATTTTGAAATTTTTATCATTTACTTATTATGCTTCATTAAGTACTTATACAAAATTTTATTAAAATAAAACCATTTAAACTGGGTGTTCGGATTTATATGTCACTTAGTATATTACTTCTCGTATGTTGAAAGCCAGATCGATGTATTTATTTTTAGGTCGGATGTATTACTTGGAATTGTATATACATATTTAAGCACACAATAGGGTTGGATGTAAGAGTAGCCAACTGGCTAAACTTCGCCCTATTGTTGTGTTGCTAATAAAGACATTTATTATTATTATTATATTCAAATTTAGCGTTCCAAATTATCTAAATGTGCATATCGTTCCCATATAGCTACCGATAAAGAAAATTGATATTTAGCACCTCAAAGTCGCAAATGACGGATAGTTTTACAAATTATCACTAAATCATAAAATTCACATGATAAACAAGATCAGATACACGTGAAATGCCTACGATAGAGGTCATTTTAATTTTTAGCATCCATGTATATGGACACAAAAGGGACAAAAGTGGGGGTCAGGCCGGAACGTGAGCCCAACCATCATTATAATACGTTTCTTAAGTCACTGAATCCGAATAGGGAGCCCATTCAGTCAGGAAATGTCCCGTTCTCGAGGTATTGGCAAGAATTCTACTTACCGAAAAAACGAGTAATAAAAAAGATCAAAAAATTGTTGCGCGTCTATGTTCTGGATGGAAGCTTGTTTGCTAGGTAAATCGGGTGGGTAGATTTGGAATTCGATGTAACTTTAGTGAAGGTGCCCCCGAGTAATTAAATTTTTAGCAATTTTTTTATCCCTAATTCGGTGCCATGACCCTTTAGCTGTGATATTTATATTCAACGCCTCAAATTACGTTATTGTACAGGGCTTTGCTCACATGTAGTCATGGATAGTTAAAAAGTATTTTTAGCACCTTAAAGTCGCAAAAATGATAAATGAGGGTTTCAAAAATGATTTTTATTTTCGGAAAAAGCAATGGCGTAACATATCTTTTTTTTTTAAATCTCCAGGATACAATTCCCTACGGACGCCACTGGTAGAAATATTAAAAAAATATTCTACATTAAAAAAATGCTTATTGGTGCTTAGTAGGCGTATGTCAAATTTCATGAAAATGTCTGGAACAGTATTAAAGTTCTGATAAGAAAACGGTTCTTTTTTTTTAAATTTTAACACCTTGCAGGTCAAAAGTTAAGAGGTTTAGGTCATATATTTATACAAACTTTTCTATGTAAACCGAAAAAACGAGTAATAAAAAAGATCAAAAAATTGTTGCGCGTCTATGTTCTGGATGGAAGCTTGTTTGCTAGGTAAATCGGGTGGGTAGATTTGGAATTCGATGTAACTTTAGCGAAGGTGCCCCCGAGTAACTAAATTTTTAGCAATTTTTTTATCCCTAATTCGGTGCCATGACCCTTTAGCTATGATATTTATATTCAACGCCTCAAATTACGTTATTGTACAGGGCTTTGCTCAAATGTAGTCATGGATAGTTAAAAAGTATTTTTAGCACCTTAAAGTCGCAAAAATAATAAATGAGGGTTTCAAAAATGATTTTTATTTTCGGAAAAAGCAATGGCGTATCATATCTTTTTTTTAAAAAAATCTCCAGGATACAATTCCCTACGGACGCCACTGGTAGAAATGTTAAAAAAATATTATACATTAAAAATGCTTATTGGTGCTTAGTAGGTGTATGTCAAATTTCATGAAAATGTCTGGAACAGTATTAAAGTTCTGATAAGAAAACGGTTCTTTTTTTAAATTTTAACACCTTGCAGGTCAAAAGTTAAGAGGTTTAGGTCATATATTTATACAAACTTTTCTATGTAAACCGAAAAAACGAGTAATAAAAAAGATCAAAAAATTGTTGCGCGTCTATGTTCTGGATGGAAGCTTGTTTGCTAGGTAAATCGGGTGGGTAGATTTGGAATTCGATGTAACTTTAGCGAAGGTGCCCCCGAGTAACTAAATTTTTAACAATTTTTTTATCCCTAATTCGGTGCCATGACCCTTTAGCTGTGATATTTATATTCAACGCCTCAAATTACGTTATTGTACAGGGCTTTGCTCACATGTAGTCATGGATAGTTAAAAAGTATTTTTAGCACCTTAAAGTCGCAAAAATACATAATAAATGAGGGTTTCAAAAATGATTTTTATTTTCGGAAAAAGCAATGGCGTATCATATCTTTTTTTTTAAAATCTCCAGGATACAATTCCCTACGAACGCCACTGGTAGAAATATTAAAAAAATATTCTACATTAAAAAAATGCTTAGTAGGTGCATGTCAAATTTCATGAAAATGTTTGGAACAGTATTAAAGTTATGATAAGAAAACGAATTTTTTTTTTAAATTTTAACACCTTGCAGGTCAAAAGTTAAGAGGTTTAGGTCATATATTTATACAAACTTTTCTATGTAAACCGAAAAAACGAGTAATAAAAAAGATCAAAAAATTGTTGCGCGTCTATGTTCTGGATGGAAGCTTGTTTGCTAGGTAAATCGGGTGGGTAGATTTGGAATTCGATGTAACTTTAGGGAAGGTGCCCCCGAGTAACTAAATTTTTAACAATTTTTTTATCCCTAATTCGGTGCCATGACCCTTTAGCTGTGATATTTATATTCAACGCCTCAAATTACGTTATTGTACAGGGCTTTGCTCACATGTAGTCATGGATAGTTAAAAAGTATTTTTAGCACCTTAAAGTCGCAAAAATAATAAATGAGGGTTTCAAAAATGATTTTTATTTTGGGGAAAAGCAATGGCGTATCATATCTTTTTTTTTAAATCTCCAGGATACAATTCCCTACGGACGCCACTGGTAGAAATATTAAAAAAATATTCTACATTAAAAAAATGCTTATTGGTGCTTAGTAGGTGCATGTTAAATTTCATGAAAATGTTTGGAACAGTATTAAAGTTATGATAAGAAAACGAATTTTTTTTTAAATTTTAACACCTTGCAGGTCAAAAGTTAAGAGGTTTAGGTCATATATTTATACAAACTTTTCTATGTAAACCGAAAAAACGAGTGATAAAAAAGATCAAAAAATTGTTGCGCATCTATGTTCTGGATGGAAGCTTGTTTGCTAGGTAAATCGGGTGGGTAGATTTGGAATTCGATGTAACTTTAGCGAAGGTGCCCCCGAGTAACTAAATTTTTAGCAATTTTTTTATCCCTAATTCGGTGCCATGACCCTTTAGCTGTGATATTTATATTCAACGCCTCAAATTACGTTATTGTACAGGGCTTTGCTAACATGTAGTCATGGATAGTTAAAAAGTATTTTTAGCATCTTAAAGTCGCAAAAATAATAAATGAGGGTTTCAAAAATGATTTTTATTTTCGGAAAAAGCAATGGCGTATCATATCTTTTTTTTTTAAATCTCCAGGATACAATTACCTACGGACGCCACTGGTAGAAATATTAAAAAAATATTCTACATTAAAAAAATGCTTATTGGTGCTTAGTAGGTGTATGTCAAATTTCATGAAAATGTCTGGAACAGTATTAAAGTTCTGATAAGAAAACGGTTCTTTTTTTTAAATTCTAACACCTTGCAGGTCAAAAGTTAAGAGGTTTAGGTCATATATTTATACAAACTTTTCTATGTAAGTCGGGTGCGTAGATTCCGAATTCGATGTCAGTTCAGTGCTGGGATTCACTGGTAGCCCCGACCAAATAGTTTTCTGCCAATTTTTCACCCCAAACCCGGCCCGATGACACTTTAGGTATACACGCCCAAAATTACCTATTTGTATAGTTTGGCAGACGGATCTGCAACAGCGAAAGGAATGCGACCGAAAATATTCGATATTGCCAAATTTAACTACAAAAAAGCAATAATAATAATAAAAGTAATTTCAATGATTTGAAAATCGATTTTTCACAATTCCAAAAAATAATAATTCAAAATACTGAGAATTTTAATGGGTTGTTAGCTCTATTTGTATTTAATAACTATTTTTTACTACTGAATCGTATTATAAGTAAACATTTTTCCAAAGATCTTATCTACATCGGTTGAGCTGGCAACAACCACCCGAAAGGTATATTGGACACCGCCTAAACGAATCTGATTGGCGCATATCCTCACATGTTTTGTCGCCATGAGAAAATTCGACTCCCTATTGGGTAGCGTCCCAGACAATTTTTTGCTCCTTTCTTAGAATATCCATACTATTGAAAAGTCCAGTGGCGTAGGTTTTATCTCCGTTGATTGTCGTGTATAAGTTTTACAACTATTATTGTTAACTATTTATTGTTCTATTAAGTTTGTATGTTTAGTGCTGTGTGTTTTTGAATAGTTTAGTGTTTTGTTATTTGATATTGTTATTCGTTTTAGTATTATTTTTTTAAAATGAACCAATTTACTCGCGGAAAGACGCTTCATAGCCAAACAAGAGAAGTGATTGCGAATGTTTATAGGTTAGTAATAATAATATGCAATAATTGTAGTTTTTGACGACTGAGTCTGAATATAAATAAAAGACAAGGAAATGCTAAGCTAACATTCTGATGATTATTTATAGGGTTTGCGATGAGGAAGCGGCAAACAATTCCCTCAAGTTGCCGCTTAAACGTAAGCTTGATAGGGTGTCCCTTCATACCGGAGTCGGAGTATCTTCTGTTAGGAAAATTCATAACGAAGATAAAGAAAGACTAGAAAATAACCCGAATAAAATGTTATCCAATCCCGGAAAAAAAAGACCGCGTCAGTCTCTTGTTGAGAAAGATGAAGATTTTGATTTTCAGATTATTAGACATTTGATAAACAGATTTTATCTTGAATATAAAGTTGTCCCGACAACTAGGAAGTTATTACAAAAGTTGCGAGAAGACTCAAATTTCCCCTATTCTAGGGAAACACTCAGGAGTTTATTAAAATCAAATGGTTTTTTTTGGCGCAAATGTCAAAATAAAAGAAAAGTTTTGATGGAGAGGCCCAATATATTGCAATGGAGGTAAAATACATCCGTGAAATACGTAGATATCGTGAAGAAGGGCGCAATATAGTTTATTTGGACGAAACCTGGGTGGACAATGACTTGACTTTCAAAAAGTGCTGGCAGAGCGAAACTGTTTCTGGTGTAATAAGCAGTATAGGTTCTACAGGTAAGCAAAAATGCTATATATATGTTAAATTTAACTCTGATTTGTAACATATTATATAATCGTCTTGTATATTTTAGGTCGACTCATTATAGTGCATGCAGGTTCAGAAAATGGATTTGTTGACAATGCCTGTTTGATATTTAAGGCGGGATTAGCTACAGGCGATTACCACGGTCAGATGAATCGGGAAAATTTCACACGCTGGCTCACAGAAAAACTCCTCCCGAATATACCTGCCAATTCGGTTATAGTATTTGACAATGCTCCATATCATTCCGTCCAGGAAGATAAAACCCCGACAAAATCATCTTCGAAAAAAGATATAATAGCCTGGTTGACAAAGAAAGGTACTTATGACTCAAAACATGCATGTACATATCAAACTATGCAATAAAATATTTTATAGGCATAAATCATGAGGCAACTGCCAGAAAATTTGACTTGTTCGATCTGGTCTTACTTCATAAGCCCCCTGACATCAAAAAAAATTATGTAGTTGATCGGATCATAAGATCACATGGACATACTCCTCTAAGAACACCTCCTTATTTATGCGAGCTAAACCCAATAGAATTAGCTTGGGCAAAGCTTAAATTTCATATAAGAAGCCGCAATACCACTGGAAACTTCAGTTTAACCGCACTGAAAGAAGTTACTCAGGAAGCGATGTCCTTAATATCCATTAATGATTGGCAGAAATTTTGTCAACATGCTAGGGACATTGAAGATAAATTTTGGGAAAATGATCAATTTATGGAGGAAATGGAACCAGTTATAATAACTATAGGGCAAGATGACGACAGCGAAACTGATGACGACAGTGACGATGATGATAATGATGAAGTTGACGAACACACAACACAACACGAACACAATGCTAATTCAATAGGTGAAATGTAATTTTGAAATGCTGTATAATGTAAGTATTATTTATTACAGAGGTTATAAGTTAAACGGATATGAAATGTGTTTAAAGTTCTTTGTTTCTATTTAAGCGACACCGATGCTCTAGAAATATCCACATCAACAGTCCAAAATTGCAACAATAGGAATCCAGAAAGATGCGGGTTATAAAATAAAAATTAATTCTGGTCATGTTTCGGCTTGTGGCACTTTTTAAAGTAAATGAGCTTATTATAAGATCGCGGATGTATAATATATATATATATATATATATATATTCTCAAGGTAAAAAACCACGTTAAGTATCTATTTGTATTTGAACAATATATTGTATTTACGGCTTTGACAAAAACGCTAGCTTGATTTAGGTTTTAAATCGCGCAGTTATCATGATTTTTTGAATTGTGGCAATTTTGGGAAGTGAGTAGACATTTTTCCGTTTGTTGAAGTGTAGAAACAAACTCAAGTGTTTTTTACATGGTGTAGATTGTAGAGAACAGCTATTTTTGAGTTTACCCGAGACTTTATTTATTATTATGGACAATGCTCCATATCATTGTGGGCTTATTGAGATACTCCCCAAATTTAAAGTGAAACATAAACGTATAGTTTACTAAATTTAAACCAATTATGAAATAATCCCAAACTTTTATAAAATACCGCACGCCGCTGGCATTTTATGAATGAAACCAGCCATGTTTTGCTTTCCCCTCACCGATACCCCGATGTTGCAGATCCGTTTGCCAAACTTTACAGAGCATCGTTCGCGTATAAGCCTATAAAGAAAGATGAAAACTTGAAACTCCTCACCAAGTTAATAGTGAGTATTTTTATTTCTATTTTTTAACGTTTTCGGTGTTTTTTTGCCGCAAATTAGCGTGCTAACGCAGTGGTTCACTCTGAACAGGAAAGTCCCAACTCTCAGGGTACTCTGTAAATACATGTTCAGTGTATGCCAACCCTTAGGTCACTCCCTACTGTCAAATCAAATAAGTATACCTTAAGTGGAAGAACGATTATGCACTCGAGTTTAAATGTCACCAACTCTCAAATTCCAAAATAATTTGATCAAAATGGCCTACCTCTCCAACTATTAATTGAAGCCTTTTAGCAGTAAATACATATAAGGTTAATTCCGTCTGCCAACTATATTTTCCAACAAAGAGGACAGTCATTATATAATATGACCTTAAATGCTAGCCTGTTAAATAATTCATTAAGGGATATACACCGTTGGGCTTTGAGCATTGAGCTTTGAAAAAGCTGCTTGCGTATTTCACCTTTTAATGGAAGGGACTGGTAGAGCGCGGTGAGGTCCATTAATTACTTTTCCGTTCATATGCTTTCATTGAGGAGGTCATTTAGATCTTCGCGGTAGAGCTGGGCCAAATAGATCGTTTTCGTGACTCGATTTAATAATAATAACAGCGTTTATTTGCAGTTAAAAAATTACACAGCATACAAAATAGGGAAAAACAACAAATTACACTTGGACCAGAAAACAGTTTAGGACCGATCAACGTACTGGACAAAACAAAACAACTCATTCCAAAATGACAAACAAACGAGAAAAACATTAAAGTACATTATGTTTCTGTAATCATACTTTAACTTAAAACTCACACCCAGATGAAAAGGACAACACAGACGAGACTCAACTATTGTTCCAAATGAAATTTCTTAAAATTTCTTTTGAAAGCTGACTCTCGCATGGACTTATCTCTGGGAACGTGGTTGTACACGCGATAAACAGAGTGTGAAAATGATCTACTGAACATGCAGTACGATGTGGTGGTTGAGAAATGAGACGGACATTGACATTGTGAACATCACTACGGAATGTAATTTGTGTCTGTCAAAGGTTGGGAAATCTCAAAACTGGAGATATTACAGACCAAAATATGTAAATTGACCTAAACATAGTAGTCCAAAAGTTGATAGTTTGCAAGATACAGGGTGTCAAAGTTACAATTTTATTTTATATTTTGCCTTATTGCTTGAGAAGTATTCCAGATTTTGGCATAAGACGCGGTATAGGGAGGTTTCCTAGTATGAGAAACAAGAATCCGTTATTTTTTATAACCAAACTTGTAGAGGGCGCCATCTAAAGCACTATTTCGGTAAATAACTTATCATAACTTTTTTGTGCTACCCTTTATACAACAAAAAAGCTTTACTTGTTAGAAGTGTTGTTGTATCCAGTATACAACTTCTTCCCGTTCAAGTGATTGTACATGCGGTATGGAATACCTCAGTACCGATTGCCGGGTGGCACTTTAGGTCTATTTAATATCACTAACATGTAAAAGAAGGTGGTACACAAGGACCAGTCGACCGAGGCGGTACCACCCGCTAGCTTCTCCCAGGGTGTCTTATAAATGTCCGCATGTTTCCACACCTAAGCTATGCAGTCGGTTATCTTCCAAAACAAAGAAATTAATGATGATGGATCCCTCGAGCACTCTCGGGATGTCCGGGTGGAGGGTGGGCTCGAGGAAACAACATGGAAGATAAAGTTTGTTTTACAAACATCTGCGGGATTAACAGCAACACTGATGGTGTTCATCACTACCTGCAATCTCAGAGTCTGCACCGATTAACCATCTTAACTTCACAAACTACGAGGTGCACTCCAATCTGAGAAAGAACGGGGGAGTTGTGGCTTTTGTCCGCAGCTGTCTTTCCTGCTCCAGAGATGTTTCTTTAGATTCAAACCGGAAGGACGTTCTGTGGCTTCGCCTCAACTCCAAAACATCACCTAAATTTATTTGCTGCCTTTATCGCTCTCCCTCGGACCATAGCTGGGATGTCCTACTGGAATACCTCGCCGTCAAGATCGAATTCCTGAACATCAATCACCCCGCTTCAGAGATAGTTCTTCTCGGTGATTTCAATGCCCATAGTGAGCTTTGGTTGGGCTCAAACCAGACCGATGTAGCAGGTCGTGCAGTCGAAGCGTTCGCACTTATTCAAGGGATGACCCAGCTGGTGACGAGCCCTACTTTTTCCCCCGCGTCTCGTCACACGGCCAGTAGCCTGCTGGATCTCTTTCCGACCACGCATCCCGTCCCTTACAGTACTGCTGTCCTGTCGGTAACTCAGACCACGGTGTTGTGGAGGTTAGTTTTCCGTCAGAACCCGCTGTGACAGCAGAAACTCGTACAGGCCGCAAAACTTGGCATTACGGACATGCCGACTGGGAGGGGCTCAGAGACTTCTTCTCTACCTTTCCTTGGAGAGATGTCTGTTTCACTGACGCGGATGCGTCGGCAGTCTGTTCTTCGATAACCGAAATTATCTACGTCGGAATGGAGGAATACATCCCTCACACAGTACAAGTGCCTAAACCAGGGTCCAACGGGTGGTTTAACAAATCGTGGGACACTACACGCCAGCAGAAGATCAAGGCACACAAAACCTTCTTACAAAACCCCACTGTAGAGGTCAGACAAGCCGACGTCGAGTCCAGAAACAAATATAACGAAGCGGTTCGCAATGCTAAAAACCAGCACGATACAAAAGTTAGGCACAGGGTAATGTCGCAGCGCAATGGCTGTCGATCTTTCTGGACGCTGGCCAAGCAGATTGAGAATAACACAGTAGCCTCCCACCTGTCACGTGTCAGGATGGAATGATTTTATTCGACTCAAAGGCCAAGGCAGAAGTGCTAGCCGAGATCTTTGCTGCCAACTCCACCATGGACGTCCCCTCCCATTGCCCAAGTGCCGTCAATTCAAATGGCTCCCTACGCTAAGCGGGGGGTAACAATCAGGCATACGACCGTAAGACGAGTGCTTCTTGTCGCTCGACATCAACAAAGCTTCTGGTCCGGACTTGACTCCTGCCATTGTACTGAAGAGGTGTGCAGCCGAGCTTGCTCCAATTCTTTCGTCTTCCGGATATCTTATGAATCCGGCACCTTCCCAGAAAACTGGAAATTTGCTCATATCCAACCCATCCCAAAAAAAAGATCTAAGACCGACCGTTAGAACTACAGGCCTATAGCTCTGCTTTCTGTTATAAGTAAGGTAATGGAGAGGTGCATAAATCGCGAGCTTTTGGACTACCTCCAACGTCATAGCTTGATTAGCGACAGGCAGTATGGTTTCCGGCACCAACGATCCACAGGAGACCTCCTAGCTTACGTCACGCAATTTTGGAGTAAACTCATCCAGTCTTATGGTAAGGCCCATGTCGCACACTGCCCGCTTAAGCTCCCATCGTATGGCCTCCCAAAAAAGCTTTGCAGATGGGTGGCTGACTTTATCTCTGGCCGCAAGATATTCGTCGTAACGGTCTTGGCTCCGACACACACAGTTTCTCTACATATCAACGAACTTCTTTCCTGCACGATCAACTCAATCCACAGCTTCGCTGATGACAGCACTCTACATGCAGGAATTGAGAGTGACAAGCCGAGCTCTGGCGTTGAGCTGCAAAAAAGAAGGCTAGCAACGACATCCTCTCTGACAAGAGAAATGGAGGCTATCACTGCTTGGTGACGCAACAATCTTGTACAATTCAATGCTTACAAAACACAGTACTGTACTTTGACGAACAAAAGCGTCCTAGCGCTCATCCGGTTTCGATGGATGGCCGACTTTTGTCAAAGAGCCATTCATTTCGGCTGGTCGGAGTCCAGATCACCGAGGGCCTGATCTGGTACGAACACATTTCGTCAGTAGCTGCAGCTGCTGGGAAAAAGTTAGGCTATTTGTTTAGGGCTAAGAAGTACTTTTCTCCGAAAGACCTTCTCACTCTATACAAGGCCCAAGTAAGGCCTAGCCTCGAGTATTGCCGCCGCGCGATGTGCCTGCCAGACAGACCCACCTAACTTTGGCGTCCCATCCTAACTGTGTCGAGCTTCGTACATCCAGAACTGGGCGATACGACAGCTCCTTTGTCCCTAGAGTGTCGAGACTGTGGAACAATATACAAGAGGAAGCTTTTCCGAGTTCTACTAACCTTAGGCAGTTCAAAAATCGTATTAACAAAATTTCTTTGGGATCATCATAGCAGCCGCGGCGTTCCGGCATTTAGGCTTCTTCGATATAAAAAAAGAGACCTTCAGAACCGCATCAGCTCTAAATTGAGCTACCAATTTAAATCTTCGCACAGAGAGGGCGTGGGTAAATATTGATGAGGAATCGGCGGATATCCAGATCGAGTTGGAGCACGTCACCTTTGAACTTCACTCTCAATTATAAGCTCAGGGAACACATTTTGGACGAATCCCTTCTTGGGAGTTGTCATCCATCAGACAAATTGAAGGGTTTCGTGCAAAAACCGAACAACTCCATTTTTTCTGGAAATTACGTTTATGTTTTATGCCAGCAATCAATCAAGAATACACTTTTCCCAGAAACTGGCGCAACACCAGAAGCAATAACCAACAGTTTGAAATATACTGAGTGAAAAAAAGGTAAACACCTACGTATGCTTATGAATATAGCCTCGGGCTATCGTACTGCCTCTGATGAAAATTAGTGGTGATCTGCTACCATAAGCAATAGCACCTCATCCTATAAATCCCACGGTGTGGTGAACGTGACGCACTTTGTCAAATTGTGGGTCACGTCTTTCACCACGTCGCCTTCTCCATTCCATAGAATTCTTTTTCTACACCAGAGCAAACATTTACGGCGATTTTTAGCGGTGAGAGGTAGCACCCAATGTGGGCGATAAGAAAAAAGGCCAAACTGTCGTATTCGACGATATACCGTACGCATACCATCCATCCTCCCATGCTCTTCAAACCATGATTAGCGAAGTCTCGAGTACTACTGAATCTGTCTCTCAGAGCCAGAAGTTTGAACCGGCGGTCTTGACGCTCTGAGGTCACTCTGGGACGTCCAGAATCCCTCGCTCGCTGTCTTCGGCATTCCTGACCCCACGCTCGTTCACACTGCAGTATACTGCGTAAGGATTTGTTGATCCTCCTAGAAACATCTCTTATCGATAGACTGGCTTCACGCAACCCGACAATTCGACCCCTCTCAAAGTCACTTAGCTGGGGCATACCTTTTTTTGTCACTCAGTATATATACTCAGTGATAAAGAAAATATTACAAGTTAAAATGGTGCAGAGTGGTTAGGCGTGAATGCGTGTAAAATACAAGTTAATCAACTTGGTTCACTCTCAGTTTGGAAAGATTTAGAGTTCCAAATTAGATTGTTACATGCAGATAACATTTAGTTTATTTTAGCAAAGCATCGTTAAATAATATAATTGAATACAGTGGTTTTCTTTAACGTCCCCCTCCCCTTTGATTTTTTGAACGGATCAATTCAAAAAATTTAAACTTGAGGTAATGAAATTGATGCGTGGATACCATATTTTAGAGTAAAATTGACAGATGAAAATGCAAGATGGCTGCTGGGCGCCATCTTGAAAAAAAATTATATGCAATGCACATCATTTTATAGCTCCTGACGAGTACTTTATAACCCTAGAATATAAAGTCAATACCTTTACCTACTACAAAATGGTGGTACATTTAATAATTACTTGACATAAACCCGCTAATATACATATCTCTACAAATAATTGTAATTATCGTATCCACAGCCACAGTGATAAAAACTTGTTTTGTTATTTTTTGTTGACAGTGACAAGAATATCAGTACGAAAACAAACATCATTCTGTAGTTAAAATATTCTTATTTATTTTCGGTTTTAGTACTAGATACTGTTTGAACTATTTTTAAAATGGTCAATTGTCGTCCATTGGAAGAAAAAATCGAAGCGATTTTTATTTATGGTGCGACGCGTAACCTTCATGAGACCAAAAAGATTTTTCATGATCGTTTCCCGAATCGTTCTATCTGTAGAAAATATTTAAGGGAACTTGTATCTAAATTTACAGCTACTGGAAGAAAAGCAAGTTCAAATAATTCGTGAGATCATAGTAAATCCCCAACAGTCTACTTCATCCATTGCGAATGTATGTGAGGTTTGTCCTTCTACTGTATGTAAACTTCTGAAAAAGAATAAGTATCACCCATACAAAATTCAAATGGTACAACTAACCGAAGATGACCCTGATCGAAGAACAGAATTCTGCGAGACTATGACGGTAACCATTGCACGGCATCATCCTTATATCCAAAATATTTGTTTTAGTGATGGATGTACATTTTTCCTCAACGGTAATGTGCATAGACAAAATTGTCGTTATTGGAGTGCCACCAATCCTCACGTCTTCCGGTAAACTCATACTCAATATTCACAAAAAATTAACGTTTGGGCTGGGATATTGGAAAAACATATTGTGGGGCCTCTATTCATCGAACAAACTTTAACCGCGGAACTATATTTGGATATGCTGGAAAATACTATTTATTGACCCTCTAATCACCGAAATCGTCGAAGAGAATCCTAATCAATTCGTTACTGATATTGTATTCCAGCAAGATGGTGCTCCACCACACTACTACAGACAAGTTAGGAATTATTTAGATAACAATTTTCTCGGTCATTGGATTGGCCGTCGAGGTCCTGTGGAATGGCCAGCTTGCTCGCCAAATTTGACACCTTTAGACTTTTTTTATGGGGCTATTTGAAGCAAACGGTGTACGAAACTGAACCTACTCCAATATTGGATATACAGCTGAGAATAACAAATATTTGTAGAAATATCGATGTTACTATGTTTGAAAATGTTCGACGCGAAATTACGGACCGGCTGTTATTGTGTCAAAAAGTTCAAGGCGAACATTTTCAGCATCTTCTAAACTGAACTAAACGTATTTATTCGAATTATCAAGTTAAATGTCAATGTATTCAGGTAATTATTAAATGTACCACCATTTTGTAGTAGGTATTGACTTTATATTCTAGGGTTATAAAGTACTCGTCAGGAGCTTCAAAATCATGTGCCACAAGACCCCCGTTTTCATATAATCTTTTTCCCAAGATGGCGCCCAGCGGCCATCTTGACATTCTCATCTAGCAACTTTACTTTAAAATATGGTTTCCACGCATCAATTTAATTACCTGAATTTTTTATTTTTTGAATTGATCTGTTCAAAAGATCAAAGGGGAGGGGGACATTAAAGAAAAGCAGTGTATATACTCCAAGTAATACTATTTTGTTAATTAAATACGGGAAGTTTCCAAAACATGCTTGTATATACAGGGTGTCGCAATATTCCATGGACAGGATTTTTATACTCAAAATAAGTCGATTGGACATGAATTACCTTTACGCAAAAGTGCATCGTTTGTTAGAGGACGTCAAAGTTTTATTTTTAAAATACACTTTTGCTGATATTTTTGGAACCGATAGTCTGGTGTGAATGAAATTTGGAACACAGATGTATTGGTAGACGTTTTGATATTTGACTCTTTCCCTTACACACATTATAGGAGAATTTTCTCTCCCAACGATATTGATTTTTTTTATGTAAAAGATCTTATTTACTTCACATTTTTGTGTTATGAAAATAGGTCACCTCGCATTGCTTTACAGAAAAAAAAATGATTTTCGGAGCTGGTTTCTAAAAAAAAAAATTATTACATCAACTGTTAAAATTTTTTGCGCCGTATTGTTATATGCAGGAACGAAAATAGTGGGTCATATTGAACACCTTTTATGAAAGATTCGCACTACTGCCCGTATTAAATAAAATTGTAATAAGTACTATCATACTTGTTTATTTCGCTAACTAACTTGAAAGAATAAATAAGACGCTTGGAAAGTCTTAATTCAACAAATTTTTTTTTCTCGAAAATTATCCGAGATTGCCTGTTTTTATAGGGGATAAATGAAGTGAATAAAAAGATCTGCTAAAGAAAAAAATCAAAAACCGCTTTTAGAAAATAAAGAAATTTGAGCGCTTATTTTTTTCGGTTTCTTCTTTTAACTGCGCTACGACTGGACCGATCAAAACTTACAAAGCTTTTCCGTTATTGGCATAGCAGTAATTTTGATGTGAACATTTGATCAACTGGCAAACGGAGCGACAGACAGACTGACCGAGGGAAATAGACATGGTTCATGATGTCAGTGACATTAGAAGTGTTACACCAAGAAAAAATAATTTCTTCTAAAGTTTGCTGTGGCAACAATGTCCGCGTTTTATCTTTGTTTTTGTTTACCTTTGTTAAAATGTTATCTTTTAGTTCTTGTGAGGAAAGCAGTTTCTAGAAATTGAGTAGTACAGGTATTTTTAGTTATTGCCCTTTCATTTACTAGTGTTAAGCATAACAAAATGTCTCGAGGTCGAAGACTTCCAAATTCTCACCATGTTGCAACTTTGACAGGGGTAGAATTATTGTCTACTGAGATGTTGGTCTGTCCTATCGCGAAATTGGACGCCGTGTTAATTGTACTGCAATGACGGTAATACGTGTGTGTCGTGTGTGGGCAGAAGAAGGCAGAGGATCACGAAGAAGGCCAACTGGTCCACCGAGGTGTACGACAGAGCGTCAAGATAGGCGCTTTAGATAACTAGCCCTATGTGACCCTGTGACCGTTTTGCTGATACGCGGAAGACCGCTGACCAATGGTTTGGAGAAGAAGGTAGACCTGTTACTATGCGTACACTCATCATGTCATTTTGTCGATGCCTAGACATATAGTATACAGGAGTGTATTCAGCTGGGGGGTCGCCTAACACATTTTTTTCTTATTACTTGTCAATAAAATTTCGTGAGACTGTTATCGTTTTGTTTTAGATGTAAGACTACTTCATTGCCAACAAATCAAGTTAAAGAAATAATTTTTTCTGGGTGTAACACTTCTAATGTCACTGAGTATATTATGTAACACCCAAAAACATATATCTCAGATACGATTTTTTTGGGGGTTACAGTAATTGCTCGCTAATTAGCGTGAGAAGTAAAAAATTTTATCGACTTAGTAGAGTTGAAACACACTTTCATTTTGCAGCAACTCTTGTTTAATTCGGTTGGTATGCCAGAAGTAGTAGCCTGAACAAAAAAAAATGCGAAGAATGCAAGATGTATCACGGTGCATTGCCGGTTACATGCCTATATTACCGAATTAAATGCAGCAAAAATGTGTGGTCGGTGAATTTTCTCTAAATCTTTTGATCTACTTCTGGCATTCTGAATTAACAAAGAATTAATCAACAAGCATCATTTGATCAGGCTCATTACGTATGTTTCGATCACATAAAAAAGGACTATGTGACTTCCTCTTATTATCGTCATACTTTTTTCGTTGATTTATAAGGGGTTTAGTAATGTATCAAAAAATTCTAAAAATATGATTCATCTACTGGTACAGCAGCCACTATGTGCATATAAGAGAAGGGAGGAAACCTGTTTGGTGTACAAAGGTCAAGCTGTCCAAGGGCTGTTCGTGGTTGTCCAGTCGAGGTCCTGTCCTGTGTTCAATTATTGTTACGTTTACAACTTACCCCCTGTAAAAAAACGAAATTGTTACATACCAGAAAAGCAAATATAAGTTATATGATTTTATCGATGAAGCTGTTATATACAATGTTTAATTTATTTTAATCCAAATATTTGAAAAAATATACATACGTATCTGATTTGCGTCGGTCTGTCCGTCAGTCGTTCTGTTGGTCTGTTGCAATTTCTTGATTCTTCTCAACCTCAACAAATGGAGGGAACCTGAACAGTGCATATGTAGTAACCACGGCAGTACCAATTGAAGAACTCGAACGACACCAATCTGAATTTTTCCGTAAACTATTTGTGTTTATTTTTATATTTTGGTAACTAGTTTTTCTGGTACTAATACCGTCTATGTACGATTTGAATAGTGAAAAAAAAATCCTAAACGCATCTACACGAGCTCAGCTACTATAGAGGTTGTAACTGGCAACACTGGCTTGGTATTGCGGAAATTGATAGGCAATATATCGCATAATGCGCTTCTATATTATTTTTTGGATGTTATATGATACATCACGAAAAACCGTGTCACTCATTTCTGTCGGTTTGTCTGTCTCTCTTTCTGTCCGCTAATGTTATAACCGCCTATAACTTGTAAAGTATTGCTCGGATTTGGATGGAATAACAAAGTTACTATCGGGTTTTCCAACAGGGACTTGACAACTTTGAACTTTCACTGTGAACGCACCTTATCAATGTCAAAACATCCAGTAAAGAAAAGATCTTCATCAACGGACAACGCTTACAAATAATTAAAATTTACTACCGAAATTCCGAGTCGGTGACTGCAACTTTAAGAGCGTTAACGCCAATTTTTGGTTTGAGTTCACATATTCGCTGCTGGATGTTCCCGTGTCAGTGAGACAACGGATTGGTCGAAGTGCCGAGAATATTGCTGCCATTCAAGCTTCCGTCGGCGTTATACGAATCGGGCATCGCTCAGATCACACTATGGCGAATTTTGCGGAGAGATATTCGCCAGCATCCTTAAAAGATGAAGTTAACTCAAAAACTAAAGGCGTTCGATCTTACAAACCGACGTACGTTCTCGAATTGGGCTCTAGAAATTTTGCAAGAAAATCACCAATTTCATCGCAAAATCATCTTCAGTGATGAGGCGCATTTTTTGGCTAAACGGCTTCGTCAACAAACAGAATATGCGTTATTGATCAGGTGAAAACTCTTATGTGCTTCAAGAAACACCACTTCATCCACAAAAAATAACTGTATGGTGTAGTTTTCATGCCGGTGGTGTCATTGGGCCGTTTTTCTTCGTTGATGAAAATACCGTCAGGTTACAGTCAACAGAGATCGCTACAGAGGCATGTTGCAACGTTATTTTGTTGGTCAATTGGATGGGCTAGACATTAATGATCTGTGGTTTCGACAAGACATATTGAAATCAAAATTCGGTGAACGTGTTATGTCCTGTCGAATGGCCGCCTAAATCGTGTGATTTAACACCTCTAGAGTATTTTTTTGTGGCGCTACATTAAATCATTGGTCGGCCAACAAGCCGGCGTCATTATAGGAGCTCAGAGCGTTTCTGTCGACATGTGTGGCCGAGTCATTGAAAATTGAGTTCAACGAATCGATTGCTGCGAACGTGTCCGTGGTGGACATATGAACGAGGTCGAATTCCATACATAAATGTTTTGAGTATAATTCAATCCAATAACAACATTTTCGAATGAAATGGTTTGCGTTTTATTTAAAAAAAAAGTTGTCAAGGCCTTAATGGAAAACCCTTTACTAGGCGAAGGTCGAAAAGGCTTTGTAGTTTTAAAAGTCCAGTGGCGGCGGAGCTAGGGACAAAACACAATAGAAAATCGCTCAAACTTCGTTTTTTCGTCGTTTTAGAGGCTCCTTTTCATTTGCAGAAAAAAACTTGCTGGGGTTGAAAATCTGGTGTTGGGATTGTAGGGGTCGGGAGGGGCATATATCATTTTGTTGGCGGCAATATATTTATATGCTTTTAATCCCAGTAATTTAACGGACCTACCAGTAATTGACTTTCAAGGTAAGATATGTGGAAACAAAGGAACTTCAAACCATCAAAAATTAGTGATAGTGATAGTGATACAGTATTAACTGGAATCCATGCAAAGATCAAAACTAATCTACCAAAAGTCGAGCTGACTATACAAAGCTCTATACCTAGAATCGTATAATAATGTCAGAATGCCAATAACATACTTCATGCCAAGTTTCAAACTGTATATTCAGCTAGTTTCAAACCTGTGCCTGTGGTGAGATCACAAAACTTTATGTATTGGAATCAACTGGGTTATGATACAGTTGGAATAGGTTGTATAATATGGGGACTATATCTAACATGTAATTCTTGTTTATTCCATTATGTATACAAGTATTAGCCCAAAAGAAAGAAGTATGCAATATGTATTTCGGTGTTGTTCCATCTATTACAATCGTAATAGATGGAACTATTACCTATTACTATGAGCATGATTTCTTTTACTTTTCATATTTTCCCCTGATAGCTGCTATCGCCATCTGTGGCGTAATTGTATGATCAGTTCTTTTTCGCCGGCGCTGGTGCCATCTGTGTAATAAGCATAATTAAGATAAGCGACATCTTTTGTCATTTCTTGGGACACATAATATTACGAATGCCTGTATATACGAGGAGGGACCCAAAAATAACCGGTATAGCATTGCAGTGGGCGGAGCTTGTGTAGTACACATTTCTGCCACTAGAGGCGTACAGCGCAACTCACTACCAGTTCAGTGCCACCTGAGTTGTCGATCTGGCTTGTTTCCTCTGTGTTCATTATTTTTGCTAGAGCTGTTTCGTGCTTGTTTCGTTTTTTACTATGGCAAATGCAGTGAGCAACGTGCAGTTGTGAAAGTTTGCTTTCTGATTGGTAAAAATGCTGCTAAAGCTGTTTTAATGTTGGAAATAGCTTACAAAGATGATGCTATGGAAAAAATTCAGGTGTATGAGTGGCTAGCTCGATTTAAAAATGGCGACATGTCGAATGATGACAAACCTCGCTCTGGACGTTCATCAACTGCCCGAATCGACGAAAATGTTGAAAAATTCCGAGAGCTTGTGCTATTTGGAGGTTTTAAGATGATTGCGAATCAGTGTTCGGCAAAAAATACCCGATCTGTAGCACGATTATTGCACCTGCGCACACAGCCATCTCTGTTCGACAGTTTCTGTCTAAAAATGGCGTGGTTCCGCTGCCTCACGCACCTTATTCGCCTGACCTGGCTCCGTGCGACTTTTTCTTATTTCCACGGATGAAAAGGAGCATGAAAGGATGCCGCTTTGACGACATTGAAGAGGTCAAGAAAAAAACGAGGGAGGAGCTGTCAGACATTTCTAAGGAAGACTTCAAAAAATGTTTCGAGTAGTGGAAGCACCGGTGGGACAAGTGTATTCGTTGTAGTGGACAGTATTTTGAAGCAGGTAAGGTTACTTTGTGAAAAAGTTGAAAATAAATAGCTTTTAAAAAATAATTCCGTTTTTTTTGGGTACCCCCGCGTATATTACGATACAAGAATGACTGGTCGGCGAATTTTTCCTTTGGGCTATTTCTGGCATTCTAAAAACTTATAGAATTAGCAAGCCGTTCAGTGCCTTGATTTGAGTACTGCATTAGAAAATAGAAAATCAGTTCCTTCTGGGAACTGTGAAGAGTTTAACATATAAGGTCAAGTAAACGGATTCCCTATCACGAATTCACGCTTTATTTCCCGCGTATCACCGTGTTTTGCATAAAATGGTTTTTAATACCACAATATTTTTGGAAGTCGCAATTGCAAGTTTGATTTATCAGAATATACAAAAAACACGAAAAAATTATCGAGGAACCTGGAAGTGTTGATTCTTGCAGTCGCTTTGTAGCATGTTGGTTTGGAAACAGTATAAAATAAACAAATAACGTCTTTATTTTACCGGGAAGTTTGGCCCCAAGGGCCACATAAATTCAAACGATTCACTTTAATCAAAGACAATAAAACATTCTAAGAGTAAACAGGGTGGTTCAATGAAAAGATCGCACCATTATTTGTGACTCTCCTGGTATATGTTGGGAAAACGCTCGGACACGTCAAATTTGATTTCTAGGCTGTCCAAAAACTGCCGTACTGGATCAACATATGTATGTAGTGCGGCGTGAAGTGAATGTAATTTTCACTATAATTAACGTCATTTTCTATTATTTCGGTAATTCGTGGCTCTATTGTATTTTCTAACGTGCCCAAGTCCATTTCGTCCGTCCAGTTTTCAGGAATAAAGAAAGGTCCTGCAATATGATTTCTGAAAATGCCGGCCCACGCATTTATTTTTTCAGGATATTGCGAGTGTAACTCTCGAAACAAATGTGGATTCGAGTTACTCAAATATTTTGCCGACTATTCAACTTATCCGTAATTATTTGGATGACAGATCGCAATCGGTCTCAATTGATGGGCTTAAATCAAAACCCTTGAACATGGCTAGAGGAGTTCCTCAGGGATCACTTTTGGGTCCATTATTTTTTATCATTTTTACTGCTGATATGTCGAAGTGCTTTGGTGATATAAACAATCATAGATACGCTGACGATACACAGATTCAGCTTTCTTTTGCTAAGTCGGACGCAATTGAAGCGGCTAGGAGGCTAAACGAGTGTTTGGATTCAGTTTTTAAATACTCTTTTAATCATGGCTTGAAATTGAATCCTAATAAATCAGCCATAATCTACTTTGGGCCAGCTAAAGATTGGGCGTCTGTAAACTTGGTGATAGCAATGGATGGTGTGGCAATACCGGTTGTTGAGGAATATAAAAATTTGGGCGTTATCTTTGATAACAAGCTTAGATTCCGAAGTCATGTGTCTAGGCTTCTAGAAAAAGCATATTTTAACCTTCGCAATATTTACAAAAGTAAAGATATTCTTAGTTTTAAGTTAAAAAAGGTTCTCTGCGAAGCACTGGTCTTGTGTCACCTTAACTATTGCAACTTTGTGTATGGTCCTTGCTTAGATGTATTTACTAAGGATAAACTCCAAAAAGTGCAGAATTCTTGCATACGACTTATTTACCAGCTTAGACGTCACGATCATATCAGTCATAAACTTTCCGAACTGAAATGGTTGAACGTTTCCAATCGAGAAAAGCTGCATTTTGCTTGCTTTCTTCATAAATTGATTAAAACTAAAAGCCCTCCATATCTGATTGAAAAATTAACTCGTACAAATCTGATTCACTCTCGTGTAACACGCTTTAATGTACTTTATGAAATACCTAAAATAACGAAAACCATGACTCAAAGCTCATTTTTCTATACATCAGTCAAACTTCTAAACTAATACAATATAGGTCAATTTGAAGATATGTCTCCTAATATGTTCAAACGAAAACTGAAACAACTGCTTCTGTGAAGTATAAGTTGTTTATTGTTGCTTATTTTCTTTGTATACGTACATCTGTAGGTATTATTGTTCATTGTTGTTATGTAATATTTTAAAATTAATGTAATGTAACACTTTTTTCTTGTCATATTACTTTTCTTTTTGGCTTGTTGTTACTTTTCACATGCTCGAAGTTAACAGCATAGCTGGCCTTCGCCGAGTTTAAAATAAAGGCGTTTTTATTTATTTATTCATATCCACAATTATGTATATTTAGAGGAAGCACCATGTAAATAGTACATACACTCATCCGAGAAACAAACATCAAAAAACAGATTTACATTCTTGATTGAACGTAGGGACATTAATTCGCAAAACTCCAACCTTCTATCAAAATCGTCTTCATTGAGCTCATGGACAAGTTTTATCTTGGTGGGGGTGAAATTTATTGCCTTTCAAAATTCGATTTTCTCGATGGCGATTACGGCAAATAATAGACATATACTAAGTGACATATAAATCCGAACACCCAGTTTAAATGGTTTTACTTTAATAAAATTTTGTATAAGTACTTACTGAAGCATAATAAGTAAATGATGAAAATTTCAAAATGCTTGCACTGCTTTAAAGCCCTTTGACCTTTAATAATGTGTGGATGCACCCTGATGTGCTACGCATTCTCCAACGCGCCTAGGCATGCTTCTGATCAGGTGGTCAATGTCCTCCTGTGGTATCTCATTCCAGGCAACCACCAACTCCTCTCGAAGTGCTTCTAGAGTCTGAGGAGGACGTTGCAAATTGAGCAATCTCCTACCCATCATATCCCACACGAGCTCAATTGGGGATAAGTCGGGAGATCTTGGTGGCCATGGTAACAATATGACATCATTATGTTGGAAGAAGTCTATTGTGACTCTTGCAACATGTGGTCGGGCATTATCTTGTTGGAAAGTTGGATCTGCCAGGGTGTCAAGTTAGGGTAAAAGATGGGGTTCTAGAACTTCGTGGATATAACGCTGCGCGTTCATGTTACCTCTGATGAAGATTAAAGGTGACCTGGAACCATAAGCTATAGCACCCCAAACCATAACTCCAACTGTGTGATGAACATGTCTTTCAACAAAAAACTGTGGATTCCTCCTTTCACCACGTCGCCTTCTAACCCTGGCACGACCATCGTGCATGCCTAAACAAAATCGAGACTCGTCACTAAAGACAATACTGTTCCATTTCTGATCCCAGAGTGATCGTTGTCTGCACCACTCAAGGCGATTACGTCGGTGTTCTCGAGTGAGGACCCAGTGTGGCCGGTATGAAAACAAGCCAAGACTTCTCATTCGTCGGTAAACACTTCGCATGCCAATAGGTCTTCCGTGTTCTGCAAACCATTCATTTGCAGTGGATCTGGTAGTGGAGAAACGGTCCCTTAAGGCCAATAATCTTAGGCGGCGATCTTCATGGTCTGTTGTTCTACGGCGGCGTCCAGTGCCTCTTGTTCTTTGCTTACGGCCTTCTCGAAGCCATGCCTGACAACACCTAACCACAGTGTCTACATTTCTTTGCACTCTAACTGCAATTGCCCGAAAAGAAGGTCCAGCTTCCCGAAGTCCCACTATACGGCCCCTATCAAACTCACTAAGTTGACGAAATCGTACAGGTCTCCGTACTCTAGGCATCGTAACCGATCGTAAAGGATGTCAAGAACCAAAATCCGCCAACGTTGATTCTTTACTGCGGCTGAAATATTCATTTTTAGAGCGTTAGTGAATTAAAAAAAAGCAGTATAAAAACCGGAATGTCCAACTGATAAGGCTGAACATTTTTTCACTTGTTATTTACAGTAAGATGAATACATTCACCAACTTTTATTAAAATAAAACCATTTAAACTGGGTGTTCGGATTTATATGTCACGTAGTATACATACATATATCCAGTTTCTTCAAATTTTCTTACGAACTGAGCCACATACTCATCGTTGATATTTTTGTCTGGATGTAACACATTAAACAACCGAGCCGTAGCTCTTGTAATGCTCTTATTTTGGTATTACAATTTTGTTACTTCTACCCTCTACTAGGTAGGTAACTTAAGAATTTGAAATGAAAGGCAAAGTGTTTCTGTGACATACAATGACATTTTTTGTCGAGCATTTCGTTGTTATCAGTAATAAGTTAGTTGAATTTTATTATAAACTCAAATAGCTTCACAACGGTTGAAGATAGGTATAAACTTTAATATACAAAAGTTACTAAAAACTTCATGGAAAATATGAAAATTAAAAAAATGGGGTTTCCATCTGAAAATCTAAGTTGTGACGCAACATATTATTTATGGATCACTCTGTATTGTACTGCTATAGATGAAAAGACGTCCCCCTAGAATTCAAAATTGACGTGTTCGAGCGTTTTTCAAAAAATATACCAAGAGAGTCCCAAATCGGGGTGGGACCATTCGATGGACCACCCTGTATAATATGATGTAGAATACAGTAAAATAATTGTATGTGTATAGTAAGAGTAGTATATGTATATAATTGATAGCATGTCTTTCGAGTAGCATTTAATAAAACTATAACGTTGTATATAAGACTTCGTCGAAACATGGTTGAACGGTTCTGAGGTATAGTGTGTATGACGAATAAAAACGCAGTGAACAGCATTTCTAGTTATGAGTCTAAACAGTAAGTATCGTGGGTAATTAGTTCTTAACAAACACTAGCAGGTAATATTTAAGCACGTTATTAGATATTTTTTTCATATTAAGTGGTAGCATGGTGTGTGACGTGTTCATACTTTCTAATATTTATAAATCTGTAACAAGAATTTTGAAGTTTATGCATAAATAACAGCTTTATAAAGCATGACTGTGTCACTTTATTGATATGCTCCTCAACCTATTAAAACTTCGTCGATGTATATTAAGTGACATATAAATCCGAACACCCAGTTTAAATGGTTTTATTTTAATAAAATTTGTATAAGTACTTAATGAAGCATAATCAGTAAATGATAAAAATTCCAAAATGGTTGCACTGCTTTAAAGCCCTTTGACCTTTAATAATGTGTGGATGCACCCTGATGTGCTACGCATTCTCCAACGCTCCTAGGCATGCTTCTGATCAGGTGGTCAATGTCCTCCTGTGGTATCTCATTCCAGGCAACCACCAACTCCTCTCGAAGTGCTTCTAGAGTCTGAGGAGGACGTTGCAAATTGAGCAATCTCCTACCCATCATATCCCACACGTGCTCAATTGGGGATAAGTCGAGAGATCTTGGTGGTCATGGTAACAATGTGACATCATTATGTTGAAAGAAGTCTATTGTGACTCTTGCAACATGTGGTCGGGCATTATCTTGTTGGAAAGTTGGAGCTGCCAGGGTGTCAAGATAGGGTAAAAGATGGGGTTCTAGAACTTCGTGGATATAACGCTGCGTGTTCATGTTACCTCTGATGAAGATTAAAGGTGACCTGGAACCATCAGCTATAGCACCCCAAACCATAACTCCAACAGTGTGATGAACATGTCTTTCAACAAAAAACTGTGGATTCCTCCTTTCACCACGTCGCCTTCTAACCCTGACACGACCATCGTGCATGCCTAAACAAAATCGAGACTCGTCACTAAAGACAATACTGTTCCATTCCTGATCCCAGAGTGACTGTTGTCTGCATCACTCAATGCGATTACGTCGGTGTTCTCGAGTTAAAGGGAGGACCCAGTGTGGCCGGTATGAAAACAAGCCAAAACTTCTCATTCGTCGGTAAACACTTCGCATGCCAATAGGTCTTCCGTGTTCTGCAAACCATTCATTTGCAATGGACCTGGTAGTGGAGAAACGGTCCCTTAAGGCCAATAATCTTAGGCGGCGATCTTCACGGTCTGTTGTTCTACGGCGGCGTCCAGTGCCCCTTGCTCTTTGCGTACGGCCTTCTCGAAGCCATGCCTGACAACACCTAACCACCGTGTTTACACTTCTTTGCACTCTAACTGCAATTGCCCGAAAAGAAAGTCCAGCTTCTCGAAGTCCCACTATACGGCCCCTATCAAACTCACTAAGTTGACGAAATCGTACAGGTCTCCGTACTCTAGGCATCGTAACCGATCGTAAAGGATGTCAAGAACCAAATCCGCCAACGTTGATTCTTTACTGCGGCTGAAATATTCATTTTTAGAGCGTTAGTGAATTAAAAAAAAGCAGTATAAACACCGGAATGTCCAACTGATAAGGCTGAACATTTTTTCACTTGTTATTTACAGTAAGATAAATACATCACCAACTTTATTAAAATAAAACCATTTAAACTGGGTGTTCGGATTTATATGTCACTTAGTATATATACCCCTAGATGTTTCGTAGATGACAAGAATTTTTTTCACCATTTAGATATGAATTTCTCACTGTTTTGAAATAATTTGTTTTGTAAGGTGGGTTGACCATGAAAGGCCATATTCTTCGTAAGTCCAATTGTTAAAGAGTCCTCATAACACCTAGGATTTTTTTAATAATTGGCCTTATTTGAACAAAATAAATCGCGTGCGTTGTGGTGTTTTTTTTGGTTTAAAGCACGATTACGAGGATACACAGTAACATTATTCAAGTCTTTATTAGCTTGAATAGTTGCATGATCAGGATTACTAAGTTCGAAACTAGGACAAACTTGTGTTTTATCCGTATAACGTTGTGTTTTACAATTTGTTCTAACTTTTTTCTAAGACTCCAAATATGTTATTGTGCAACTCCATATAACCAGCTCATCTTTCTGGTATAACATATAACATAGAAACTTACCATAATGCCGGTGCTAACAGCAATCCCTCGGCCACAGTACGTGTTGGGAACGATGTCTCCAAACCCGACACTTAGGAAGTGATTGCTATCAACCACATAGCATTCAGGAGGTTGGCATGCTCTTCGTCGTGGAATCTGCAATAAAACAATGTTAATGGTAACAACAATACGTACTCCAAAAGGCGACATTTAACATTACGACAGATAACTGTTACGGTGAATATTTTATGAGGCCTATTAACTGGTTTGATAGCAAATTTTTAACAGTTAATTCCGTATCAGTACTGTATTATAAGCCTTCGCTTCAAATTCAAAATCAGCAAATATAGCTTGCGTTTTTTTTTGGTATTGTGAAATGTTTGCGAATGTCTTCGAAAATCCCAAATTTCCCACGCAAAATTCATTATTCCCACGAAGTACTTCAACAATTCTTAAGACTTATGACATGTTTAAATGCCGCCCTCAATATAATTGCGATCGGTTTAATAAGTCCCTTTCAGATACATTTTATAGCATTGTGGAGAGAACTTTATTTCTATACACCATGTAATCTCTGTTTGAGAAGAGATATCTCCATTTTAATAAGTCACTTGACGTTTCAAAATATCTAGAAATCCTGTATAAATTAAGAATGTGCAAACAACGAACGACTTTTTAAAAAAGCGACTTTATTTAACAGAAGACGAATGAGTACTGGTCACCTTGGTTTACATGCATCTCCTACTTATAACCTACGCTAGAACAAAGGAATCGAAAAGTGCAAACCTAAGCAACTCTACATATTAGATCATCATCATAGCAGTGCCGTAATTCCTCCCTCTTCAAGAAGATTGAACCTCCTGGTTCAAAGGAAAAATCTGGTTAAGTTCAATGTCATTTTTGACTGGTTGATTTTTGGTTCTTTTTGCTTCAAAAGAGAGAGCAATTGTTTTTTTAAACAAAGTATATTACAATAAATGTTAAAATACATAAAATAGTTACAATGCTAAACGTGGACGTTTTGTGTGAAAAATCTAAATTTTTTAATTTATCGTGTATAAAACATTTTTCAATTGTATATCCGAATAACCCTTTACATCAGTATTTTCAAATAACATATTCTTATCATAGTTCACCATAATGTTAGGTATGTATAAAGGTTTCGAAATATCATAAATCTTCAAATACTCAGTATGATCAATAAATGTTTTACAGTTTAAGCTGATAATAAAAGAGGAATCAATTTCTTTTCTTTCTTTGGTACAATCTTCATATACTGGAATATTCTTGTTAGTATTCACTAAATAGTTATCATGTTTTGATTGAATTACTTCTGAAAATGACCTTTTGCCAAGATTGTACAATTTTCAGCTTTAAGTAAGTTACAACTGGAATGGATTAGTATAGTACAGTAAAATATTTATTACTCAATAATTTGCATTCATCACAAAAATGTATAGTTTCATTTTCGATAATATTTTTATGTTTCAATACCAGAATATTTTGGTGTATAATGGGGTATATATTGGAATATATAAAGTTACCAGTAACTGTTGGTATGTGAAGAACAAATATGATTTCTTCTTCGAGGACTATAATACTTAATTCAAATAATTCGAAAAATTCAAAATTGTGCAGTTTATCGAGTGGGAGAAGTTCATTTTTGTCAAATAGATCACTTAATAACGAATGGATATAATTAATTTCAGTCTTACTCAGCTGTAAGAGATTTATGCCCTGATTTGTGCTCAGGTTAATGGTTAACAGTAAGTGTGATAAATAATTAGAATAATTATTATCTCATTCAAGACATACTGAGAATTAGCGTATTCGCTATTCAATTTGTTGAGGTTATTCAAATTATCTCTCAAATTTTTCTTTATAATTAAAGTGTTATTTTCAAACCTGTCTTGTAATTGTTTTGCTACAGAGACGGTTCGGGAATTTTGTAATGATAAATTATCTTGATTTCCTTCAGAATTTTAATATTTTCCATTATTTCGTCTAGATCAGATTGATCTAAATTGCCTGAAATATATTTTATGACGGAACCAAGACCATTAAATAATCCACGCTTAACTCGTTTAAATTTTAACATTTCATATTTGTCTAAAAGCAAATTGTATTCATGTTCAAGTTGTGTCATCAACGTATCATCGATTCTTTGTTTTGCAAAATAGACATTTGACGTTATTTGCTTGATATTTTCATTAATGAGAATGAGATTTATATGAAAAAATGTCTTATGGTACGCTTTTAGTAGATAGGCGTTACCTAGCTCTTGCTTAAAATATGGTGTTTTATTCTCGATCAGCTGGATCTCTAGGCCGGCTAGTTGAAGCGCCTGGATTAGGATCCTGAAAGTTAGAAATTTTGCGTTGCGGTTTCACTCTATTCAGTCTATGCTTTTTTCCTTTAGTGCGCAAATTAATATGGACATTTTCTTGTTCGTAAGAGGTCTCTTTAGAATACAGGAGTTTTGTTTTATGTGAACGATCTAATGCAGATTTAAGATATACTGGACCTTCTAAGGTTGGAATTTCCTTATTTCGATTTTGATTAATTTTTTCTAGTCTTTCCGTTGCCTTATCTAGTACACGGTTCGATAGTTCTTCATAAAAGGTAGTAATTCTCTGTACCGTTTCTCGTTACATTCATCATATAATTTTGTGGGGGTATCGATCAAATGCTTATTCAAATCGTCGTAAGGACCGTATAATAATGAAAATGGGGTATATGTGGTCGTAGAATGGACACTTTGGTTATAAATTAAGATAGCTGTCGTCATTAGATCAATAATCGAATCGATTTTATTTTGCTGACGTAAAATTTTGAGTTTTTCTTCAAGGTACTATGAAATCTTTCAAGAGGTGATAATGATACACCAGTAACATGACATTCAATTTTGTGCATGTTACAGAATTCTTTATAACTTTTGTGTTAAGTTCACCAGGATCAAAAGTTATTTTGTCAGCATAATTGTGATGGGAAAAGAAGTGTCTGATTTTGTTTAATATTTCGTTAGATAATTTTGATTTTAAATTGTAGGCCTGGGCATATTTACTAAATAAATCAACAAATGTTTGTTGTTCGACTTGAAAAATATCTAGAAATATATGTTCAAATGGTCTTTTGGCTATTAGAGGTCCTTCCATAGTGAGTTCGATTGGTCGTCTTTCGTATTTGATGTCAAACAAGTATTGCACTGATTAATGTAATTTGATATTATTTTTTCATATTTGGAGTGAATGCTTTTTTCTTGAAATGGCTGTAAGTTTCATTGATACCATTATGCGTTTGGCTATGATAGAAAGACAATGTTCTGTAAATGAGTCTTTAGTAGGTATATAGGCTTATAAGAAGCTTTAACAAATCTTATACCGCTGTTCGAAAATACTGTTCTAAAAGTTCGTTAAGTTTAAATTCTAAAAGTTGATTTTACCATACCAAATACCATAAGTATGATCGGGCTGAAGATATTCCTTCATAATTTCAAAAGTTGCTCTGTTTCAGATCCACTTCGGACTGTTACCATTAAAGTTCATTGCAAGACTTGTTATTTTGTACTGATTTTTTAACTGAAATGTATTCGATTTTTGAAAAATAAAAATTCTTTTCTTGATACAATATATGATTGATAGGATTTTGTGCAGATGAATTTCGAGTAACATCAGATTGCTCAACAATTTTGAGTCGTTCATCTAACGCATTTCATCTAATAAATCAATTAAAGGTAAATTATCTTCATTCAAGATTTCATCAAGTTCTTGGGTTGTTAATTCTTCTACAGAATCTACTTGTGGTAAATGGATAAAAGATCGTCATCCTCTAAAGCGTTAATTTCAATTCTACTAAGTGCATCGGCTACAAACATTGTCTTTGCCTTTTTTATATTTAATTGAAAAATTATATTCTTCTAACTGAAGCTTCCATCTAATCAATCGCTGATTGGGCACTGATAAAGAACTCAACCAAACTAGGGGCTTGTGATCACATTCGATTAGAAAATTTTGACCAAATAAATAAGGACGGAATTTTTTCAAGAATCAACTATTGCCAATAGTTCTTTTTCAATAACGCTGTAATTGCGTTCAGCAGAATTTAATGTTCTAGAGTGGAAAGCAATAGGCTTATCATTTTGACTAAGAACTCCTGATAGGGCTATATTGCTACAGTCAGTTGTCAATGTAAGTTTTTTGGAAAAATCAGGATAAGCCAGAATAGGTGGGTTACAAAGAGCTTCTTTACAAAGTTAAATGCATTGATATAATCTGGATTATTGATATTGATTTTTTCATCTTTACGTAAACATTTTGTGAATGGCTTAGTCAATTGTGCAAATCCTTTAATAAATTTACGATATAGTTCATAAGGCCTAAAAATGACTGGATTTCTTTAATCGTAGTCGGGAGAGGATATTCTTGAATTACTTTGATTTTATCTGGGTTTGGAAGTATGCCTTGTGGAGTGATGACATGACCTAAGAATGGAACATCTTTTCTCAGGAACTCAGTTTTGTCCAGTTGGATTTTTAAATTAAACTGATTCAGTTTTTGGAATATTTTTCGAAGATACAAAATGTGTTCGTCTAGGAATTTTGAAAAAACAATGATATCATCCATATAGACAAAACAAAAACGTTAATATATTCTAACAATACAGTATTCATCATACGTTGAAAGGTAGCAGGGGCATTTTTTAACCCAAATGGCATACGGACATATTCATAGTGGCCATTTTCAACAGTAAAAGCCGTTTTTTCTATAGACTCAGGATCCATAGGGATCTGGTAGAACCCTTGTGCCAAATCAATAGTAGAAAAATACATGCTTTTGCCTAAATTTTCCAAAATTTCTTCAATTAGTGGGAGTGGAAATTTATCTTCAATTGTTATTTCATTCAGTTTTCTGAAATCGATAACCATCCTATATTTTTTAACACCGGATGCATCCATTTTCTTAGGAACTATCCAGCAGGGTGATTGATAGGGTGAATTGCTTTGTCGAATGATTCCATCATTCAATAACTTGGAAACTTGATTTTGGATTTCCTTTTTGAGATGATAAGGAGATCGATAATTTTTTTACATAAATTGGGTCTTCATTTTTTAACCTAATTTTGTGTGCAGTGGCATTACAGGGAGTTAATGGTTCGTTAGGCTTGAAAAATACCTGTTTGAATTGCTTGCAGAGCTTAATAATCTTTTCTTTTTCTTCGCTATTCATATGAGACGTACGAATTAAATTTCAACACCTATATTGGATTTTCAGTAGAAAATGGAGATTCTTTTTCAATTAGAAAATCATCAAGAGGTTCAGATAAAAATGGGTTGGAAATATCAAGAAGATTTATGTCAATTGGATATTGAATAGCATTATTTTCTACGTTACAGATACATTCAGGAAAATATTCGTCAGAATTTTTGAATTTCAAAGGTGGAATAACAACAGAACCATTATCCAAATTTCGGATAATTAATGATTTTTTCGGGTAACTATACTGAACTGGATTGTTTTCTCGAATTGGCTTAAAAGAAGTGTTATAAGTAATTTTACATTTATCAGTAATAATCTGATGTTTAGTCAAATCAATAGAGCAATTAAGCTTTTGTAAATCATAGAATCCTAATAGGCAGTCATAACGTGAATGCCAAGGAAGAATTAAAAATTCAATTTCAGTTTTATTCTTCCATTCAGAAAATATGAGAATTTTACAGGCATATTGACCTCTAAAATTGGACGTACATGAATTAATTTCAAAAGCATGATCATAAATACGATCTGGAAAATATTTAAAAGCAATTTCTGGATTGATCAGGGAGGATGATGCACCAGTATCGATTAAGATGATAAGATTAAACTGAGAACAAAAAATATACGGAAGATGAGTTTTTTGATAATTATTTATATCTAAGTCAAATTTTGAGACTGGCTCTTCGAAGGAAAATTTTCTTCGTCATTGTTTTCAAAATAAGATTCATCGGGGATATAGTCTGAATCGAAATCTTGGGTATATTCCTCAGATTCATATTGTGGCGTTCCTGCAAAAGTTTGTTCTTCCTCATTTTCAAGATGAGTAATTTCTTCGACATAATAATGGTTTGGTTTGGGACCTACTTGAAAGGCATTAACCCTAGTGGGCATTTGTTGACGATATGGGTTTTTGTTGGGGTTTCGGCGTGCGTGCTGTAGATACAGACATAGGTATAGGATTACTTTTTTGTTGGCCTGGAATGGGTTTTTTGGAAAAAACATTCTGTGGTGATCTGAAAGCTTGAATGTTCGTAGGGTAATGAGGTTTAAAATTTTGTTTAGGTGGTGGTAGTTGCGTGGGACCTGTAGGAAGGTTTGTTGTGGCTCTAGCCAAGTTTGACTATTTTGGGCTCTAAACTGATTGGGCTTTTGAGACAAATTAAAATTAGACCTTTGGAAATTTTGATTTGAAGCTTGTACTTTATTCTGAGACTGAGGCTGTTGTCGTTTATATAGGCTCGTTCTTAAGAAATTTTTGTAATCAACTTGCATTTGCAAATTATCATAATCACGACAATATTGAACACAAGAATCAATTGTAGTAGGATTTTGCTGTCTTACATAAGACCTATATGGTTCATTCAAACCAGAGATAAAGGAGCTCAAGACTGTCTATCATAGTCTCTCAATTTAAAAGCGATATGATCGGGATTATCATGGTATTCTAAATTTGCAAATTCTTTCAGGCTCTGTATCTTAAATTTAATTTCTTGATAAAAGTCTTCATATTTTGGTTAGGTTTCTGAACTGACGTATATAAGGCGGTGAGAAGAGTTTCTTCATTTCTAGGATCTTTATATTTGGATAATAATAATGATTTTAAATCTGGCCAGGTTCTCGGACTAGTTAGATGCACTAAATCTCTTACTTCGCTTTTCAGCTGATAAATAACGTATTGGAAAGCATACGAAACAAAAGGTGTATTAACAAATTCTGCAATAAACTTTTCTGAATTATCCAAAAAATAAATTAGATCTCTGTGACCTCCATGATATTCTAGTGCCATATATTTAGCTACATTGAATTTAATTTGTAAATCTTGAAGAGACATGGTTGACTGATTAAAATTAAGACGTGAGGGTGTCAAAATAACTTGTCTAACAGGTGTATTTTCGACTACAGATTCAAATTCAGAATCGGACATTAAATATATGCAATTAAAGTCACTAAATAAGTTTACTTATAGATAGCTTCTACGAGTATATATAAATGTAAAGCAATAGAGGGCGAAAAAGTTACGAGAAATAAATGGAAAAATCACTGAGTACAGCAAAAATTGTAAATGTTGTTTCTTACGCTACACTGGGCACTAGCAGCTTCATTTGGAGAGATCTGAGATACCTCCTTGGGCCAATACAGCTCCTCCTGGTTGACAGCTTGCCTGCCGTGGATCCAGCACCTCGCTCCTGTCAGTTCCTGTCGTTTTCTCAAGTGTCGTTGCCTGCTCCCAAAATACTTAGCAAGTATTTCGGCCTGGTACTTTGATGGTGATGTCCCTGCTCAGTATAGCCTTCGAAGTTCTTTGTGATCGACGTCAAAACGATTGAAATCGTACCCGAACACACCGGACGATTTTTGGCACTTTTTCGGTCTCGATTGAGCGATACTCGTGAATCAATACCGCCGATTATCGATTCGGTACGCCGATATCCTGTTCGCAGCGCCAATTAAGAATGTGCAAACAACGAACGACTTTTTAAAAAAGCGACTTTATTTAACAGAAGACGAATGAGTACTGGTCACCTTGGTTTACATGCATCTCCTACTTATAACCTACGCTAGAACAAAGGAATCGAAAAGTGCAAACCTAAGCAACTCTACATATTAGATCATCATCATAGCAGTGCCGTAATTTATACAGCTGCGAACCCGTACATCAATAAAGCGTAAGAGGAAGACGGATATGAAATTTCAGATACATTTTATAGCAATGTGGAGAGAACTTTATTTTCTATACACCATATAACCTCTGTTTGAGAAGAGATATCTCCATTTTAATGAGTCACTTGGGGTTTCAAATTATCGAGAAATGCTGTATACTGCTGCCAACCCATACCTCAATAAAGCATAAAAGGAAGATGGATATGCAATTTCAGATACATTTTACAGCATTGTGGAGAGAACTTTATTTTCTATACACCATGTAATCTCTGTTTGGGAAGAGATATCTCCATTTTAATAAGTCACTTGAAGTTTCAAATTATCGAGAAATCCTGTATACAGCTGCGAACCCGTACCTCAATAAAGCATAAAAGGAAGATGGATATGGAATTTCAGAGTCATTTTATAGCATTGTGGAGAGAACTTTATTTTCTATACACCATGTAATCTCTGTTTGAGAAGAGATATCTCCATTTTAATAAGTCACTTGAAGTTTCAAATTATCGAGAAATCCTGTATACAGCTGCGAACCCGTACATCAATAAAACATAAAAGGAAGATTGATATGGAATTTCAGATACATTTTATAGCCTGGTACTGCGAACCCGTACCTCAATAAAGCATAAAAGGAAGATGGATATGGAATTTCAGAGTCATTTTATAGCATTGTGGAGAGAACTTTATTTTCTATACACCATGTAATCTCTGTTTGAGAAGAGATATCTCCATTTTAATAAGTCACTTGAAGTTTCAAATTATCGAGAAATCCTGTATACAGCTGCGAACCCGTACATCAATAAAACATAAAAGGAAGATTGATATGGAATTTCAGATACATTTTATAGCATTGTACTGCGAACCCGTACCTCAATAAAGCATAAAAGGAAGATGGATATGGAATTTCAGAGTCATTTTATAGCATTGTGGAGAGAACTTTATTTTCTATACACCATGTAATCTCTGTTTGAGAAGAGATATCTCCATTTTAATAAGTCACTTGAAGTTTCAAATTATCGAGAAATCCTGTATACAGCTGCGAACCCGTACCTCAATAAAGCATAAAAGGAAGATGGATATGGAATTTCAGAGTCATTTTATAGCATTGTGGAGAGAACTTTATTTTCTATACACCATGTAATCTCTGTTTGAGAAGAGATATCTCCATTTTAATAAGTCACTTGAAGTTTCAAATTATCGAGAAATCCTGTATACAGCTGCGAACCCGTACATCAATAAAACATAAAAGGAAGATTGATATGGAATTTCAGATACATTTTATAGCATTGTACTGCGAACCCGTACCTCAATAAAGCATAAAAGGAAGATGGATATGGAATTTCAGAGTCATTTTATAGCATTGTGAAGAGAACTTTATTTTCTATACACCATGTAATCTCTGTTTGAGAAGAGATATCTCCATTTTAATAAGTCACTTGAAGTTTCAAATTATCGAGAAATCCTGTATACAGCTGCGAACCCGTACATCAATAAAACATAAAAGGAAGATTGATATGGAATTTCAGATACATTTTATAGCATTGTAGAGAGAACTTTATTTTCTATACACCATGTAATCTCTGTGTGGGAAGAGATATCTCCATTTTAATAAGTCACTTGACGTTTCAAATGATCGAGAAATCCTGTATACAGCTGCGAACCCGTACCTCAATAAAGCATAAAAGGAAGATGGATATGAAATTTCAGATACATTTTATAGCATTGTGGAGAGAACTTTATTTTCTATACACTATGTAATCTCTGTTTGAGAAGAGATATCTTGTCGCATGGAAATGCTCGGCTGCAATTGCATTCCTTGATCGAACTGCCTGTGTAAAGGATACACAAAATTTAAATTTTATACCACTTCGATATGTATTAGGCATAAATGTGGGATTGCATGGATTTGGCCGGAATTCGTGATACAAAACTTATTCTGAGCTATTGGTAAGGAAAAGGGCATATTGCATTGCAATTATTCAGATTGAATCTTTCTGAACGACAGCAATATGTTGGGATCTGTTGGGCTAACTGCCTTGTGCTTATTCCCGGATTTTCTTCCACAATATTGGACCCGACCCCCATCCACTCCACGTGCTCGTAAAACAATTGAACTTAATGTTTCGTGATGTGGTATGCACCTATTCGGAAATTGGTGTCCATACAAACAAGAAGCCGCTCACAAATTTTGCCATGCTTCTCTGTACGCTAAAACATATCCACTTCTCATTAGTGTACACATGTGCCCTTTTAATTAATAAATAACTAAAAACAAACTCGCAAATACTTTCCTATTTAACTTGGACCGTTCTTCATTCAGATCACCCACGATACAGATTAAACCTTATTTACACCTTCTTATCAGTATGAAAAAACAAAAAATTCCTGGTATTTTGTTTTCGTCAGTTGTTTGGCACAACATTTGCTACAATAAATTATTAATGCGTGTTCTAATATCGATGAACGCAAAATACTGATATTTATCTTTCAATTTATTATTGAAACTCAGGTATATAACTTTCTGTAGGCCTTATATTAATTTTTTTTTGAGAAATCAACTTATTTCGTAACAGTGCATATGTGGTTAAATTTTTTCGGATAAGTTGTGAAACACCAGGGTGAACCAAGACGTCGTCCCACTCCATCCACCTATGGTGCGTTAAACAGAAAAGTCCGGTTCATATTTGATTCACCCTCGTGCATAAACAAACCAAGTGACGTAGGACCTCGTATTATAAGATTTTTCAAAGCTATTTGTGAACTCGTTTCTCAGGTAAACCGCGTGCGTAGATTTCAATCAATTTGATGCTGAAATTGACTAGAGGTTCTAAGCCCTGCATTTTCTGCCTCAACTCCATCCCACGACAATAATTTTTGAATAAAATTACTTAGTCGTACCGAATTTTCGTTCACTTGTTGTTACGGATAACGATCCGAAAATTTAGCCGGACAAATCCGTATTACTTTTTCAAGAAGTAATCTTAAAAAATATATACTATCGATGCGAGAACGATTGTTGCTAAACAACTGCCATTTCCAGACTGTGCCCCTGAACAGTTCAAATGGAAGTTTCATAATGTTAAAACAATCTAACTGTACCCCTCTTCATTTGTTTCAAGCGATATGCTTCCTGGTTTTGGCAGTTCTGTGTGAGTAAAGAGGGTCATATACACCGCTCAAAAGCGGTAATAACTTTGGCTCAGTCAAAGTAACTTGAAGGAAATCCAACTCGTTTGATACTTTTGACAAGGCTGCCGTGGAAAAGTGTTACAAGGTTTCAGAGATTCCCTCTCATTTTCAGACATGGTTTGGAGGGGAAATTGTTGCATATTTGGTGTCAGTGAAAGACCTTCTGTTGGTGCTGATCTCGGTGATACTATGAACCTGTTAGACGTAATAAGTCACACATATTTACCCTACATCTGCCATGGAAACAGAAATATGGTAGATTTGCTTTATACAGTTTTAATATGCAGAGGTTGAAGATTCATCGCACCTTATCACGAGTCGATTTCGCCTTTTCAAACTCATCATTTTCTTTGAAACCTCCAACGCAGGCGCAGGAAGTATAGAGTCGATCTGCTTGACTCCACATTTCCAGTGACTGCGGTAAATATTTATTGTAGGATATGATGAGAGATGAAGGAAATAACTCCCTTCCAGAGCTCATTTTGACGATATTGGATTAACTCGGCGAAAGTTTGTGCTCCCTTTCCGTTTCATGTACTTTGTTGTTGCAAGAAAGTTTTCCATGATATGTGGGTATATTGTCTGAACATACAAGACAAAAGAAATATCCTCAAAGTTAATTTGTTACTTCCTCCTCAGTTTGCTTCTACACTAAGAAAGTTCATAGTCTCCAATGTACACTTGATAAAAGTCTAGTCTCTGAAGCAATAAAGTGGGAAAATTTTAATCCAGGAAATGCCACGCACAGAAGACAAAAGAAAGAGTCTGAAGCCTTTTCAGTAAGTTGGCCTATCTTTTCAGCAGCCGTGCCAAATTGACAATCTCGAGACCATTGACGCACCTATTTCTCAATTTATTTCAACCACGGACTCCTAGGAAATCAAATAGAATGTTTAAAGGCCCCTCAAAAAAAAAAGGTTTACCGTCTCGCCGTGCTAAGTAAGTGTCACTATGTGACACATATGAGTATGCGGACCTCCATACATAATCGCTAAACTCCCTGGGATCGCAGACCATAGGTTCAGAAACTGTCTTAGAGTAACATCTGCACTGACTTGAGAATAGTGATTTATTGAAGAGCTTATACGGCCAGGTACTATTAGTGACAAGCAGTATTTTGTCACTGTTGAGATTTACGCATGCAGAGTTTGTGCTACTTTTGTCACTAATTTAAATAGTGGCTGCCTCTAATTAGGGAGGAATAAAAACTAACACTTGGACATTCCTGACATTAGTCAACACTTTAAAATTCACTTTTTAAGGTGACGGTTGTGGTTTGGATGGTTTTGGTTATTTGATTTTGGTACTCATCGTCACGTGTGATTTTCATTTTCAAACTTCTGGCGGCGGTTTGTGCTATTTGTGCCAGTTGGGCACAAGGTATAAATGGGTGTAAATAAGTTATTAAAATTGATTATCTGACAGCTGTCACTGAGCAACATACGACACTTCGGGCCCTGGCTGACAATGAAATCGATAAAGGTATTTTTACATCACATTTGTGGCAGGCCTTATGGTTCAGAACAAGACTGGAGTGGATGTTAAGACATGCAATTTTGTATTGATACTTCGGGAGTGTATTCAGAACGTTTTCCAGGATGTTTCCGACCCGAGCTGGGTAGGTTTTTAATAATAATAACAATAACGATGCTTTAATCTATGTACAGGGTGTTGGGGAAATAATATCCGTAACTTTAAGGGGTGATTCTTTGCATTATTCTAAGCACTAAAGTTCATTAAAACTTATGTCCGAAAATCAATCGATTTCGAGGAAAGTGAGTCGTAAATAATTAAATTTTCTCAAACATTTGGCAACGCTGCAACGCAACCGCGATACGAGCACACGACGACCGCAACTAATTATTCACCGAATTGCTTACGTTTGTATGATATTGTTGTTGAAAATATGTCTTGAATACTTCAACGCAGTTTTTTGTGGCTAACATTTTTTATTTAATAACGCTTTCAATACAGTACATTTACTTAAAAAAATGACAGAACCTACCGGTACGTGGCGATATACATCACCAAATCCCACGATTATCAGTCACTTATTAGAAACGATGCGATGCACGAAAAAGAAAAAACCAACATCCGTAAATCACATAAAGCTACAGTTAAATGCGTTTGTTAGTAATCACAACAACACGCGATGATACATGCAGTGCAGGCGGAGTACGACGTTGCCAGTTGTGTGAGGGATTTTGTTTTGTTTATTTTTCTTGGGAAAATTGTATTTAATAAGCGAGAAAATTATTTTGTCAGAGGCAGTTAATTAATAAATAGATGTATTACGCTATTAGACATATGAATTTAAATTATTAAGGTGCGAAATTAATTTATTTCATGACTAAAAAGAAATAAGTCCAGCATTTTTTTGCTCCGAAACGGTTGATTTTTGGACATAGGTTAGAATGAACTTTTTTGCTTAGAATAATACATAAACTTACGAATATTATTTCCCTAATACCCTGGATCCCTATTTCGATTGGTCACGCCATAACTTGAGAACGACTTTACCGATTTCATTCATTTTTTTTTAAAAGTTTACTAATGCTGTATTGAAGGTTCTTACGGAAGGAAAAATCAAGAAAATTGTGCAGAAAATTGTGCAGAAAATTGGGAAATCATCGAAAACCTAATGATTATTTAAGCAACGCGCGTTTGACAGTTTTCTTGAACATAAAACATGCACAGCAGAAAATATATCTCAAGTAGTAAAAGAGACAGGCACTCCTCTCCGCTATCTTTGTTCCAACAGCTATTGACAGTTAGCTTACGTATGTGAGAGAAAATTGCTTATGAAAACACGGTGCTTTCGTTTTTGGACTTTTGTTTCTTTACCATCCGTACTTTGTGATGGCCCCTTCAAAGGAAATTGCAATGTTGCCTTTCTTTTGCTTAATTGACTTTCACTACTCTATCTCTAAACTCTATCATTTTGAACTTGACAGATCGCACGCCGCAAAATTATATTATCGTTTAACAGTGTTTATCGATGGAAAAATATTGTTTTATTTAATTAGCAGTGCACAGTCCATTCGATTAGAGCTAATATCCAGTTTTCAGTTTGTTCAGTGAGTTTTTTTAGAAGTATTTGTTCAAAAATAATTAACAAGGGTGGAAGTTAGTTCACCGCAATCACGCCTATTAAATATTTAAATTGTGATTCTCCAAAATGCCACCATTTAGACATACCAACCTATGTCGCAGAACTCGCAATGCTGCGAGTCAAAAATATATGCGAAGAAGTCAAACTGACGAGCAACGTTAAGCGAGACATGAAGTTGAACGGATCGAAGGACTGAAATTTACCAACGCAGAAGTGTCGCATTTAATCCCAATCGAAATGCATTCAATTATTATGACGTGGCAATCGATTACAGTTCACAACAAATCATTGCTAATGGACCAATAGACGTTGTGAGTCCACATTGCAAGGCTTTCAAGTTTAGAAATAAAGCCCCTGGATTATGTTGCGTCAGTGGAAAGATCAAATGGGCTCCATTGGTACCACCACCAGGGTCATTGGTTTCCAGAAATGGGCCAGATTCTATACATTTTTTTACTCATATCCAGCAATACAATAATTGCTTTCCAATGACGTCATTTGGCGCAACAAAATTCATTTCACATAATTGTATGCCTACTTTCAAGGTAAGTTCTTGGGGGAATGACAGTGCTGCCAACCTATTTTGCTAGCCACACGGCGGTACAAACACTTCGCTATACAATTACCTATATTCCATAGGTATATTTACCCTTTTATTATTCATTATTCATCCCAGTTCATAGCTAAGACAGGACAATGTCTATCGGGTCAGCTAGTAGAATATAAAATAGAAGCAATTACATAATGTAATTCATCTGAGCTGCTGTATCCATCTAAAAGACCAGAGCCGCTTTCCAGTGCCTCATTTGTGTTACTCGAAGTAACTCGGGGAGCTACAAACCATCTATTAATAACGTGCCAGTGCTCCAGAGTGTCATGCACGTGAGCTACTGATTTTTAAAATCCCCTGTCCCCTCATGCACTAGCTTTTTATTCGGTATTATACGCTCCGAAATAGTGGGGACCACGAAAATGACAATGTGTTAAGATTGTTAAGTTGTTTTTTCATCGTTTTTGTTTTTTTTTTGCATTAAACTCACACTAAACCGATACCAGACAATGGAGGATGGTAAAAAACTGATAATGTTATGACAAAGAATCACAACGTACATTTGAAATGTTCCTGAATAATAAAGATCACAAGAGAGTGCAAGAATGCACGTTCATAGCGGCATCAATAACTAGACACTGAAAATAATTTTGAATGTCTACACTAAAATATGAATTCGACACATTTATCCAGCAGCTTTACAATAGAAATGCAGACATCTGACGTGCTGCGCCATCATTCTAAAAGCATCATTAGGCAACAATTGGATAGTCTAACAATGCTTCTGAAAAAAGGGGCAACATTTTTTACATTGTCATTGTTTGGCAGTACGATACAAATTGTCAACGGCAAAGCAAAACATGGAAAAACAGTTTAGGTTTTTATCGTCGCGTTCCCGTGCACATTTGCAAGCCACACTCCGGGTGCATACAACTCTCAATTAAAAAGCACTGGAAAGTGGCTCTGACAGTAATCAATAACATCACACACGTCACGAATAATATTAAAATTAGATTGCATGTAAGACAATGGGGAATTCAATCCTAAATTGGTATTGCTGCGATCTAGTTAAAATATGGGTACGACCTAAGCCCGAATGGCGGTGAATTGAAACTCATCTGTGATAATAGGTGCATACTATTTATCTTGTTATGCAATAGCTTATATAAAAATGTTAATCAAAACAAATCAAGAAGTGACAAGCCAAACCAATAACAGAGGTGAACCTCAAAAATGTCCGTTGTAGGATATGAACTATCATCACATGTTTAACATAGATATTTGAGAAAACGCTTTTGTACTCGTTCTAGGGAGGTCTTATAAGTTATATAGGACGGCTTCCAAACTAATCTAGAGCGAACATATGCACAATATAACTTTTTCAGTAAATTTGTATCACCGAATGCTTTACAGCTTCTGACTATAAATAAATAATAAGTAGCATTCATTACCGATTTACGATTTACGTGACGATTCTAAGAAAATATAAATCAAACTAACAAAATAGAAACATACAAAAGCAAATTCTGTCTATAGAAAAAACAGAAACAAGAGAAAGAAGCAAAAACATATGTCACTCAAATGAGAAACATATCATAAATTGTGCAAGTAAAGCCTAGCTACTCCCAGAATGCTGTTAAAACTGTCAGCATGTATATCACAATAATTGAATATGTCGTTAAGAGTTTCACACATTACATAATACAGTGGGAAAGTTCACATTTCAAATTTGAATTACGCGGCAACCGTAAACGCGAGGAACTGGGCAGAGGTCTTGATCGACGCGTTAGGGGTGCGGATTAAATAGTTACAATGGAACGGTGGAACAAAGCGTAACGTGCTTTTGCTATCGAGGATTACTTTAAGAATGGTGATTTATACGCAGCTGTCCTTCGGAAATTTTGTACACGATACAACATTCGCTGACCAAGAGAACCTATTGAAAAAGTGGATTAAGAGGTTCTAAAAACAGGCTCTACTCTTAGTCAGCCCATTCCTGGCCCCACACCTACTGTATCAATCGAAGAAAATGTGCGTCGAAGTGATTCGGTCATTGCAAATCCTCGGCATTCTATACGGCAGCATTCGGCTGCTTTGGGAATCCCTAGGTCAACACTGCATCCAATTAGTCCATGCTTTAAAGGAAAGTGATTAGGCATTACGGAAATCTTGGACTGAACGGATGTTGACTCTTATTTCATTCGCAGCGCAGACTCGAGAACGTTGTTTTATGACGAGGCCCATTTTCACTTAAACGGTTATGTGAACAAGCAAAATTGCAGATATTGGACACCAACGAACTCAAAAAGAAACATCAACAACAGCTACATAGTCCAAAGGTGACTGTTTTGTGCGCCATATCATCTAGCGGTATTATTGGGCCGTATTTGTTCGAAGATGAAAACAGTCATGCATTGACAGTTAATTCCGAGCGATACAAGGACATGATAAACACTTTTTTTGCTCCTATTGTAAGAATATAACGTCGTTGTAATAGAAACACATGGTTTCAATAGGAAGGGGCCACTGCCCATACTTCCAGAGAATGCATGGGCACGGTGAAAGCACGTTTTCTCCAAAAAGTTATGTCGAAGTTTAGAGATATTCACTGGCCTCCTAGATCACCCGACCTGACGTCCTGCGATTATTTTTTGTGGGATTATCTAAAGTCAAAAATGTATTCCAATAATCCATGAACACTGGAGGAGCTGACAGACGAGAAATAATCAATATCACTCCGGAACTGTGCAAGAGAGTGTTTCACAATTTGCGCGCGCGATTAGACGAGTGTTTCCGAAGGGATGTCAAACATTTGGACGGAAGGATACTTAAGAAATAATATCCGAATATGTTGATGGTAATAAATATTTTCTCTTCATTAAGTTTGTATTTTTTTTTCTTAAATCAAAAAGTGAACTTTCCCACTAGACACATGGGTGTGTTCAAAAATAAACTTTGCAAGCCCTGTCACAATATACAGATATGTTGATAGTAATAAATATTTTCTCTTCATTAAGTTTGTATTTTTTTTTCTTAAATCAAAAAGTGAACGTTCCCACTAGACACATGGGTGTGTTCAAAAATAAAATTGTTCAAGCCCTGTCACACTAAAAGGTTTATGAAAGAAAATAATTGATGCGCACTTCCTTCTAAGCTCTAAAGACTGCATTTGAAACCTATACAATAACAAACTTTCAGATATACCCTACTCAGGATATGCACCGTCAACCTTGAAAGATGAAAATTTTAGAAACTTTTTCTGAACATCCGCAACGGCGGCAGCAGCGGTGGCCGCAGTAGTAGACTCATCGGTCTCCTGATCAGTCGCCGTGCGCTGTGCGGGTTCGAATCCCGTCCCAAGAGAAATTTTTCTCTTGGCTATGGATGTTGTGATTGTCCGTAGGTGGTAGACGGTCTCTGACTGTCGAACGCAGACGTACCACCCGGCGGAACTCGTAGGCGGGGCCAGAATGTGTGCATGGTACATGCACACGTATTCCCTCACCAGAGTCCGTGTGGCGTCCCCCCTTTTCCCTGTATCTCCCTATAGCCCTACGGTACCCCATGGGTGTTTAGGCCTTAGGCCTTCGTGGTAGTTGGAATATAAAAAAAAACGAAAATTGATGTAGCAGTCATGAATTGGGTTCCAAATTAACGTTGCATATTCCAGTTCCCATCTAATATATGCAGAGTACGCTTCTGCCTGCACGAATGCTTCGGTATAAAACAACTCGAAAAACCCTTTTTGTGATATAACTTCTGATTAGCTGTTAAGTTACAGTCAACTTGCGACTGAAAAACAGGCCCTTAGAGTTTTAACAGGTAGCTGCTGTCCACTTTTACAGTGGTCGATACTGGTATTCTATCCAGAATTTTTTCCCAATGACGATTAAAAACAGTTTGATTGCCACCAAAATAGGTTAATTTTTTTTATAACGGTATATACATTTCGTGATGATTAAATTTTCGCCAGATGGTAATCGAAATTTATAGCAATCCACAATATGACCCAGGATGAAAGATGGTGGATGCCAGAAAGTAGATGAATAGGGATTATCATGTAGAGTGACTGATGTGGAAGGCCGGGTGGGACCGAGAAACTGATAATTGCTTTTACTTTTACACGGCGTTGCCGTTTCATCCAGTATTTACCATATTTTGGATGCCGGTAGTAGTCGGGATCACTCCATTTCACGTTATAAACTCAACACACTGCAGTAAGAGCTCTTAAAGGCCACCATAATAAAATTTGTAGAAGGGCCTCACCTAATTGTGGCGAATTCCAAATGGAGGCTATATTCAAGAAAAAGATACGAGTATATTACAAATGAAATTGCATTGAATTATATGAATAGCGTCGTATTGCCTAAGTATTGATTTTTATAATTATCCCTTTGACCCTTTATGTGGCAAGCATCGAAATTTCAAATGCATAATTTTGGAACAGTCTTTCGTCTTGGGTGGTGTAGCTTTAACTAGTGAAGGTCTTCCAACTTTTTTTTCACTGCTGGCATCAAGTCGTTTGCAATGATCACCCAAAACGCTTTCAGAGACATCATTTTGTCAGCTCGCTTTTTAATTGCCTAGAAAAACAGTAGATTTTAATATTAGCCTCTGGATTTTGCTTTAGGTCTAGTGACACTATCTCATGACATAGAGTTCTACAAGATGGGCATAGTGTTTTTGTGAACCCGGTTTGTTTGTGCATTTCTCGAGATTGGTAGACGGGCCATGGTTTAACATATTCACAACCATGGGAGTCACGACCATACAAAGCTGCCGTGGTCGTGACCTCCATACAGGGGGTTCATTTGAAAACTTCACCACGAATTTATCGAAAACCACTGATTAAAAAAACGCCGAGACACGTCAAGAGATTTGTCAAGAGGGACAACTTTTTAACCAAAAACTACAGGGTGGCCCATAAGTCCTTTGAGCTGGAAAAAAAGGAATAAAACCAAACTAGTTACATTATGAAGAATTATTATATTTTGTTATCATCTTTATTGAATGGGAATTATGTTTTAAAAATCACATCGTCTAAATGCAATCCATTACGATCACGGCACTCATATAAACGACGTCTAAAATTGTCGATGACTGCGCGGCAAGTCAACACTGTAATGCTTGCCATTTCTCTTCGGATATTTTCTTTCAGGACATCAACTGATCGCGGAGTGGTGTCGTACACTTTACTCTTGAGGTAGCCCCATAAAAAGAAGTCCATTGGGGTCAAATCTGGACTATGTGGTGGCCAGGAAATGTCTCCTCTTCGAGAAATTACTTTGCTGGGAAAAAGTTGACAGACGACGGGCATAGAAGTGTTGGAGGTGTGGGCAGTTGCTCCGTCCTGTTGAAACCAGGTCTGCGTATTATAGCCTGGAAAATTCTGCAACGCTGGTGTCAAAAACCCTTCTATCATTGCAACATACCGCTCCGAAGTAACAGTTAATGCGCGACCTCTGTCGTCCTCAAAAAATAAGGGCCTATGATGCCATGCGCTGACATAGCAGCCCAAACTGTAACTTTAGGGCTGTGTAAGGGCTTCTGATGCTTACGCCTTGAATTTTCGGGGCTCCAATAACGGCAATTTTGTTTATTTACATGCCCGTTTAAATGGAAGTGAGCCTCGTCCGAGAACAACACATTATTGAGCGAAGAAAATCGATTCAACATTTCATTCGCAAAATTTAGTCTCTGAATAGCGTCATTATCTTTTAATTCCTGCACTAACTGAATTTTGTAAGCGTGTAGACGTAAATCTTTCCTTAAAATCCGCTGTAAAGATGTTCTGGGTACGTTTAGTGCACTGGAACGCTTACGAGTAGACTGGGTAGGACTTTGACGAACAGACTGTGCCACAATGTTGATGTTTTCTTCAATACGAGTTGTCCTTGGTCGACCCAACCGCTGTTTATCTAACGTCGAACCAGTCTCTTCGAACTTAGCAACCCAGTTCTTAATCGTTTGAGCTGTTGGACACTTTGTAAAATTGTGTAAATTGTGGTATTCTCGATATTTACGCCGCGCAATGGTTGCCGAATCATTATTTTGATAAAACGCGCGCACACAAAAAGCACGATCCGCTCCAGTGAAACACTCCATGGCGACTGCATTCCCAGACACTGAAGATACTGCCCCCACCTCGCCCGCGCCGCTCACGCTCACCCGTTAAATTTTATTCAAATTTGAAATTTCAAAGGACTTATGGACCACCCTGTACTTCACCCCCTTGCACCCTCTGCCCCCTAGGGTCATCTCCTTGAAAATTTAAAAGGCAAGGGGTATCGGCTTATTTGAATGGCCTTTCGAAGTCCTTTATTTTGACATTTGATTTTTTAAAATCGGTCGATTCGCTTCCAAGAAAATTAGAAAAACCTTTAATTATCTTAATTTTTGCATGTAGAAAACAAAAACACACAAAAATATCACTTTTTATTTCAATAAGTGTTCACAATGTTTCCCGTTATTGGCCAAACAACGATAAAGGCGATGTTCAAATTCCTGACGGACATTTTTAAAAACATATTGTGGGATATCATGGCAGCTTTCGATCATACGTTGAAGAAGTTCATCCAAACTTTCAGGCTGGGGAGTAAACACAATAGATTTCAACCCATTGGAAAAAGTAAATTTTCTACCCATGATCACTTTCTCTTTGTAGATCCTTTTACGTTTAGTTGTTGTGGTTTGGGTGCTACCCCGTCCATTTTTTATGGGATTTTAACCTTCAGCATTGCAGAGGACCACCATTCACACTTCACCAGTTTTGTTTTGTAGCTGCCTTGTAGCTGTTTTGCAGATATTGCTGGAAACTGAGCAAAACCCGTTCCTTGCTCTCGTCTTTAACATATAGTACATCACCGGCTGAGCATTCTGTATAATATAGAATACGTAGGCAAAGTACAAAAGCATATAATATTTCATACATTTCCTATACGTTTTAGGTATTCTATAGGTATTGTATAGAATACCGAATTATACCGATTTCCGGTAACATATATATATATATATATATATATACATATACAGGGTGACTTTGAAGTTGAGTCATTAATTTCCAGATAATGATTGTAGAAGGAAGATAAACAAAAATATGTGTGTAAAAATAAAAAAAAATGTTACCTTGTTTTATAAAGTATCCTCCCGACAAGTATTTTAGTGCGGACCTGTATTTGTTCGTGCGGTCTTGGAGCACCGGCATGCCCTCCCCTGTGAGGTCTTAAGTCACCTGATTCACGAGCACTTTGTACTACATTAACAAAGGCACGAGGGGTTGGTTGCACTCGATTAAATAAGAATCATGTCCACAAGTTCAGCATTTTCGTAAACATGTGACATTTTATATTTCGTTTGAGCCACGCAACAAACACCACTATTCACTCACGCGTTACCGACTGAAACATTGACTGACATCGTGATAAACGTTTCAAATTCTTTCGTTTTTTGTTTCCGATGCGATGAACCGATAAGGCGGATTATATCCGTTGTTGCCAAACACGAGCACATAATATTATTATTGAGACAGGGCGGTACTCAAACCTCTAAAGGGCTATAACTTGGTTATTTTAATTTTACCAGAAAAATGTTAAAGGAAAAAAACATTTCTTTTGATCAGATCTACTCACTGTTAAAATAAATGACTCAATTCCGAAGTCACCCTGTATATATATATATATACAGGGTCGCGCATGCATGTGTGGACGGCATATTACTCATAAACAAATATATTTTGTGAAAATTTATTCATAGGCTGTTATACATGACATTCAAGGGCACATTTCTAAAATATTGGCCATTATACAGGGTCGCCCAATTTCAACCTACATAACAAAGTTGTGATTTTTCAAATGGAATGCCTCAAATTTTATTGAATATTTGGATAAACCAATTCAATAGAAAAAAATTGATATAACTATACTATGGCATTTTGGTAATTAGCTACTGAAATATAAGGTGTTTTGTCTAGAAAAACCCCCTACTTCGGCAACCCCTCAGTCTGCCATTTTGAGATTTGGAGTGCTGAATTTTAAATCAAATAAAAATGAAACAAAATTCAGTTGGCCTCAAATCAAGAGATCTAGCAGGCCATTCTATAGGCCCTCTTCGCCCTATCCATTTATCTGGAAACTCGTCGTCTAGCCTTTGTCGAACCGGAAGAACATAGTGAGGAGCTTCATCAAGTATAGGGTTTTCATCCTCTTCGATTTTTTTTTCAATGGTTTCAGTGATAAGCGGATTGATGGTATTTTCCAACATATCCAACTAAATTTCTCCATGCAAATTTCTTTACATGAATGGTATTATCATTAATCGCTGCAGTCATTTGTTCACAAAACTCAACTCGCCTATCGGAACATCTTCGGTTAACTCTTGCAATATTTTCATTTTGAATGGATGAAATTTATGTGAGTTTAGTAACTGTGTGTACAGAGCCTAATGAAATAAGAGTCGCAGCAACAATTTATTGTAATGTAGTATTAGGATTTATTCCAAAATCACCCAAAACTTCAACTTGGTTGGCTTCATCTCAAACTTTCTGATGATCATGGTTTTTATTTGAAATAGATCCAGTTTGAGTAAATTCAGTAACAAGGTCCAAAACATACCTAAGCGAAGTTATCTTCCCCGGATGTCTGGCGTTAAAAGTAACGGCAGCTTGCAGAGCACATTGACTTTGGGCACCATACATTAGAATCACTTCCACTCTTTCGGCTAGTGTGTAAACCATTTGATCAATAAATTAATTTTCATTATCTCAAGATTGTCACAAAGGTAACTGACAGCAAATCAAATTCTTTCTTTCCAGCAACAAATAACTAAACAGGTATGAGAATAAATATATCTGGGTTGATGAAAAGAATGCGAAAAAAAATTCGGGTTATTATTTGGTGGTTGCCAAGTCTAACCTTCCGAATTGCTCTTTATGTTGGTAGTCTCCGTTTTAAATTATAAACGAATTTTAGATTTGGCAACCCCTAATGGGAAACATTTTGAACACTTATTGAAATAAAAAGTGATATTTAGTGTGTTTTTGTTTTCTATCTGAACAAATTAAGATAAAGAAAGATTTTTCTAATTTTATCGAAAACGATCGATTTTAAAAAATCAAACGTCAAAATAAAGGACTTTGAAAGACCTTTACATCAAGCTATTACTCGATACTCCTTGTCATTTAAAATTTTTAAGGGAATGACCCTGGGGGCCGAGGGTGAAAGGGGGTGAAGTAGTTTTTTGTTAAAAAGTTGGCCCCCTTGACAGTGGTTTTGCGATAAATCTAATATAAGACCCTGTATATTAAGTAATAAGAAAAAAGCCGAAATCATAATAACCATATTGTCCGTACCAAAAGAGTACATCATCCATTACAAAAAGGTATTGTCGATAACAGCAAATGCAAGATAATCGTTCAGTGGAAGGATCCAATGCTCCGTATATTCCAACCGATTGAACAGTCTGCTTTGTTCTAAGGCGATTGAAAATATTTGCGGGCAAATCAATTATACCCATTCATATCTGGAGCATGACGCATCAGAGTGTGAGGTGATTAAACATTGAAATATCTGTTCTCCATTGTTGTTGCTAATGACCTTCTGGTACATGCACAGGGTGGTGCTGATGCGAATTGAGTTCGTTATGATGCTTGATAGAAAATATGGATCGAACTTCAACCACTGTACTATACAACTATTCGTGACTGAAATAGTGAAAAAACTGGAGCCATCAAAAATGTGTGACATTCTATATAATATAGATAAGTGGCAAAAATGTTGACCAACATAGGCTAATACTACTATGTGGACGCTAGAATACGCATTAGCCTTGTCTGGTGAGCATTGGCGCTGGATGGTCTTGGTTCTCACAACCAACGCTACTGATATACAGCGACCAAAAATTCTCTGAACGTTATTTCAAAAGTGCATAGTTATCGAGAGTTCGGGGCGTTCGTGTACTTTCAGGGCGTACATACTGCTAATGACTATTGCTATTTACAAAGTCGACCTCGTAAGGTTATTGTCTACGTCATATTTGATACCATGAAGCTTTTCTCTAAACCGTTTTTTCCAAGAGTGTGAGGTTACCAAGTTTTTGGGATATTCCTGTACTTTTCAGAAGTTACAGTAAGTAATGCTGATTGAACCACTTATGACCGCTTGACCTCATGTATGAAATGAAATCTGATGCAGAATCTCTACCTCGACACGAATATGTTTTCAGAAATGGTGGTTGCTATTTGAATATACAAAGTTGACCTCCAAATGCCCTCTAAGGTCATTGTCTAGGTCATATCTGAGGTCATTGATAAATTTTTTATTTGATACTCTGAAACTTTTCTTAAAATCATTTTTCAAAATAGTTCGAGGTTACCAAGTTTTCGGAATGCTGGTGTACTTTTCAGATAATACAGTAGGTCATGCTTATGACCGCTTGACCTCAAGTATAAACATGAACTCTGATGCAGAATCTCCAGCCCGAAACGAATCTGTTTTCAGAAATGGTGGATGCTATTTGGATTTACAAAGTTGACCTCCAAATAACCTCTAAGGTCAGTGTCTAGGTCATATCTGGGGTCTTCGATAAATTGTTTATTTGATACCATGAAGTTTTTCCCCGAACCGTTTTTTCGAAAGTGCGAGGTTACCAACTTTTTGGGATGTTCCTGTACTTTTCAGAAGTTACAGTAAGTAATGTTGATTGAACCACTTATGACCGCTTGACCTCATGTATGAAAATGAAATCTGATGCAGAATCTCTACCTCGACACGAATATGTTTTCAGAAATGGTGGTTGCTATTTGAATATACAAAGTTGACCTCTAAGGTCATTGTCTAGGTCATATCTGAGGTAATTGATAAATTTTATATTTGATACTCTGAAACTTTTCTTGAAATCATTTTTCAAAATAGTTCGAGGTTACCAAGTTTCCGGAATGGTGGTGTACTTTTCAGATAATACAGTAGGTCATGCTTATGACCGCTTGACCTCAAGTATAAACATGAACTCTGATGCAGAATCTCCAGCCCGACACGAATCTGTTTTTATAAATGGTGGATGCTATTTGGATTTACAAAGTTGACCTACAAATGACCTCTAAGGTCAGTGTCTAGGTCATATCTAAGGTCATCGATAAATTGTTCATTTGATACCATGAAGTTTTTCCCAGAACCATTTTTTCGAAAGTGCGAGGTTACGAAGTTTTTGGGATGTTCTTGTACTTTTCAGAAGTTACAGTAAGTAATGCTGATTGAACCACTTATGACAGCTTGACCTCATGTATGAAAATGAAATCTGATGCAGAATCTCTACGTCGACACGAATGTGTTTTCAGAAATGGAGGTTGCTATTTGAATATACAAAGTTGACCTCCAAATGACCTCTAAGGTCATATCTGAGGTCATTGATAAATTTTTTATTTGATACTCTGAAACTTTTCTCAAAATCATTTTTCAAAATAGTTCGAGGTTACCAAGTTTTCGGAATGCTGGTGTACTTTTCAGATGATACAGTAGGTCATGCTTATGACCGCTTGACCTCAAGTATAAACATGAACTCTGATGCAGAATCTCCAGCCCGAAACGAATCTGTTTTCAGAAATGGTGGATGCTATTTGGATTTACAAAGTTGACCTCCAAATAACCTCTAAGGTCAGTGTCTAGGTCATATCTGAGGTCTTCGATAAATTGTTTATTTGATACCATGAAGTTTTTCCCCGGACCGTTTTTTCGAAAGTGCGAGGTTACCAAGTTTTTGGGATGTTCCTGTACTTTTCAGAAGTTACAGTAAGTGATGCTGATTGACCCACTTATGACCGCTTGACCTCATGTATGGAAATGAAATCTGATGCAGAATCTCTACCTCGACACGAATATGTTTTCAGAAATGGTGGTTGCTATTTGAATATACAAAGTTGACCTCCAAATGACCTCTAAGGTCATTGTCTAGGTCATATCTGAGGTCATTGATAAATTTTTTATTTGATACTCTGAAACTTTTCTCAAAATCATTTTTCAAAATAGTTCGAGGTTACCAAGTTTTCGGAATGCTGGTGTACTTTTCAGATAATACAGTAGGTCATGCTTATGACCGCTTGCCCTCATGTATAAACATGAACTCTGATGCAGAATCTCCAGCCCGAAACGAATCTGTTTTCAGAAATGGTGGATGCTATTTGAATTTACAAAGTTGACCTCCAAATAACCTCTAAGGTCAGTGTCTAGGTCATATCTGAGGTCTTCGATAAATTGCTTATTTGATACCATGAAGTTTTTCCCCGAACCGTTTTTTCGAAAGTGCGAGGTTACCAAGTTTTTGGGATGTTCCTGTACTTTTCAGAAGTTACAGTAAGTGATGCTGATTGACCCACTTATGACCGCTTGACCTCATGTATGGAAATAAAATCTGATGCAGAATCTCTACCTCTACAAGAATGTGTTTTCAGAAATGGAGGTTGCTATTTGAATATACAAAGTTGACCTCCAAATGACCTCCAAGGTCATTGTCTAGGTGATATCTGAGGTCATCGACAAATTTTTTATTTGATACTCTGAATCTTTTCTCTAAATCATTATTCAAAATAGTACGGGGTTACCAGGATTTCGGGGTGTTGGTGTACTTTCCAGACGTTACAGTAGGTTACGCTGATTAAACCACATGACCGCTTGACTTCATGTATGTAAAAATAAAATCTGATGCAGAATCTCCATTTCGACAGGAATCTGTTTTCAAAAATGGTGGTTGCTGTAACTTAACCTCGAAGTGATCATTAAGGTCATTGTCTAGGTCATATCTGAGGTCATCGAGAAGGTATTTATTTGGTACCCTGAAACTTTTTCTTAGAACCCCTTTTTCCAAAATAGCTTTGTTGATGTTAAGGTATTTAATATATACGAGCAATTAGGTTTTGATTTCATTAAAGTCTTTTGAATGAACATTGTGTCAAGTAGGTCGACTCTATTTTTCGCATACAATTTCTTTGATCGATTTGTTTTGAGTCTTAGTCCATATGACATTATGATGTGGAAATAAACCAAACAATATCTGATTGAAGATATAATTAGGAGAAAACTACAGACTCGACCTACTTGACGCTATTTTTTATTCACTTTATTGTGAGGAAAGGATTTGACATAGGATTATAGATAGACGTACTGGGGCGTGTTAAAAATCGACTTACCTCTCGCACTGCCTCAACGTCCAGCTGGCGATGATCCACAGCGAGACCATGAACACCAACAGCACTGTCCCGGGACAAATAGTCATTAATGTCTTTAACACGAACCTAGTGTTGAAGTTAATCCGATTTAGTGCACCTATACTACGCGACGATGCGTCCGTGAACAACTTGCTGTGCAATAGCATGACCCTGCAGATGAGGTACAGCCTGAGGAACATCGGGAGTGACAAGGGCACATCGTACGGTACGCACTTTCGACCGATTCCGCCATTCTTGTTTGCCAGCTTTGTCGTCCACACGAATAAGTAGTGGCCTGGGATGGGATGCACCGCACAAATGATCAGCTCCATCGAAATTTGGCATATCCTTTGCCACGTCATTGCTATGCGCCAATCATCGGCGCAGTTATCTATCATAAAAAGCTGAAATAAAGAAAAAACCGTATTAGAAGGCTATTGTGCAACTAATAAGGCGCGCTATCCATCAAGACGAAATGCATCTCGCAACACCATGGTTCGATGCACATTGGTTTTAGGCCCGATTTTACTAAGCAGAAATGCTCTTGGGTCGTAATTTCAGTCAAAAAGAAGTCTTTGAAGTAATCGATCCAATGAGTATGGTCGATTTCTTGTAAAATGTCTCTCAAACTAGAGAATAATTATACGGTCTGTGTAAGATGATCACCTAATTCTTATATCAAATGAAGAAATACGCTATAAATGACTTTGTTTAGCTAGAAAAACTTATTTTTTAATTTGCGTCCGAGCTCTAAATTCAGAGCCGTCTTTAGGGTAGAGCGCTCCAGGCGCCGCGCTGTGGAAGTATTGGTTGAATGAAAATAATATAACAATGTACAAATATACGTGCCTAAAATATCTGTCTGATTACTTTCGCAAAACATCGTTTAATAGGGGCGGCGGGGTCCGGGGTGACAGCTTCCCAAACCCCGCGCATGCCGGTGGGTGACTCATGCTGGCCGTCGCGCTGCCTTGGAGTTGCGTCGCAGTTACTTCAAAGGCGAGTTCAGTTTTTTTCAGAAATTTAGAGTTGAAAATTTTGTGGCGGCCACATTGGTAGCAAGAGAACTTTCTGAGACTGTGGATGTAAAGGCATGGTTCAAAGAAGTCAGACAGATAAAGAAGAATGTTTAAGTTCAAGGGAGAAGATGAACCTATGCCAGAATCTGCCGAGAAAAAGTCTAAACAATAGATTTTCACTTGAAAATACCAAACAAATAACAGTATGTGCAAATAATACGAATATTTTGTAACAATATGTGCTTATTTATGATTAATTATCCACTACAAAACAAAAACAAATTTCTTATACGATATTATTTATTCCCTGGCAGACCTAAATTTTATTATAATTTTCCTAATGACTAATTTCAAAAAAAAAATTAAAGTGGAAGAGTTTAGACCATAGTTATAAATCATATTTCTTTCTTATCTCAATTCTTCACACAGATTGAAATATTGTATACTCACATCAAAAATAAATATAGAATCAACCCTGGCAAATGAAAAAAAATACGTAAATAATTGGCGTGTTTTAAGATAAAATGACTTCATCAAAAATGCTAGAACACTTTTTCGCAAGAGCATTTTAAAAAATTTTCGGAGTAGACCACTTTCTTTAAAAAAAAGGCCCCGCAAAAATGTTTTGCTGCAGGCCTCACATCTGCTGAGGACGGTTCTGTCTAAATTAGCATCTATGGGTTGTCGGAAAAGTCATGACGCTTTTTTTTGTTTATTTTAAGGCCATTTTATTCATATACAGCACAAACTTCAATCAATAATGTATTGCCCATTTTGATCGATGACCTTTCGCCATCTTTCAGGCAGCTTCATAATTCCTCGCTCGTAGAAGGATTTGTCTTTACCGGCAAAAAATTGATCAAGGTGCTGATGTACAGCTTCATCTGAAGTAAAGTGTATTTCTCGCAAGGAATTTTGAAGCGACCGAAACAAATGAAAATCAGATGAGGCAAGATCAGGCGAGTATGCTGGATATGGTAACACATCCCATCCTAACTCCAATAACTTTTGACGAGTGAGCAAACTTGTGTGCGGTCTCGCGTTGTCATGGTGGAACACAACTCCTTTGCGATTAATGAGCTCCGGACGTTTTTGCATGATGGATTGTTGCAAACTGTCCAATTGCCGACAATACACAGTTGTATCGATGGTTTGGTTCTTTGGCAGGAGTTCGAAAAACAAGATCCCTTTAAAATCCCACCAAACAGAGAGCATCACCTTTTCCTGATGACTCTCTGCTTTCGCGATCGTGTTACGCGTATCTACACTTCGGGACCAAGACCGTTTGCGAACCACATTGTTGTAAACAATCCACTTTTCATCTCCCGTTATCAAGCGCTTTAAGAAAGGATCGTTTTCCTCACGTTTAAGGAGCATATCGCAGATGTCTACACGCGCCGTCAAATGAACCTCTCTCAGTTCGTGTGGTACCCAACGATCGAGTTTGCTTACGTATCCCAGTTTCTTCAAATGGTCGTGAACGGTTGAATGATGGATTTTTAAGGTTTCTGCAATTTCCCGTGTGGTGTAATGTGGGTTTGCTCGTACTAATGCCTTTAATTCGTCACTATCCAACTCAGTAGGCCGCCCTGATCGAGGTGCGTCATGGATATCAAAATCCCCATCTCGGAATTTTTTAAACCATATCTGGCATTGCCGTTCTTGTAGTGCATGTTCTCCATAAACCTTTCTCAACTTTTCACACGCTTGTCTTGCGTTCTTGCCTTTGCGGAAGTAATACAGCAAAATGTGACGAAAATGCACAGTTTGGTCGTCCATCTTCAACGTCCTCTAAAATCGACGAGACTTAAATAAATCACTTAATTTTTTGGTGCAAATGAAGCTTGAAGTGTCAACTGTCAAACTACACAATCAACATACAAATGTCATTGACTCACGTACTTCCAACCATGCAATTGCATACTTTGTTGCATACAACCAATACGATGAAAAATTAGCATTTGCACAAATCTGATACAATATACGGGGTATAACTTAATTGATGGCTAAAAATACAGGAAATGATTCCTCAGCTCATTCTAGGAAGAACAGTTTATATAAACATAATATATGTTCGAAACCTCTTAACTTTTGGGCTACAGGGTGTACAAATTTTAAGAAAATATTCTTTTTCTTATCATAACTTTAATACTATTATAGATTATAGATATTTTCATGAAATTTAACATGCACCTACTAACCACCAATAGGCATTTTCGGATGTGTACTGGAGGTTTTTTTTTTAAAAATATGATGCGCCATTACTTTTTATTTTGCAACAAATTTGATCTCTTGACTGTTTTCCGTCCCATGCACCGTTTTCGCGTAAAAAATATTTTAATCAATTGACTTTACTTCAATAAAAATTAAACAAAAACACATCTTACCTACAAACTGCCATATGAGATTTTAGCGATTTTGCAACGCATAAAAGCAACAAGTTTTGACAATTTCTGTGAGTGAAATAAACTAATACAATTTAATTTAATTATCACAAGAATTGTTGAAAATGTCCTGCTAGAATAGAGGCTTCAATTCTCTTTCGCATGGAAAGGCGAACCCTTTCAAAAATTCCAGAAGTGTTTCTTATGGTTTGGCAAGAAAGTAAATGTTCTGCCTTAGTTTCTCCACAGTTTGAACAAGTGTAGTATAAACTAAAGTCTTGAGGTGCCCCTACAAAAAATAGTCTGAACTATTTAAATCAGGGGACCTGAGAGGCTAAGATTGAATTTCCCCACGTCAGATGCAGCGATTCGTAAACGCTTCATTTAGAAATTCCCTAGCATGAATGCTAAAATATGCAGGAGCACCATCATGCATGTATCACATTCCTTCTCTTAATAAAGCAGGTACATCCTCGAGCAAAACTGGCAAATCGTCTTCAAGAAAGTGACGATAGGATAGTGCATCCAGTCGTCCTGGAAGTAAGAATGGTCCTATAAGGCCCATACATGATCATTATGGAAATTTGAAATGGAGTTGCGGGAAAAAGTAGCTTCATCAGTAAAGAGTACTTTGATATCAAATAAAGGGTCTTCAGCAAGTTTTTCTAAAAACTATCGGCATAAATTTAAACGCAATGGAAAATGACGCAGCAGTACCGCTTGAACAATTTGAATATGATAGGGGTATAGTAAATTATAAACAAGTATTTTCCAAATAATGAAATGGGAAAGATTACCACAATTTTCTTAACACTTGTTTCTGGATATTCCTGAATTGTGTTTAAAACAGCTTCCTCTAATTCTGGTGTTCTCACCGTGCGATGTGCCCCTTGGAACTATTGTCAATGCTATGACTCCTAGTTTCATGAAGTCTTCTGTGCATTCTAGAAAACATTCTGGCATCGGGAATGATACCTGCCTCTCTAGTTCAGCAACTCCTGGGGCGCCAGCCTCCTGTTTAAACTGTGGAGACAGCACTGTAGACTGAAACTGTCACCCTGGGCAGCTTCAGTGAAGAAAATAATTCAGGGATTTGATGCTTAACGCTCAAAGGGTCAGACACGAGATACTATCGACTACCTTTTCTCTTTTTCGTATCTCTTACTTTAGGCAGAATTATATTTATGATTACAGGCAAGATTTAAAACAAACTGGTATATTAACAGCAAAAAAAGTCAGGAGGTCAGATTTATTGCAAGATACAGGAGGATTTTAAAAATAATTTTTGTTTTCTGAAAAAGCAATGGTCTCCAGTATAATACATCCCGTACGGACGCCATTGGTAGAAATACTAACAAATATCCTACATAAAAAATACCCATCGATGCTTACTAGGTGCTATCTACAGTATATTCAGATAAGAGATAGACCGGACATAAACAAGACCACGTGATCATCGAACGCTGTAACATTCGGCAGGGACGTATTAAGAGTCACGCAGTACATATTTTAGATAGTAGATGCTGCTTTGCGTAACTTTGTAGTAAATTAGCACAATTCGATGTGTATACGATTGGTGATAGATATAGGATCATGTGGGGGTGGGGTAAGAAATATACAATGATGTAAATATACATAAGGGTTTCAAAATTTTCGCTTCGATTTCCAGCTTCGGATGCCGCCTGATGTTTGGTGAAATACAGTCGAATACAATCTCAAAATGGCGTTTAAATTAGCCTAAATTAAAAATAATCGTATATCTCTTAAAATTGCTTTTAGAATATTGATTAGTATATTTTTTGATTTCTAGGTAAATATGTAACCAAATTAAAACGTTCAAAACGTAAAAAAATGTGCATGGTTGAACATTGTCAGAAAGTAGATTCTTGAATAGGTTTTGCCAAAATGGGTTCAAAAATGTCAATAATTAATTAAAAAATACAGTAGCTTTATAATTACTTATAACTTACCGAATTTGATGAACGACATCTTTTATTGGAAAGATGAGCTTGATGAGCTTTCATCATCGCTACTGCCTGAAGCACCAACGTCAATAATGAATGGCTCGACTTGTTCCTCTAAAATATTGTCCAGTTCCCACATTCTCTTTTCAACTTTGTCTTTCACGTGCTTAATACAGTTTTCCCATTTTTGCGCTGTTATTAATTCTAGTGCTTCTTTGAAAAGTCCTTTGAGGTCACAAAATTTAAAAGTTGTATTGTGCTTAGCTATATAATTTTTAACCTCTGCCCATACGAGCTCAATGGGATTGAGCTCGCAATGGTATGGAGGTAAACGGAGCACAGTTTTATTTTGACTTGCTGCCATTTCGTCAATGGCATATTTTTGATATTCCGCCTTGTGATCCTTGACAATTCTTAATATACTTTCAGCATTGCTTCTTCAAAGTTGATATTTTTCGAGCGGAGCCAATTTTGAACATCAACTTTCCTTGAAGCCGTTGTTGGGACCTTCTCCATTCTTCGAGAATGATAAGGCGCATTATCCAACACAATTACTGCGTTTTCCTCTAAGTTCGGTAAAATTTTTGAAAACCACTGTTCAACGATTCGCCATTCATTTCCTCGTGGTAATCTCCAGTTTTCTTAGACTCAAAGCACCACAGACCGTCAACAACAAATCCATCCTCACTGCCAATATGGCAGATAATGAGCCTTTTCCCTTTACCTGGAAATCGAAGTACTAACTGGTGTAGATTTATTTTAATAAGCGAACCTTTTTCAAATGTTTTCATCACATTCAGCGAAAAAACATTGAGACATGAGTATCAGATTGCTATAATTGGGATTATTTAGTCATATTGAAAGAAAGAATATTGAACGTCGTATGATTACTCAGCGCTTCACAATTTAATTTAAAGTTATAAACCTTTAAAAAATTAATGATCAGGAACCTGAAATACGCGCAAATATTAATATTAACAAATTATAACTTTATAAAGCTTAAAGTATGAATTAAAATGATTAGAAATATTAGGAACGGTACACAATATAAAACTTAGTAACTTTTTTTAAGTTTATAATATTCGACATATTTTAAGATTATATTAAAAAATTATTGAAATATCGAAAACACATAAAAACATCGCTTAAAAAAGTTCTAACAAATGAAAATGATAATAAAACATCCACGCATTTTATCGAAAGTTATAAAAGTTTTGTTACTTGTAATATGTTTTATCTGCCCCCTGGAATTAATGTTTAGAACCTTGTTCCCAAGGTTTGAAAAACATCCGATTGTTGTCTATTACTCGTATTTACCTGCTGGATTTTTTAATCCGGTGGACAGTCCATCTAGAAAGGCCCTCCTGGATGAAGTTACAGAATCATCAACCCATACTTTACTTGTAGTGTGTCCTGCGTTTACCCACGTTTCATCAAGGTAATAAATCTTCCTGTTTTGATTTCTATATTTCCCCATTTTTGTTAAATAATCCCTCCTCCATAGCACAATTTCTTCTCTATCCAGTAGTAAACTATTACGACCCCGTTTTTTCCATTTGAAATTTAAATGCTTCAGTAACGCATGGAAAGTTGATCGTTTGAAATTTGGCAACGTTGTATCTCCATTTACCTCCTGCAGTACTTTATCTATAGTAGGTATTTCATTCCTAAAGAAGAATTCATGCACTTTCCTCCTAATCGCATGCTTATCAGCTTCATCCAATGATTTAACAATACTTTTGCGATGTTTACTGGTCATTGGCTCAGAAAAGGTGTGATTTCTTTTGTATTGTCTTAACACATTAAACACTGATGCGCGACACACCCCAACTTTGTGAGAAACCTTCACAACAATTTCTTTGATGGTTGATGCCTCGTTCTCCTCGCGCTCGATCTTATATATATTCAAAATGACCTCTTTCATTTCTGCACTCAGGTGTCTTTTTTTTAGAGCGTTTCCTAGGTGGACTACAGGAGTTTACAACTTCATCGGTAGTATCTGTACTACTGGGCATTTTGCGCAAGCAGTTGATAACAATAACAATCAATAACAAGGTATAACAATAACAACGACAAACTCAACAACTTAATAAGATAACAAACGAAACGTCCAAAGAAATATCAAATTGCAATGATGCACACGACATACGTAACACGTCTGAACCTGAATGTGACTCTGCCTTGATACGACTGCTCTGCCGCTCGGCATAGGCATTTAATTGCGAATTGACCAATGAGGGCTCCTGTTTTACGTCGAGACGGCGGCGTTAGCGTGAAAATCACCCGAACCTTTTGTTTACATCCGGTCTATCTCTTATCTGAATATACTGTAGAACAGTATTAAAGTTGTTGATAAAACGATTTTTTTCTTAAAATTTTAACTCGCTGTACCTCAAAAGTTAAGAGGTCTAGGACATATGTTCATATGAACTTTTCTTCCTAAAATGAGCTAAGGAATAACATCCTGTATTTTTAGCAATTAAATTACATCCTGTATAGTTTGATGTGACAGCAATTAAAATTGTATCATATCAAAGACAAACCATGATACCTCAAGCGTTACGACGTTTAGGAAACACGTACAGGTATAGTAAACAGCGGCTAGCTTCAAGTATATATCTTATAGGAAAACCTACATAATATCAGAAAAAAAAACCTTTGTACTGTCAAGAAAAGCCGACATAGAATCACTTCTCAAGATACGTTATACCCCTACGGAGCAATAATGTCCAAGTTATAGACGGGTCAAGGATTGGCGGACAGGCCGGCAGAACGACAAACAGTCCGATGGAAATGAGTGACATGTCATCAACCAAAGAGCATATCTCATTCCCTGATTACAAAGACATCCTTAAACCTTTTGATAATCGCGGACCAGCACTGAAATTAACGACATAACACGATACCGACCCTACCAGACATTCTTATGAAAGTAACAATATACGTGACTAGTCTCTTTCATTTCTTATGTATGAAATTCCGTCACACCCAATATATCAGCTCAACGGATTTGACACCAGTTTCCCATGTTTTGGAAAAGAAATTCTCCTTTACTTCCATGAGAAACAGATGTCTGTTTGATTTGCAGTGGTCTGTGAGAATTCTAATCAGAAGACTGAGTCTTGTCAGAGTCTGCATGAACTTTCTAGCCTGCTAAATCATGGTTCCGCTAGTTCCTTGTGTGTCTATACCCTATTCGTAGTCCATTTACGCCCCGGCAAAACAAAGATGCAGCTCGGCAAAGCGGAAGCCGCCTAAGCGTTACAATAGCTATTGGTCGTTCGGCCATAAAACTAAGAACACGTGCAGGATTCGACAGGATAGAACTCAGGTTCGGGGTATCGCCGGCACGCCGACGCCGGCAGTTGTGGTTCATATTCGGTGCATAAATAGCGTGTGTTTATACGCCTGCATGTCATCTACGGATACAGCAGATGAAACTGAGAATATTTCACCCAATGCTTCCTTCAGACATGCTTCCTCTTCAGTGATGTCTCCTCCCCGAAAACGTGACAAGAAGGGATATTTGAATATTTAGGCAAAAGAAATTGTCCTTAACGTTTATAAGAGAAAAATTTTTGAGTATCCTGAAATGAAAATTCATGAGACTGAAAGACGTGTGGCGAACAAAACTGGCTTATGTCCTAAGACAATTTTCAACATTGTTAAAAAATATAAAAAACAAACAATGTCACCACCACACAAGGCTGCATTACACGAAGCTGTTGGATACAGTTGACAACTCTGATCGGAATGCCATCAGACGAAAAGTTCATCAATTTTTTGAAAGGCAGGAACTTCCCACCATATGCAAAGTATTACAGGAGGTTAATAGTGATGAAGACTAACCTACTTTCAAAAGGACCACATTCTTACAGTTTTTTTTTTATATATGGAAGCAGCCGCGCAGGCAGAAGCCTAAATGCCGGAACACCGCGGCTGCTATGATGATCCCAAAACTTTACTTTAAGGCGAATTAAATCCCACTGAAATGATTTGGGCAAATATAAAAAACTATGTGGCTTCAAACAATAGAAAATTCAAATCTTCTGACATGAAAAATTTGTTTTAGAAGCTGTTAACAGAGTGACGGCAAACCATTGGAAAGATTGCATCCGTCACGTTCAAGAGACAATCGGAACAAAGATGTGGGATCTGGACGATATGATCGATATTCAAATTGAACCTGTAATAATTAATATTAACCATTCGGACGATGATTCAAGTACTTCCAGCGAATAAATAATTGTGAAAAGTATGTGCACTTCCTACTATAAAAATAATCATTTATTTTGTTAGATTATTCTAAGACCATTGAGGAAAATACGGACCTGTACAATCTCGCTTTTGGTCATGTTGTGTTTTGTCTGGACATAAATGGACTACCACTGGGGTATAATCGTTCAGGGTGATATGAACCTGGAACATGCTTATGCTCACCATCTGTTTGGGTTCAACGAGTCTTTGACTCTTCTTCACGCCAGAGAATCCGCTTTCTCTTAGTGGACCTCTGTCTTTGAGGAGAACTAGACTTTGAAGAGCCGTGCCACACTCCTAGAATAGAGCTGATCTCTTGTTAGAAGAAGCTGACGCTTTCAAACGCTACTTGCTCATCGGAACATAAATGCTGCACTTTTATGTACCGCGATATAATACAGGGTGGACCAGAATTTATTTTTTTTTATATCGAAACAGCCGCGCAGGCAGAAGCCTAAATGCCGGAACACCGCGGCTGCTATGATGATCCCAAAGAAATTTTGTTAATACGATTTTTGAACTGCCTAAGGTTAATAGAACTGGGAAAAGCTTCCTCCCGTAGATTGTTCCACAATCTAGACACCCTCGGGACAAAGGAGCGGTCGTATCGGCCAGTTCTGGATGTACGAAGTTTGACACGGTTAGGATGGGACGCCGAAGTCAGGCGGGTCTGTCTGGCAGGCACATCGCGCGGCGGCATCATGGAAGAGAGCTCTGAGGAGCAAAGCCCGTTGGTGTAGCGATAGAAAAGAGCTAGATCGCCGACGGCCCGCCGGTGCGAAAGAGTCCCGAGTCTGTCTGTTAGAGAAGAGTCGTCGATCAGTCGGACCGCCCTCCTCTGGACAGCATCGAGCATGGACAATGTAGTCGGGGCGGCAGCACCCCAAATGTGTGAGCAATACTCGAGGCTAGGCCTTATCTGGGCCTTGTATAGAGTGAGAATGTCATGCGGAGAAAAGTACTTCTTAGCCCTAAACAAATAGCCTAGCTTTTCCCAGCAGCTGCAGCTATTGAAGAGATGTGTTCGTGCCAGATCAGGTCCTCGGTGATCTGGACTCCGACCAGCCGAAATGAATGGCTCTTTGGTAGAACTCGACCGTCCATCGAAACTGTATGAGCGCTAGGACGCTTTTGTTCGTCAAAGTACAGTACTGTGTTTTGAAGCATTGAACTGTACAAGATTGTTGCGTCCCCAAGCAGGTGATAGCCTCCAGGTCTCTTGTCAGAGAAGAAGTCGTCGCTAGTCTTCTTTTTTCCAGCTCAGCGGCAGAGATCGGCTTGTCACTCTGAATTCCTGCATGTAGAGTGCTGTCATCAGCGATGCTGTGGATTGGGTTGATCGTGCAGGAAAGGAGGTCGTTGATATGTAAGAGAAACAGTGTTGGAGCCAAGACCGATCCCTGGGGAACACCCGCGTTGACGTTGTGGGATGAAGAGGAGAATCCGTCAATTACGACGGATATCTTGCGGCCAGAGATAAAGTCAGCCACCCATCTGCAAAGTTTTTCTGGAAGGCCATAAGATGGAAGTTTGCTTAAGAGGGCAGCGTGCCACAGCTGATCGAACGCTTTCGTGATGTCAAGAGCAACGACATGAGCCTCACCATGAGACTGGATGAGTTTACTCCACAGTTGCGTGACGTAAGCTAGGAGGTCCCCTGTGGATCGTTGGTGCCGAAAACCGTACTGCCTGTCGCTAATCAAGCTGTGACGTTCGAGGTAGTCCAGAAGCTCGCGATTTATGCACCTCTCCATCACTTACTTATAACAGAAAGCAGAGCTATAGGCCTGTAGTTGTAAGGGTTGGTTTTAGATCCTTTTTTTGGGATGGGCTGTACATGAGCAAATTTCCAGTTTTCTGGGAAGGTGCCGGATTCATAAGATATCTGGAAGAGACGCGAAAGAACTGGAGCAAGCTCCGCTGCACATCTCTTCAGTACAATGGCAGGAATCAAGTCCGGACCAGAAGCTTTGTTGATGTCGAGCGACAAGAGCACTCGTCTTACGGTCTTATGCCTGAATGTTACCTCCCGCATAGTGTGGGGAACCCTTTGAATTGACGGCACTTGGGCGTTGGTGGGGACGTCCATGGTGGAGTTGGCAGCAAAGATCTTGGCTAGCACTTCCGCCTTGGCCTTTGAGTCGAATACAATAGTTCCATCCTGACACGTAAGTGGTGGAAAGCTACTGTGTGAGAAGTTCTTTTCAATCTGCTTGGCCAGCGTCCAGAAAGACCGACTGCCATTGCGCTGCGACATTACCCTGTGCCTAACTTATATATCATGCTGGTTTTGAATTTCAGAATTTCAAAACCGTAGCTTGGTGCTTGGAAATTTAGTAGGGATGGCATTTTTTTTAGAAAACATCAATGTCTGGACATCGACAAACATCGCCATCGTAAAATCGATGGAGCTCGATACATCGGAACAAATACATCGATACATCGATGTATCGAAACCACCTCTTTTTAACGTTTTCTGCTTTCAATTCAGCAACGAATTAATCGATTGCTATAGGTTTTAGTGGAATGGTCATTTTATCCGTTGGTGTAATTCCCACCGCGTTTTTTTTTCTCGATTTCAGAACTATTAAGTAAGAATCAAAAACGAAGGATATACGAGGAGGTACCCAAAAATAACCGGAATAGCATTGCAGTGGGCGGAGCTTGTGTAGTACACATTTCTGCCCCTAGACGCCTACAGCGCAACTCATTACCAGTTAAGTGCCACCTGAGTTGTCGATCTGGTTTGTTTCGTTCGTTTGTAGTCATCATTTTTGCTAGAGCTGTTTCGTGCTTTTTCCGTTTATGCTATGAAAACTGTTTAAATGTTGAAGATAGCTTACAAAGATGATGCTATGGGGAAAACAGGTTTGCTCGATTTAAAAATGATGGCATGTCGATTGTTGACAAACCTTGCTCTGGACGTTCATCAACTGCCCGAATCGACGAAAATGTTGAAAAAATTCAAGAGCTTGTGCTATTTGGACGTTTTAAGACGGTTGCAAAACAGTGTTCGTGTTCTTCTACCACGATAATGCACCTGCGCTCTCAGCCATCTCTGTTCGACAATTTCTGGCTAAAAATTTTAGTATTTCCACGGATGAAAAGAGACATGAAAGGACGCTGCTTTGACGACATTGAAGAGGTCAAGAAAAAAAAACGAGGGAGGAGCTGTCAGACATTTCTAGGGAAGACTTCAAAAAACGTTTCGAGCAGTGGAAGCACCGGTGGGACAAGTGTATTAGTTGTAGTGGACAGTATTTTGAAGGAGATAAGGTTACTTTGTGAAAAAGTTGGAAATAAATAGCTTTTAAAAAATAATTCCGTTTTTTTTGGGTACCCCCTCGTATTTCCGTAAAAAAGTATGATTATCGGAAACTGCACGATATGAGATTGTCAAAATTAAGAACACATTGATGATCCTTAAATACATTACACTGTGCATAAGTTGAAGAGTGTTTTTTAGTACTTCCACACATCACTTTTTCGTGGCATTTCGATTGAAACAATAAAACAGCGACACGACAACTAAATATAATAAAATACTCATAGGAACTTAAAATCATTAAATGCGTAAATGTGCTGTTTTGAGTTTATATAATTCTATTCGTTGGGGAAGTACAGAATAAAGAAAAGACAAAGTCCATCTCACGTCTGTAATGTTAATATGAGATACTACTAAACAGCTTTCTGGCCTTTCAATTTCGAAGCTACCAGTCCTCGCTTAGAGATGGTAGCACAGTTGGGGATATACTCGGTGTATACGGATGTTTATGAAACTTTCGATGTCGATACTTCGATATAACGTCATACAACCATCGATGCCTAAACATCGATGTATTGTTGCCATCCCTGAAATTTAGTCGCCATGATAGTTTCATCGGTGAGCAGCATGCGGTATGCGTTAAGGCTTATTACAAAAATGGAGATTCGTGCACTATTAAGCGGCCTCTGTTTCGCTCCGAGTATAGTTTTCATGATCTAAATCAATGTGCTAGTGAAATTGTGATCAGGTCGTGGGCAGAAAGTTCGAGTCTACAGGTTCTACAATGAAACAGACACCTTCGGGGCGCCCAAGGTCAATACGAACAGAGGAACCCGTAAGTGAAATTGCCACGTCCGTACAGCGCGATCCATAGTTATCATCCCGAAAGAGATCAGCTGAGCTTGCCATATCTACATCTGTGAGTGTATTTTGGTAAATGACCTTAATTGCACCCATATAAACGGTACTGCTGCGTCTTGTAGAACTTCGGATTCACTGTTTTTTCACTTGAAACTTCTAGAGGGTAGCCTGATAATAATTAAAAAAAATGTCATATATCAGAGACGCTTGCCTGCGGTGTTGCCGGATTGGGCTCCGCGTTTAGGGAAAATGAAAAGTTAAAAATCTATATACATTTATATTAATCAATGAAAGCTTAAACACAATAAATTGAAAATAATTATAAAAAACAAAAAATAAAAACAGTGGTAAAGCAAAAAAACAAAATCATGTAATTATAAAAAACAAAAAATAACAAACAGTAAAATAAAAGCTATTCGAAGTGATAACAAAAAACAAAAAGGAAAAACAGTAGTAAAATGAAAAACAATTCCATGTAATTATAAAAAATTGCTTCTTATTTTACTGTTTGTTATTTGTTTTTTATAATTACATGTAATTGTCTTTTTTACTACTGTTTTTATTTTTTATAAGTATTGACAATTTACTATTTTTTAGCTTACTATCGTTATTTTTTATTTTATACTTATTAAGAATCGCTTTTTATTTTGCTACTGTTGTTTGTTTCAGTTTTTTTTTTGTGTTTCATTAATTAATATATGTATTATAAATTTTCCACTTTTCATATTTTTCCTTAAATGCGGAGCCCAACACCGCAGGCAAGCGCCTCTCACAGATGACATATACACAGACGTCAACGTTATATGGCACATGGCGGTGAAAATAATGGTGAAAATAACTGATAAAAATACAGTGTTTTGGGAAAAAAATGCTCTAGACAAGCGTGCTTCATCCACACTTTCTTCATTTAAAATAATCTATCGGACTACCCATATTTCTTCGAAACGAGCAAGGACAGACTGTTATAGCAAATTCTAATCGCTACCCAGCAATGCTACGTAACTTTTTATTTCTACAATTGCATAATTTTCAAGCCTACTACAGTATATTCAGATAATAGATAGACCGGACATAAACAAGACCACGTGATCATCGAACGCTGTAACATTCGGCAGGGACGTATTAAGAGTCACGCAGTACATATTTTAGATAGTAGATGCTGCTTTGCGTAACTTTGTAGTAAATTAGCACAATTCGATGTGTATACGATTGGTGATGGATATAGGATCATGTGGGGGTGGGGTAAGAAATATATAATGATGTAAATATACATAAGGGTTTCAAAATTTTCGCTTCGATTTCCAGCTTCGGATGCCGCCTGATGTTTGGTGAAATACAGTCGAATATAATCTCAAAATGGCGTTTAAATTAGCCTAAATTAAAAATAATCATATATCTCTTAAAATTGCTTTTAGAATATTGATTAGTATATTTTTTGATTTCTAGGTAAATATGTAACCAAATTAAAACGTTCAAAACGTAAAAAAATGTCCATGGTTGAACATTGTCAGAAAGTAGATTCTTGAATAGGTTTTGCCAAAATGGGTTCAAAAATGTCAATAATTAATTAAAAAATACAGTAGCTTTATAATTACTTATAACTTACCGAATTTGATGAACGACATCTTTTATTGGAAAGATGAGCTTGATGAGCTTTCATCATCGCTACTGCCTGAAGCACCAACGTCAATAATGAATGGCTCGACTTGTTCTTCTAAAATATTGTCCAGTTCCCACATTCTCTTTTCAACTTTGTCTTTCACGTGCTTAATATAGTTTTCCCATTTTTGCGCTGTTATTAATTCTAGTGCTTCTTTGAAAAGACCTTTGAGGTCACAAAATTTAAAAGTTGTATTGTGCTTAGCTATATAATTTTTAACCTCTGCCCATATGAGCTCAATGGGATTGAGCTCGCAATGGTATGGAGGTAAACGGAGCACAGTTTTATTTTGACTTGCTGCCATTTCGTCAATGGCGTATTTTTGATATTCCGCCTTGTGATCCTTGACAATTCTTAATAATTGTACTTTCAGCATTGCTTCTTCAAAGTTGATATTTTTCGAGCGGAGCCAATTTTGAACATCAACTTTCCTTGAAGCCGTTGTTGGGACCTTCTCCATTCTTCGAGAATGATAAGGCGCATTATCCAACACAATTACTGCGTTTTCCTCTAAGTTCGGTAAAATTTTTGAAAACCACTGTTCAAACGATTCGCCATTCATTTCCTCGTGGTAATCTCCAGTTTTCTTAGACTCAAAGCACCACAGACCGTCAACAACAAATCCATCCTAACTGCCAATATGGCAGATAATGAGCCTTTTCCCTTTACCTGGAAATCGAAGTACTAACTGGTGTAGATTTATTTCAATAAGCGAACCTTTTTTCAAATGTTTTCATCACATTCAGCGAAAAAACATTGAGACATGAGTATCAGATTGCTATAATTGGGATTATTTTGTCATATTGAAAGAAAGAATATTGAACGTCGTATGATTACTCAGCGCTTCACAATTTAATTTAAAGTTATAAACCTTTAAAAAATGAATGATCAGGAACCTGAAATACGCGCAAATATTAATATTAACAAATTATAACTTTATAAAGCTTAAAGTATGAATTAAAATGATTAGAAATATTAGGAACGGTACACAATATAAAACTTAGTAACTTTTTTAAGTTTATAATATTCGACATATTTTAAGATTATATTAAAAAATTATTGAAATATCGAAAACACATAAAAACATGGCTTAAAAAAGTTCTAACAAATGAAAATGACAATAAAACATCCACGCATTTTATCGAAAGTTATAAAAGTTTTGTTACTTGTAATATGTTTTATCTGCCCCCTGGAATTAATGTTTAGAACCTTGTTCCCAAGGTTTGAAAAACATCCGATTGTTGTCTATTACTCGTATTTACCTGCTGGATTTTTTAATCCGGTGGACAGTCCATCTAGAAAGGCCCTCCTGGATGAAGTTACAGAATCATCAACCCATACTTTACTTGTAGTGTGTCCTGCGTTTACCCACGTTTCATCAAGGTAATAAATCTTCCTGTTTTGATTTCTATATTTCCCAATTTTAGTTAAATAATCCCTCCTCCATAGCACAATTTCTTCTCTATCCAGTAGTAAACTATTACGACTCCGTTTTTTCCATTTGTAATTTAAATGCTTCAGTAACGCATGGAAAGTTGATCGTGTGAAATTTGGCAACGTTGTATCTCCATTTACCTCCTGCAGTACTTTATCTATAGTAGGTATTTCATTTCTAAAGAAGAATTCATGCACTTTCCTCCTAATCGCATGCTTATCAGCTTCATCCAATGATTTAACAATACTTTTGCGATGTTTACTGGTCATTGGCTCAGAAAAGGTGTGATTTTTTTTGTATTGTCTTAACACATTAAAAACTGATGCGCGACACACCCCAACTTTGTGAGAAACCTTCACAACAATTTCTTTGATGGTTGATGCCTCGTTCTCCTCGCGATCGATCTTATATATATTCAAAATGACCTCTTTCATTTCTGCACTCAGTGTCTTTTTTTAGAGCGTTTCCTAGGTGGACTACAGGAGTTTACAACTTCATCGGCAGTATCTGTACTACTGGGCATTTTGCGCAAGCAGTTGATAACAATAACAATCAATAACAAGGTATAACAATAACAATGACAAACTCAACAACTTAATAAGATAACAAACGAAAACGTCCAAAGAAATATCAAATTGCAATGATGCACACGACATACGTAACACGTCTGAACCTGAATGTGACTCTGCCTTGATACGACTGCTCTGCCGCTCGGCATAGGCATTTAATTGCGAATTGACCAATGAGGGCTCTTGTTTTACGTCGAGACGGCGGCGTTAGCGTGAAAATCACCCGAACCTTTTGTTTACATCCGGTCTATCTCTTATCTGAATATACTGTAGAGCAGGACCTAGTTTCAACAAAATAGCACGACACCCAATACCTCCAACGAGCAGTTCTTAACGAAATGTTTAGTGAAAAACTGATATCGCGACAAGGGTTGTGATGGAAAATTCTTTAGAACAAACAAATTGAGAATATTCTCAATAATGAGAATTTTCTGAGAACGACCTACTAGAAGTATAGTGAAACCAACACTAAATCCAAGATTTTATTGAACATTAACAAAAACAAAGTATAATAACTTATATTCGGAGATAAATAATAAAAATATTTGTAGATTATACACTTTCTGTTCCTACTATTTTAAAGTATTTCTTAATATTACTGGGACATTTTAAACACTCCAAGAAGTGCTTAGTCATTCTTATAGCATTGTTTTACATATTCACTAGCACAAAATTTACAAGTATAAACTACTTTTCCTTCAAGTTTTTTCAGATCAAAGTGGTTCGGCACATTACTTTTTCGTTTGGTTATTTTCTTATCACTCATAATTTTGCCAATTCACGTGTTCAACAAACGAAAATAACTTTAATACTGTCATTCGCTTGCGAAGTTTGCAGGTTATGACAGGAAAAAATACAAAGACCTCTGGGATTCCCCACGCGGTCCGTTTTGCTCGCTAAAAGTAGGTTTTCGACGGTAACGCCCAGCCGCGTGTACACCATACTGATAAAAGCATTTTGAGAAAATTACCGACGAGAATTTTTCTACGAGAATATTCTCGTTCTCGAGAATATATGTTTTGAAAATATTCTCGCCTCACATCACTAGACAAGGGGACATTCCGTGCCTCCCCGGAGCCCAGATCTCACACCACTGGATTTTTTCTGTGGGGATACCTCAAGATCCGCGTTTACGCCAAAAAAAAAATAAAATTCTCATGTGTCTGATTAATTAAAAATATAAACTAAATGTGCCAAATAACGCGGGTAATACTGTTATTTGAGTTTTATCGTTCATGAAACCAATATTATCCATGTTACTATAAATAATAACCTTTATATATGTATAACATTATATTCATTAAATTAGTCCGTTCTATGCATAAAGCTGATAATTAATTAGTTTTGAAGCTATTTGGATTTGGATTTCACGTAATATAGTAGCACATGTAGATATGTATACAATCTAAATTGTATAAGCACAGTGATGGAATCCATGACGGTATAAAGGCAATTTACATAATTTTACAAATATTATAATCCCCTACAATTGCGTCTGAAATGTTCTGATCGACGCATTCGTTATTTAAATAAATGGAGGGACTATATTAAGCATTAACTGTTTTCATGAATTGCTCTACAGAAACTTGTATTTTGGGTTGGAAACTTCAGCCTCAACCAATTTCTTTATTCTAGTAATAGAAATATACTAAGTGATATATAAATCCGAACACCCAGTTTAAATGGTTTTATTTTAATGAAGCATAATAAGTAAATGATAAAAATTTCAAAATGATTGCACTGCTTTAAAGCCCTTTGATCTTTAATAATGTGTGGATGCACCCTGATGTGCTACGCATTCTCCAACGCGCCTAGGCATGCTTCTGATCAGGTGGTCAATGTTCTCCTGTGGTATCTCATTCCAGGCAACCACCAACTCCTCCCGAAGTGCTTCTAGAGGTCTGAGGAGGACGTTGCAAATTGAGCAATCTCCTACCCATCATATCCCACACGTGCTCAATTGGGGATAAGTCGGGAGATCTTGGTGGCCATGGTAACAATGTGACATCATTATGTTGAAAGAAGTCTATTGTGACTCTTGCAACATGTGGTCGGGCATTATCTTGTTGGAAAGTTGGATCTGCTAGGGTATCAAGATAGGGTAAAAGATGGGGTTCTAGAACTTTGTGGATATAACGCTGCGCGTTCATGTTACCTCTGATGAAGATTAAAGGTGATCTGGAGCCATAAGCTATAGCACCCCAAACCATAACTCCAACAGTGTGATGAACATGTCTTTCAACAAAAAAACTGTGGATTCCTCCTTTCACCACGTCGCCTTCTAACCCTGGCACGACCATCGTGCATGCCTGAACAAGATCGAGACTCGTCACTAAAGACAATACTGTTCCATTCCTGATCCCAGAGTGACCGTTGTCTGCACCACTCAAGGCGATTACGTCGGTGTTCTCGAGTTAAAGGGAGGATCCAGTGTGCCCGGTATGAAAACAAGCCAAAACTTCTCATTCGTCGGTAAACACTTCGCATGCCAATAGGTCTTCCGTGTTCTGCAAACCATTCATTTGCAATGGACCTGGTAGTGGAGAAACGGTCCCTTAAGGCCAATAATCTTAGGCGGCGATCTTCACGGTCTGTTGTTCTACGGCGGCGTCCAGTGCCCCTTGCGCTTTGTATACGGCCTTCTCGAAGCCATGCCTGACAACACCTAACCACAGTGTCTACACTTCTTTGCACTCTAACTGCAATTGCCCGAAAAGAAAGTCCAGCTTCCCGAAGTCCCACTATACGGCCCCTATCAAACTCACTAAGTTGACGAAATCGTACAGGTCTCCATACTCTAGGCATCGTAACCGATCGTAAAGGATGTCAAGAACCAAAATCCGCCAACGATGATTCTTTTACTGCGGCTGAAATATTCATTTTTAGAGCGTTAGTGAATTGAAAAAAAGCAGTATAAAAACCGGAATGTCCAACTGATAAGGCTTACAATTTTTTCACTTGTTATTTACAGTAAGATAAATACATTCACCAACTTTTATTAAAATAAAACCATTTAAACTGGGTGTTCGGATTTATATGTCACTTAGTATATATTGACCCTTCAAATATCAAAATGCCTAAACCATAGGCAACGAGTAATTGTCTTGGTAACGTCAGTATACTGTTTGTGTGCAAGTACTACAGGTTGGTGTTCATTCCAGAAGATCACTGGGCTGCAAAGGGATACGTCCAGTAAGTTCCAGCTAGATGTTTCCCAAGACTAAAAGGTTTTTCGTGGCATACTAGCAACCTTTGACCAAAATCCGAGCGGTACTTTCTGAGTCATAGAGTGTCATGTAAAATCCAAAAAAACGTATATCATTTTCAAAATGTTTCGTTATTACAATAGTTCCTCGCGAATTAGAATGGGGGTGTATCACGTGATGCAGCATTTGTATGGTCCCATGTGAGGGAGCAATAAGGTAAAACATCTAGCCGTTAGTGTATCTGTATTGACAGAACGCTCCAGTTCCCTTTAGGGGATTTATTATGTCCAAAGGAAATTTTATGTAGCCAAGAAGATTTATATCGCATCCCAATTATCGATCTGTTTCCTTTCTAGTAATAGAGCTGGGTTGGTTTTGAACTTTGATGTTCTCGATTCAGATGACTATAAGAGTTGACTCACTTAGATTTTTTTCACCCAAATTTCAATCGCCTATTTGAAATTGTGTATGTTAATGTTTAGGTTAATATCTGAGTTTCTCTTCATCTTCATGTATTAATCGTGGTCCCTGAAGAACATTTTATGATTCACCATCCGGTTCTATGAGATTTCGTCAAGTAGATTGACTCTGTACTTCCTACGCCTTCGTTGGAGGTTTCAGAGAAAATGGACGAGTCAAATCGTTTCAGAAAGCGAAATTGAATCGTGGTTAGGTAGGTTCAGCTAGGTACGATGGATCTTCGACCTCTGCATATCAAACCATATAAGACAAATCTGTCTGTTTCCATGGCAGATCCGTGTTACTCATTTCTGTCGATATGTCATTCCGTGTCTGTTGTATATCAATGTGTCACAAGTACTCAGTCAATCTACTTGACGGAATATACAGAGAACCATCACAGACTGAGTAATACAAATCAAAGGTCATGCGAAATGGATGGCACATTTAAAGATCATAAAATTCAGGAAAATATATACTAAGTGACATATAAATCCGAACACCCAGTTTAAATGGTTTTATTTTAATAAAAGATGGTGAATGTATTTATCTTACTGTAAATAACAAGTAAAAAATTTTCAGCCTTATCAGTTGGACATTCCGGTTTTTATACTGCTTTTTTTTTAATTCACTAACGCTCTAAAAATGAATATTTCAGCCGCAGTAAAGAATCAACGTTGGCGGATTTTGGTTCTTGACATCCTTTACGATCGGTTACGATGCCTAGAGTACGGAGACCTGTACGATTTCGTCAACTTAGTGAGTTTGATAGGGGCCGTATAGTGGGACTTCGGGAAGCTGGACTTGCTTTTCGGGCAATTGCAGTTAGAGTGCAAAGAAGTGTAGACACTGTGGTTAGGTGTTGTCAGGTATGGCTTCGAGAAGGCCGTACGCAAAGAGGAAGAGGCACTGGACGCCGCCGTAGAACAACAGACCGTGAAGATCGCCGCCTAAGATTATTGGCCTTAAGGGACTACCAGGTCCATTGCAAATGAATGGTTTGCAGAACACGGATGACCTATTGGCATGCGAAGTGTTTACCGACGAATGAGAAGTTTTGGCTTGTTTTCATACCGGCCACACTGGGTCCTCCCTTTAACTCGAGAACACCGACGTGATCGCCTTGAGTGGTGCAGACAACGGTCACTCTGGGATCAGAAATGGAACAGTATTGTTTTTAGTGACGAGTCTCGATTTTGTTTAGGCATGCACGATGGTCGTGCCAGGGTTAGAAGGCGACGTGGTGAAAGGAGGAATCCACAGTTTTTTGTTGAAATACATGTTCATCACACTGTTGGAGTTATGGTTTGGGGTGCTATAGCTTATGGTTCCAGGTCACCTTTAATCTTCATCAGAGGTAACATGAACGCGCAGCGTTATATCCACGAAGTTCTAGAACCCCATCTTTTACCCTATCTTGATACCCTGGCAGATCCAACTTTCTAACAAGATAATGCCCGACCACATGTTGCAAGAGTCACAATAGACTCTTTCAACATAATGATGTCACATTGTTACCATGGGCACCAAGATCTCCCGACTTATCCCCAATTGAGCACGTGTGGGATATGATGGGTAGGAGATTGCTCAATTTGCAACGTCCTCCTCAGACTCTAGAAGCACTTCGAGAGGAGTTGGTGGTTGCCTGGAATGAGATACCACAGGAGGACATTGACCACCTGATCAGAAGCATGCCAGTTATGTCCATGCTCACCCTGTACATTATATAAAATTATAATTTACTTAGTAGGCACTTGATTTCTCACGAGCAATGACGCGGCGCTCAAGAATGTTATCTCGCGCCTTGCTAGTTCTCATGTTAACATCGTTTTCTTTATCATATAATATTTCTTGTATACCATGCTAGATTCATATGTTAGGAAATCTCGTCACTTTTGGTTTGACCGTCTTGTTTTACGTACCTACGTGACAAGGTTTCTCTAGAAGTCACTCTGTACCGATTTTGGAAATAAAGTTTTTTTAAAAACATCAATCTCGGTATCAGTAATTTAACTGGGGGCTCAACCGGGATCCCTCAGCGTGTCGCGAAACGTGAAACGTGTTCCTTCGGCGTCCGAATTCGAGGCAATCGAGCAGATTATCGGCAAGCCGAAATCACCAGTTAAACGAAAAGGCACGCGAACTTTCAATGTTCTTGGAGGGATCCTAGCCAGTAATAAGCAACCGAGTGAAGGTACTGAAGACCATTAGCACTGGGCCACGGCCTGAAGTTCCAGAACTCCCAAAAAGTTAGTAGTAAGTCCGGCACTACTAGGAGGGTGTGCAGCAACTGTAGCAGTACAGCCAGTCTACTGTAGAAGCTAGTGGAGCCGAAACAGAGAAAAAGAAGAAGACAGAAAACCGCGCCTTTCATGGATTTTCAGTGTGTGATCTTGCTACTGACAACTCTATGGTCGCAGAGTCTACAGCTGAGGCTTCATCAAGTTCCAACTAATAATGGTTTCTATTCGGAACCAATAGGTGATGCGAAACTGATAAGCCATTATCATACGTTTATTTTTAGTCATAATCTCAGCTTAATAGCTGATGTTATTAATAAGGTAGAAGTTAGTTATAGAGCCTTAATAAACTATTCTGACGATACAAATCTTAAACCGGTACTAGAGGACTTGTATAAAAATATCATTAACGTAAAAGCAGAATATTCAAAATTATCGCCTTACCATTCATATAGTAGGAAACGTCGAGCTATTATTAACGGATTGGGAAGCATTATAAGGTATGTGACGGGTAACTTAGATCAGGACGATCTTACAGAAATCAACGATAAATTTATATCATTAAGAGACAAAGAGAACGAACTCATAGTGGCTATTAACAATCAAAAAGCATTCGCTCAGCTCATTTCACAAAAATTTGAGAGAAACATGAAACTCATTCAGAATAATGTACAATCGCTATCAGAAACTGTCAAGAAAGCAATTATGAATACGAGTATGAAACTTTAATTTTTAGACTACTTATTTCTCTACGAGAAATCTCTGATTACCTCGGACTGATCCAAAGCACAATATCCCTATCACAGAAACATATGACCAATGTAGCTAATTTAATGTTAAGGAACTGATTCATATTGAAGAATATCTCAAATCTGTTTATTCTAAGAAAATTTGGTTCTCTCAGATGAAACTCATCCTTTCGAAGTACTTAGCCTGAGTAGAAGTAGTATTATTTATACAGATGAAATAATTTTATGCGCAGTCGAGTTACCTATCTTGGAATCTACCAAATATAAATTATCAAAGTTATATCCCTTGTTAAACAGTAACACCATGTTAGTACTATTCCAACATGAATATTTTTTGTATAACGATGTATCGATTAAAAGTTGTCCTAAGCAATGTAAAAGATCCATGAATCGATTTATTTGTGAAACTTCGACTAATCAAAAATGTACGCCTCGATCAATTGATCAATGTAGCATTGTACAGGCTAAAAACTTTTTAAGCTTAACATATTTGCTCGAGAGTGATGAGGCAGTATTATTTTCTAGCAACATCAGAATCACTGTTTTCGAAAAATGCGATGGCGAAATCAAGCCTTTTAATCTAATTGGTAATTATATTTTAAGTAGTAACTGCACACTGGTTATAATGATGTATCATATGTTCTTCATAGCACTGTTATTCCAACAGAGCCCTTGGATTTCAATATTTCTGACTTTACATTAAAGCCAACACACACGATAGATACTTTCCATATTACTAGTAACGATTTTTCTGATATCAAGGAAAATTTAGATAAAATGAAAGGGGTTGCACCAGTTAAGTTTAACAACTATCATTCTCATGTCAATAGTTCTCTTATAATAGGGATAGTCGTTACGATATTAATTATACTTGTATTAAAATCACGTTTGTGTAAAAGGCAAAAATTATCTCAAAAGAAAAATGAAGTTGAGTCTGATAAGAACGAGGACGTTCTAAGAGTTTAAGGAGGGAGGAGTTATGTCCATGCTCACCCTGTACATTATATAAAATTATAATTTACTTAGTAGGCACTTGATTTCTCACGAGCAATGACGCGGCGCTCAAGAATGTTATCTCGCGCCTTGCTAGTTCTCATGTTACATCGTTTTCTTTATCATATCATATTTCTTGTATACCATGCTAGATTCATATGTTAGGAAATCTCGTCACTTTTGGTTTGACCGTCTTGTTTTACGTACCTACGTGACAAGGTTTCTCTAGAAGTCACTCTGTACCGATTTTGGAAATAAAGTTTTTTTTTAAAACATCAATCTCGGTATCAGTAATTTAACTTGCCTAGGCGCGTTGGAGAATGCATAGCACATCAGGGTGCATCCAACACATTATTAAAGGTCAAAGGCTTTAAAGCAGTGCAATCATTTTGAAATTTTTATCATTTACTTATTATGCTTCATTAAGTACTTATACAAAATTTTATTAAAATAAAACCATTTAAACTGGGTGTTCGGATTTATATGTCACTTAATATATATCTGTAGATATAAAAACAGTTAAGTAATCATCTCCAAAAGCATCGCAGGACGCTAAAGTGGTACAAACTATGATGATATCCAAATATTGCTAGAATATATAAATATTTCTCTTGTAGCATTGCACAGTCGGCAGTCGCCTCTACGACAAGGCAGCTTCGCGTCGTGCACGCAACGCCAACGATTGCAATTAATTATGAGCACAGTATACATCAAACTTTATCAAAAAATAAAGAAACACGCTTTTATAGCTAACCAGACTGAAAGGAAGAACATGATTTTTAATTAAAAAGCTTTTATAAATACAGTAGTAGATGGTCGAACAATCAATCATAATTAATGACCTCAAAATAAAATTATAATAAAATTTAAATTTTTCACAGAATAATTCAATTCAGCGTAAAAAGCGCGTTAGTTTTTCAATGGCAACATTCGCAATGAACAAGGTGAGAATGCACTACCTTGAGAAAGTATCTGCCTCCTTTATGCTGTGCCGAGTGCCCGAAGCAACAAAGAGTAAATCCGAAGATTCACCCATGTGCAGATCGCGCTAGCTCTATCTCTCTTACTCCCCTACAGAGGATCTACAAAATAATTTATCCATACTGGCGGTCCTAATAAGGATAATGGAAACTGTTATTTTCAAAAACTACAAGGCTTTATTCTTGATATAGTAGTAACTTGCTTGTAAATTTTATCAAAATCCGCGCGGTACTTCTCAGGTTATAGGTGGAACGTTTTGGAAATTGCGTGGATCGTCATCACAAAGGAAATCGCAAACGAATTATAGGAATCGGTTCTGATACTATGGAAGCGCGTCACCATAAAGAACTGTTTGGTTTAACTCTATCCGCTAGTTGGAAGTAGCTTATTTATTACCAGTTCAGGCAACCACGAATGTAAATAATACAGGCATAGCGATTAGATATTAGTGAACATGTGGTAGTAAAGTACATCCAGAGGTAAAAGTTTTTTGTAGACAAAATGCAATAATTTTCGTGTATCTATTCTTAACCATCGATAAGACGAAAGTTGGTTTGTTCGGGAATAATAAAGCTGAGACTTAATATTTTTTTAACTAATACCGTTGCATGGGAAATAAACGGAGGTAATCTACTTGAACCATATTTTAGCACTGTCAACATCAAGGTATATTCCTAAGAACTGTGACTCGGTAGGTGTGAGGAATGTGAAGCTTAGATAAAGAAACCTCATTTTAACTTAAAATGAATTTCGTTACAGCTGTGTAGTTTCATTATGTCCCGTTCGCTTTTAGGTTATTCAAGCAATGTTCCTTTTGGGAAATGGCTCCCTACATTTTATTTGCTCGTCTTTCTGCATTTTAAACACCTTTTAACTCCGGCATTCAATTCTTTGGGGTCGAACAGCCTTTCATTTATAAGATCTAGTAATGCAATACATCTAGCTACTACTGCAATTAAGAATTTTAAATGAAATTCAACGTCAATTCAAAAGCGAGGGAGCTATACCAGGAATATAATCGATGAGTTTCATAACCCACAGTTCAGTCTTTTTTATTTTAACATCAGCAATGCAGACTTAAGGTCCTTGCCCACTATACTTTGTCATATAAGGTCCGTTATCAGTACGTGTTGTGGATCTACTAGTATATGTAACGTGCCAAAATCACATAATCTTTCTTTACTATTAATAGTAGTTTGAATTCTCTTATTAATGATAGAGTACCGATTCCTAGGCCAAACCCCTCTCGATGACTCTTTTTTGTCAAATTTCGATGATTTATTGATTTATTGAGATCGAAACAATCTACAGTATATTCAGATAAGAGATAGACCGGACATAAACAAGACCACGTGATCATCGAAACGCTGTAACAATTCGGCAGGGACGCATTAAGAGTCACGCAGTACATATTTTAGATAGTAGAGCTGCTTTGCGTAACTTTGTAGTAAGTTAGCACAATTCGATGTGTATACGATTGGTGATGGATATAGTATCATGTGGGGTGGGGTACGAAATATATAATGATGTAAATATACATAAGGGTTTTCAAAATTTTCGCTTCGATTTCCAGCTTCGGATGCCGCCTGATGTTTGGTGAAATACAGTCGAATATAATCTCAAAATGGCGTTTAAATTAGCCTAAATTAAAAATAATCGTATATCTCTTAAAATTGCTTTTAGAATATTGATTAGTATATTTTTTGATTTCTAGGTAAATATGTAACCAAATTAAAACGTTCAAAAACGTAAAAAAATGTGCATGGTTGAACATTGTCAGAAAGAGATTCTTGAATAGGTTTTGCCAAAATGGGTTCAAAAATGTCAATAATAATTAAAAAAATACAGTAGCTTCATAATTACTTATAACTTAGCGAATTTGATGAACGACATCTTTATTAGAAGAGAGCTTGATGAGCTTTCATCATCGCTACTGCCTGAAGCACCAACGTCAATAATGAAATGGCTCGACTTATTCCTCTAAAATATTGTCCAGTTCCCACATTCTCTTTTCAACTTTGTCTTTCACGTGCTTAATACAGTTTTCCCATTTTTGCGCTGTTATTAATTCTAGTGCTTCTTTGAAAAGTCCTTTGAGGTCACAAAATTTAAAAGTTGTATTGTGCTTAGCTATATAATTTTTAATTCCTCTGCCCATATGAGCTCA